>CM033692.1:26429387-27029387 GCA_019514585.1 Dendrobium officinale
TTCACCTTTTCGTTTTACTTTGATTGGCAAGTTTGGTTTGCGTAGGCCTAATCTCGATGCGATTCGATCTTTTTTTGGCAATCTTAAACTTTCTGGTTTCTATTCAGTTGGCCTTTTGGATTCTAAAACACGTTGCGATTCAACTTTCTAACGATTTAGATTATCAGTCGTGTTTTCCTCTCGTCGATCCTATTTTATTTTTAAACTGTCAAATGAGGATCCTTAAATGGACTCCCTTTTTCGATGTTAAAGAAGAATCTCCGATTGTGCCTATATGGATTTTCTTTCCCAACTCACGCCCTTCATTTCTTTAAACTCTAAAGTGCTGCATGCTTTGGGGGCGATTTTTGGTCGTCCTCTACAAACCGATCAAGCTACTGCATCTAGAACTCGTCCCTCTGTTGCTAGGGTGTTAGTTGAAGTTGATATTACTGTTAAGCATGCTAAGGAAGTTTGGGTTGGATCAAAATCGTTTGGGTATCTTCAAAAAGTGGAATTTGAAAAAGTGCCAGATTTTTGTAGTCATTGTAAAGCGCACGGCCATGCAAATTCTGAATGCTTTAAACTTCATCCTGAACTTAAAAAAGTTTCCAGCAACTCCACTGGGAAGGTTTATTCTGAAGCTGTTAACACCGTGGATAAGGATTCTTTAGAGAAATCCTCAGGAATGTGAATAATGATTTACAACCTTCCAATGTTGAGATGGCTGGAAACAAGGATGATTTTGAACCGATTCAGGAGATTCTTAAATGTGGATTCAATGCAGGTGGAACCCGAGAAAGAAATTGTCAAGGAAAATCTCTATACCCGAGAACCATAAAGTTCCTGATATATTTATCTCTGTTGATTCTATGCTTAATAATGATGATGTTTCTAATTCGTTGCTTAATCAAATAGGAGATGAAAAGGAAATGGAAACAGGGGAGGACAGTGAAGAAGGGGAAATTATTGAAGGGAATAAGGCTTTATCTTCTAAGAAAGAAAAGGAGGAATTTCACAACAATGAGGATAGGAGTATGTCTACTAAACGGGTTGAGGAGGAAGGATCTCCTAAGACTAATAAGAAAAAGAAGAAAAAAAATAATAAGGCTCCTATTTCTGAGCCGCCACGTTCCACCAGAGCTCAAGCTTCTTCCAAATGTTCTAATGATTATTAAAACTCTTATCTGGAAATGTTAGAGGTATTGGTGGTATTGATTCAAAAAATCGTGTTAGAAATTTAAAACGTATTCACAATATTCAAATGTTGGTACTTCTTGAACCTTTTTATTTCTGTTGACAAGTTAGTTACTACTTCTTCTAATTTGGGTTTTTAAAAACAGTTTTGCTAATTGCTCTAACAAGATTTGGATGATGTGGAACAACCATCTTAATGTTAATGTTATTTCTGATTCTCAGCAAGTTATTCATGTTCACATTTCCTTTGATAGCTTTAATTGCCATGTCTCTTTTGTTTATGCTGCTTCTACTAGATTGGGGAGATCTCCTTTATGGGAGAATCTTGATGATTTTGCTCATAACATCACAGGGCCGTGGGCTGTTGGGGTGTGATTTTAACATTATTTCCCATGCTGATGAAAGAAGAGGGGGGAATCCTCCCAATGTCAATGCAATGAATGATTTTAATGATATGATTACTAATTGCAATTTATCTGATATTGGTTTCTCTGGTTGTAGTTTTACTTGGAGCAGGTCTAGAATGTGGCAAAGATTGGATAGACTGCTGTTTAATAATGAATGGATTACTTGTTTTCAATTAACCCAGGTTCAGCATTTGAGCAGAACGCTTTTTCTGACCATGCCCCCTCTTCTCTTAACGGTCTCTGGTAACAAAACTAAACCTTCTATGTCTTTTAGATTCCAGAATAATGTGGCTTTCCCATCCTGAGTTTTAGAATTACTATTTCTGATAATTGGAATGCGGATGTCTTTCCCAATAATGATGTCACTGGTATGGCTAGACTTTGGGCTAAATTGAGCAGACTTAAGCAATTACTTAGGTGGTGGAATAAACATGTTTTTAAAAATGTTTTTGAAAATATTAAAGTGGCTGAACAAAAAAGTGGTGGATTTGGAAAATTTATATCAGGAGTTACCTTCTGATTCTAACCTTTTGAATCTTGATAATGCTAAGTTGTCTCTTTTTAAATTGCAAGACCAAGAAGAAAGTTTTTGGAAACAAAAAGTTTCTTCTTCTTTTCTGTTGGAAGGGGATAGAAATACTGCTTTCTTTTCATGCCTTAGTTAATTCTAATAGAATCAAAAAAGCCGTATTAACAGGCTGGTGGATAATAATGGTGTTGTTTTTGATATGGATGAGACCATTGCTGAATTTGGTGTTAACTTTTTTAGTGATCTTTTTAATAGGAATAATCTTTCGAATGAGTATAATTTTTCTAATTTGATTCCTTGCATTGTGAATGATACTGATAATTATCAACTTACTTGTCTTCCTCTTGAAGGAAGAAATTTGGGAAACTATCAAGAATATGAATGGGGGAGTCTGTTGCTGGCCCTGATGGATTTACTACTAAATTTTTCATTAATATGTGGGATATATAATTAAGAAGGATGTGATTGATGCTGTGCAGGATTTCTTTAAGGGGAATCCGTATCCTAAGTTTTTTTTAAGTCCACGAATATTGTTCTTATTCCTAAAAAAAGACAATCCGTCTTTTTGGAATGACTTTAGACCTATTAGCCTTTGCACCTTTTTTAACAAACTTGTTGCCAAAGTTATTACTTCGCGTTTAGCTTTAATTTTACCTACCTAAAATTATTTCTCCCAATCAAACTGGTTTTGTGAAAGGTCGTAGTATTTTTTGATAATATTTTACTCGCTCAAGAAATGGTGCATGATATTAATGCTAAAATCACTGGTGGCAACATCATTTTTTTAAACTGGATATCACCAAGGCTTATGACAATTTAAATTGGGATTTTCTTTATAATGTTTTGGCTAAGTTTGGTTTTTAATCAAAATTTCCTGCGGCTTATCAATAACAGTATTCAAAATTGTTTTTTCTCTCTTATCATTAATGGCTCTAATCATGGTTTTTTTTAGCTCGTCTCAAGGTCTTAGACAAGGGGACCCTCTGTCCCCTTCGCTTTTTATCATTGCTATGGAGTATCTTTCTAGAGGTATCGAGAATCTTTTCAGGTTGAATCCTAAACTTATTTTCAAAAAACTATTGGTGGTATTCCGATTAGTCATCTTAGTTTTGCTGATGATTTTTAATCATTTTTTTCGAATGCTTCTATTAAAAGTATCAAAGTTTTAAACCTGTTTTTAGAGGAATTTCAAAAGAGCAGTGGTTTATACATCAATAAATCCAAGAGTAATTTTCATTACTAGCAAGTCTGTGAATATTCAGAGAAAGGCTAGAATTAAAAGAGCTTGTGGTTTTTGTCCTTCTTTTTTGCCCATTAAATATCTTGGCACTCCTCTTTACAAAGGTAGAAAAAGAATTGAGTTATTTGAAAACATTTTCTCTAATTTTCAAAAAAAAAATTGCTTAAACTGGTCTTCTAAATTTTTCTGTCTTTTGGGGGTAGATTGACTTTAATTAAAAGTGTTCTTAACTCTATTCCTATATTTCTTTTCCATTCTTTACAGCCTCCATTTTCTGTTTGTAAGAGAATGGAGAAAGTTGATTAATAAGTTCTTTTGGGGAGCCACTGATACTAAGTCGTGCATTAAATGGACTTCCTGGAATAAAAATGTGTGGTGTTTTTAATGAAGGAGCCATTGGTTGTAAGTCTGTTTCTGATACTGCTACTGTTTTCTCGCATAAGCTTTGGTTTGGGTTTAGAACTAACAATAGTCTTTGGGCCCAACTTTTTGAAAGCTAAGTATTGTAAGGATCTTCATCCCCTTGTGTGCCATTACAAAATTGGAGATTCTCCGGTGTGGAAAAGATTGTGTAAGATTAAATGGGAAGCGGAGAAGTTTATTCAATGGGGGCATTGGGCATGGTGGGATGTTTCCTTTTGGCAGGATAACTGGTTGGGTTGTGCTTCTATTGACCATACTCCTTAATACTCATACCAAAGCTAATATCAAAGTTAAGGATTTCTTTTTTAATGGGAATTGGAATTATGTTAAACTTTGTAGTGTGGTCCCTATTTGCATTGTTGATAAAATTGTGAACATTCCTATTAATCCTTGACCATGTGGATAATATCATGTTCAATTTAGCTTCTTCGGCTAAATTCTGTACTAAAAAATGTTTGGGAGACTATTAGGATTAAGGGTGAGGTGTATAATATTTATGGTTTTCTTTGGCATAAAATGATCCCTTTATCCTATACTTTATTGACTTGGAGATGTTTGAAAGACTTCGTGCCTGTGGATACTATTTTGTTTAAGAAAGGGTTTTCAGTTTGCTTCTAAATGTCAATGTTGTTTTAATATTGAAAGTTCTACTCATGTTTTTGTTACTAGTAACATGGCTCGTTTGGGTTTGGGGTCATTTTTCTAATCTTGCTGAAATGGATAATTTCTATTATCATCAAAGTTTACAGGATATCTTGAAGGATTGGTTTGCTAAAGGTAAACATCATATTAATTGCTTAATTCCTATTTTGATTATTTGGTATATCTGGAAAGCTAGGAATGACTCTAAGCATAACAACATTAAAATGTGGGCTAATCAGATTATTCATAATGTTAGGACTAAAATTCTGAAACTTATTGCTGTTAATCTTATTTCCCAAAAAAAATTTAAAAAAATAGCAATCGTATGGCTGGTTATATTTTGGGATTGTTCCCAATGATTGTAATACTATGAAGACTGATCGGATTGTGCATTGGTTAAAAACCTGTTCCTCCTTATGTAAAATTAAATACGGATGGGTCTTTTGGGAAGGATGCTGCTGGTTTTGGGGGGGTTAATTAGGAATATGCTTGGTAATTCCTATTGGTATTTTTTTGCTGGTCCTACGGATAAAGTGTCTGCTTTCAATGCTGAATTAATGGGGGATTTATCATGGTTTGCATTTGTGCATGGCTATGGGGATCCAGCATGTTTTAATTGAGGTGGACTCTAAACTTGCTATTCATGCTATTTCGAATATGGATGCTGTTTTTCCTAATGAATTTTATCTTATCAGAAAAATTAAAAATGATGTTGTCTAAGTTAAATTTTACCTTATCCCATATCTACCGAGAAGGTAATACGGCTGCGGATTGGTTGGCTAATTATGGGTCAGGTTTTAAATTCTTACCATAATTTGATGACTACTAACCTGCCTAGTCCTCTTAAAGGTATGCTTACTTTAGATAAAATCGGTCTCCCCTATGTCAGACAAGGTTGAGCTTTTTTTTCTGCATCCTGGAATGTTTGTTGGTTTTTTTCTGTGGTCTGGGATATACTGCCTTTGTTTTTTGTTGTTCTGGTGCTTTATATGCTGGGTGTGGTTATTTGGCTGATCTGTAAGGAGGAGTTATTCGGCTGGTTTATTTTTGGGTATTTCATGGCTGTTGATCATTTCATCATGATGGGGGGGGGGGGGGGGGTGTTTTCTAAGCTGGAATGACTGCTGTATTCATTGCTGTATTCATTGCTCTTTTCTGGGTAGGTTGCTGGATTTTCTGGTGGATTGGAGTTCTAACGGAGTGAATATTAATATGGCTGCTGATCATTTCATGATGGGGGTGTTTTTTCTGTGCTGGAACGACTGCTGTATTCATTGCTTTTTTTTTGGGTTGGTTGCTGGATTTTCTGGTGGTGGATTGGAGTATTTAAAGGGAGTGAATATTAATGGTGGTTGGCATTCGGTTCTTTTAGGCACTCATTTGGGTAGTGAGGTTGGGTATTTAAGCTCCAGTTGGACTTCTGTCTCGTTTACCTTGGCTATAAACCCGTCAATTTCATTTTTAATCTTTTATGGGGATGTTTTCTTCGACTGTGTCCAACTGTTTTCTTACCTTTTTTGGGAGTTTATCTTGCAGGAAGATTGAGCTGAATAGGATTTATCTGCTCTTCCTTTTTTGGGTGCTGTTTCTGCACAGCCCAAGCTTATTTTACTTGTTCTTTTTGTAATCATAGAAAAGGACCTACCGTCTCTTAGGTTTTATTTTCTTTTTTAAAAATGTAGCTCTTTAGAGCGTTAGTGTGATGGTGGGACCTTTTAAGGACTGTGAAACCGTTTTTTGACTTTAACGTGTAGGCCCCATAAGTGGGTTTTATCCAAAAAAAAAAAAAGAAGAATCAGGACCTAAGAAGAAAAATATTCACACCTCTCTCTCTCTCTCTCTCTCGACTGAAACAGGGTTGGGAAGCAGGCGGGTTCTCACGCGACGGCCGTTTCGAGAACGAACGAAGAGAAACCAGAGAGTTATACACCACCATCATTTCTTATGTGTGATAACTGCCAAGCATCCAAACAATATTATGTTTCTTCCTTTATCTAAAGAGATAGAAAGAGAGTGAGGGGTGTAACTGATCATTCATGTCCAACATTTTATGAAATCAGAAAAATTTAAACATATAAGATACATTGCAGAAGAACTGATCCAAATGCATCGGAGGCAAATTAAGATATAAAAAAGCAGCATCGCCTCCTTCTCATATTTTTAATGCGAGCAAGGGAACTGGATACTTGGACAAAGGGTTGCGAAATATATATTTTGAAAGTGAGAATAGGAAAAGTTGAAAGTGGGAATACTAAGGACAGAGCGTTTAAATAAATTAAAATTAATTTAGTATAAGATCTAAGGTGCATTAAATCGAAGAGGTGTTTCTCTGTATTTAAGAGAAATGAAGTTTTATTTGATAGGTAGAAGCTGAAGCAAAATAATTTGAATTTGATACCAACGTATGCAGAGTATAAAACGTCACAATGATTACAATTAATTAATACAGCTTTATGATAATAAATATGGAGTATTTGATATTAATAAAATAATTAATATATTTTAATTATTAATAAATCATAATAATTGAAATGGATGGCTAGGATTTTATTTGAGTAATTAAAATGAAAGGCTGAGATTTTATTTGGGTGGAAACTCAAACCCCTTTTATAATAGTAGTATAGTATAGATAGTATAGATATAGGCATATAGCTAGACTAATGCTAGGAATATTTACCACAGGAAAAAAAACGTACCTCATGTAATAAAAATTAGCATAGGAATTTAAAAAAATTACCATAGGAATTAAGTTAAAATTTTACTTATAAATAACATAGGAAAAAAAAACTGAACTTCAATTAGAGATTCGAACAGTTAAATTATAAGCAGAACATTACGTTATCAAACATTAATTAATTACGGTATTTAGAATTAACTGAAACGCAGGAAAAAAATCATTTAATTAAACATTTATTGGTTTAGGGATGAAATCCGGCTATGGCAGAAGATTTGAAAACGGTGGTAGAAAAAACCAGTTAATTAAATTATTTATACATGATAAATGATAGAATTTGAGGAGTCTAAAATTACTTAATTAAATTTTAGGGGGTCATCCGGACCTCTTTTTTATTTAATAGCTGTAGAGTATTGAATGAATAATAATATTTAATTTGAAAGTAAATAACATTAAATTATATAAATATTATTTTTTGGATTTATTAAATAGTTATATTATAATGAATGGCCAAGATAATATTTAATTTGGAAGGTGTACATATGAAGCTAACTTTGTATAATATTAATAAGACTTATAAAATTTTTCTAGCATGGTTTGATTAACTACTTTCTGGATAAACGCTCAAGCAAAATCATTCTGTACGATCCAAAATCATGTAGTATGATTAGTTTTAAAAAATAACAAATTTTTATACTCCCCTAGTGTGTGTATACACAGTTACTTAATTAAAATCACACTCTCTAAGACTCAAAAAAGTATAAAAAGTACAGACTCCAAAAATAATAAACCCTAATCTAATCTGACTTGAAGTCTTCAGCAGTCTGGAGTATAATTTTTTCTAAAATGTTAATACACGCAAACAAAAAAAATAATATTTCTAATATATGTTAGGAGAAATATTAGTCAATATAATAATATTTTGAAGTCATTAAAAAATACACATGACATGAAAACATAGTCATGAAAACTAAGTTATAATAATGTCTCCTTTTTTATGATGGAAAAATAATTATTATTTGAGTTAACATTTAAAATATTTTTTCTTCTTAACTCCCCCTAAATGAATGACTAACTAAATAACAAGGGATTCTCATGAAAAGATCAAAAATAACAAACCAAAAAAAAAAGAAGATACAAGGTCAAAAACAACTCGAATAAAATTACGAACTCGAACAAAAAAACATGAACATAAACAAAAAAACACAAATACGAACAAATATTCAAACATTAAAAAACATACATACATGTAAAACATACACATACATGCACACACATTCACACACATTCACAATATAATACAAACATCAAATAATATTTTGACTCCCCCCTTTTGACAATAACAAAAAAGGGAAGTACAACTTGAAATAAAAGGATTATATAGACTAAAGAGTTGAAGGAGAAATGGATTTTAAACTAATTGTAAATACAATATTAATTTCATAATACTAAAAAGAAAATTTTCAAAAAATTTAAAATGAAGGATAACTAAGATAAGAAAAGTCAACTAGCTTCATTTTTTATTCTGGATAAATGAAATAAAAATGATTATTGCAAAAATGATGAAATGAAGATTAGTTAACTTCAAATTCATAATGGATATGATTGTTAATTAGATATATTTGGATTAGAGATTGAATTATAGTGGAAAGAACATAATAAAAAATTTTAATCGGTGATATTGCGCATCTTTTCAAAGATTTGTGGCACACTTTGTGCTTCTTTTCTATTTGTGCTAAATTTATGCCTCTTTTTACTTTGCAAACTATTGCACATCTTTTTTTATTTTTGCACGCTTTGTATATTTTTTTTTTTCTTTGAGTCTTTCAAATATCAGTAATCTAAAAAGCAAATTTCACTAATAACAAAAAATAAACATATTAAAAAAGAAATAAAGAAATAATAATACATCAATCTTGCAATAATTATAGCTTAGATATGTCTGTCATAAAAGAACATGAAATTGTTGTCCTTATGTAAATCCAGTTATAATTTTAATTTAAATTTTTTTTGAAAGATTAAATTTTGTAAGGAAATTAATATGTAAACCATTTCAATGGTCCACTTCTAAAGATTTTTCTTATTAAAAACACAAACATTTTAAGGATCAAGATTTAACACATGTCAACAAAAACATATCACATTACATTGATATAAAGATTACATACAAACATATTCTCAAAAACATATATATATCATCATAAATATTTCACATTACATCATCTAGACAACATTATCACACAAAACATGAAAAAACTAAACTAAAGAAGTAACATCAAAACAACAAATACAAAAACTTATAAAAAACAACATAATAAAAGTACATCTAAAAATCCGAGGGTCCCTGGTCTGGAGGAGGTGGTGGATTGAACATTGAAAAAATAACTGTTGGTTATAGCTACATTCATATTCACCGAATCTTCATTATAATGAACATCCTGCTGGTTAAGGTGAGTCTCAATTTGATCAAAGTATTGATCAAAATGAATTTCCAATCGATCGAATTGCTAGACCATTTCTTGATAGTAGCTTTGGTCAGGTCCAGGTGCAGGCGCTGGAGCAGGAGCTCCCCCTTCATCCTTAGAATTATCACTCTCTAAACTTTGATCTCACCCAAAAAGTGCCCAAAAAAAGGCATCAGTGACGTAGATAGGAAGTTCATTGGGAGGATCATGATGGATCAGGTTGTACTTCTTCTCTAGGATGTAGGCAACTAAATATCTTAAAGCCATATTTTTCTTCCTCTTATGACGTGGAAGCCCAATTTCTAAAAGATTGTAGATGTAGTCTATGATGAGTTAGGCTTCATTAAAAAGTTTTTCAGTCATAATCAGATAGGTGATAGTGGATAAAAGTAGAGTTGTATTTATTCAATCACCAACTTTAGAGGATAATTGAAGTTCGTAAAACATGCTGGATGAACTGTGTATTTTGATGTGAAGTGTAGACCCTAGATAAATGACAAACTTGGGATACATCTATAAGAGTTTTATTAATTTCAATCCAATCAAAATTGGCCCTAGAACTCAAAGTGTGGGCTCGAATGCCTTGGGTTCTCAAACAAAGAAAGTTTCCTAAGTCTTCCTAGCTAATTTTTTACTCATTTTTTCTGAACATAAGAACTAATCCTAGAGTGGTCCTCATTAAATCTCATGTTGGCTAAGAAGTATTGGAAAGTTTCATTGTGGTAGACATAAATGAGAGTAAGAATGAAAGCAATTTAAGTTGACGTAAATAAGGGAATAATAGAAAAGTGAAGATCAACCTGAATGAGAAGTCTAGAAGGAGCGATCTTGGTAACATAATACCTAAAATAGGCATCCTCATTCACCTTTGATAGGAAGTTGTCATCCTCATCGCTTCTAGAAGAGGAACCCTTAGAAAGGTGGGGTCGCTTGCTAGAAGTAGCCATTCCTAAGATGAGGGCTCTAGATTGATTTAAAATGGATAATAAAGTGAATGAAAATGATTTCAAAGACCCTTTCTATGTAAAGGAAAATGACCTATCGAATAGTATACAACTTGAATCGTATAGTACGAACAGTTTAGAAAAATCAAAAGTTTGTCGGGATGAACTTGTACACATATCTATTTCATATTCTTGAAGGTGTACACATGAAGCTAACTTCATACAGTACAAATAAGACTTAGAAAATTTTCTTGGCATGGTTCTATTAACTACTTTCTAGAAGAATGCTCAAGCCAAATTATCTCGTACAATCCAAAATTATACAGTACGATTAGTTTTAAAAAATAATAAATTTGTACACTCCCCTAGTGTGTGTGTGCACAGTTACCCAATTATAATCAAACCATCTCAGACTCAAGAAAAGTATAAAAAGTATAGACTCTAAAAATAATAAACCCTAATCTAGTTTGACTTGAAGTCTTTAGCAATCTGTAGTATGATTTCCATAAAATATTAGTACACATAAACAACAAAAGTAATATTTCCAATATATGTTAGGAGAAATAGTAGTCGATATAATAATATTTTGAAATCATTAAAAACACACATGATATGAAAATATAGTTATGAAAACTAAGTTGCAACATGAGCTAGCTCATTTGGTTGACCCAAGTAAACCCAATGGTTGTGGTTGTTGGGCTATATGTATAGGGTCATTTGACACCTGATACAACTATTGGTTTAATTTAATTTCTCAAGAATTAGATTTTGGATCAAGAAAATCACTTTGGGTTCACTTGGTTCAACCAATTTGGCTAAACTATGAGGGCCTAAGAGTTGGAAAAATTTTTAGGACAATCATGGTGACCCCATGGACTATCCCCATGAATTTGATTCATTGATTTGGTAAAAATCATGTGTTTTAAATTTTTTAGGAGTTTTAGGTGTTGGTAAACCTAGGTTGACTAGGTCAACTAGGTTTGACTAAGGGTCAAAGTTAAGTCCATCTCATTCCAAATGATATTTTAGACTTGTTGGAGATGGTTTCATGATTAGGTGGGTTATCTTGAAATGCCTCTAAACTGAAGTGGTTGGCTCTAGGGACATGTCTAATCAATATTTAACTGATAAATCATGAATCTAAGGTCATTTGATAGGGTTTTGAAGATTTTAAATTTTCTTTAGAAATTGGTTGTGGACTAAGGGGTTTTGGTTTTGGATTTGAGTAATTGATTTTTGAATTTTAGGTATTGAATTGGATTTTTATATTTAGATTTGATTTGAGATTTGAATTTGATTCTATGTTCTTGACCTCACATAAAAATGAGGTTAACACCCTTGAAGAAGATGTCAAATCGAATCCCCTTGGGATAATTCATACCTTATTTGAGAGGGGCAAGTGCCCCATGTATCTTGAATCAATGGTGAAGATTTGTTCATCCTTAGATTGTTACTATCTTTTCAAGATTGTGACTATAACCTTACTTAAGGAGAAAAAGTCCAGCTAGTAACCGTGTATAGTTTAGGCTTTATTTAAAACCTTCTTGTAATTGTGATAAGCATTATGATAGATGGTTGCTAGTAAGATTATTTTTGGATAAGTAAAATATTGTAAGGACTTGATTGATTACAATTATATTCAAAATTGCAACCATGGTTCCCCCCTAGTTCAAATATACTTCCCATGGAATTGATACAATGATGGTTGATGACCAAGAGGTGATAGAACAATGTCTCCTCACTATTATGATGAATTTACCCTTAATATTGAAGGACTTCCTTTGAACCTGATAACAGGTAATTGTAAGGGACTACCTCAATTCAACCTTGCCTAGGATGTTGATGCGAATGACCCTTCAAGGTTACAACAAAGGTTGCTCTTGAGCCAAGAATCATTTCCCACATAATTGATGTAGTGATTGTTGATAGCTGTTGGAAGAAAATGCATGTCTTAAATTGTAGTGAGGTTTCCCTTACTACTAAAGGACTTCTTTTGCACTTGATAATACATCATCATAAGGGGAATACCTTGATTCAACCATACCTAGGAAGTTAAAGTGAATGGCCTTTTGAGGTTGGCATAAAAGTAGCGCCCCCCCCCCCCCCCCCCCCCCCCCCCCCCCCCCCCCCCCCCAACTATAAAATGTTTCTCATTTATGATGCCAAACTATTGCATCCTAGAACATTCACGAAGGTAGATAGATACAAGTTTAGCATCCAAGCTTTGTATGAAGATACAACACACAAACGGATAAAAGAGAGTGGTACAAGAGACATAAGAGATGTAAAGATTGTTACGTGAAAATCCTGAAAAGGGGAAAAATCATGGGGCCTATCCTAGTTAAAATGATTTTACTAATATTTATTTTTGATTGCAAATGAGGCCCTTCCTTGGAGGGAAGGCTTTTCCTCGATGTATAAAATATAAATCATATAAAATACATTACATGAAAAGAGTTGGAAGAATATATTTATATGAGAGTTTTTCTTAAGAGAATGTTGGCCATTACATTTAGTCAGAAGGAAAAATGGTGGAGCCAGATGGTGGTCGAAGGGGTTGTAGTTAGTGTACAATAGAGGTCATAGGAATCATAGTCGTCGAGTGATGGAGGTCAAAGGGATCTTTGTCACCGAATGGTAGTGGTTAAAGGGACCATAGTTGATGGGCGATGGAGGTCTGAGGGATAGTAGTTGGTAGTTGACAGTGGTCGGTGGGTGACGGTGGTCTAAGGGACCATAAGTTACTAGTGATAGAGGTTAGAGGGGTCATATTCACCGGATGATAATGATTCGAGGGATAGTAATTGACTGGATGTTGACCTCATTTCTGTAAGAGGTCTTGATGATCCATTTATACTCCTACTTATTGATATGATGGTTGGTAGTCATGTAGTTGGGAGTGCATTGGACTAAAATTCAAGCCTTAGTTATGCATGGTTAACCAAATCAACTCTTGTTGACCAAATTGCCCTTCAAGAGTTCAAATGTTCATTTCAATCCATATGGTTATTCCATGGCCTGAGACCACCTCCACTTATCTCAAACCGTTCCAACCTCTGGTTTGACCTGATTGACTAGGTCAAACATGGTAGACTAGATCAATCAGGAGCCTCAACCTACACTCAATCTAATTCTAGCATGTATATTTATTTTCAACAAACTCCTTTAATTACCATTCCTGTTGATATGCCCATGATTAGTCACACTAATCCAGTCAATAGTTGACTTGGTCAAGTAGACCCATATTTGGTCAAACTTGACTCATTTTGGTAAAATCATTTTATCCAATCAAATAAACTTTTTCAAAACCTCAAATTCATTACAATGCTTGATATGAAAACCATTGAACCATTGATAAGTCAAACCATGATGGGTTTGACCAATTAAACACACTAAATTTTATCAAACTCCCATGCTTTTGGTCAAATCCTAAGGCCATTGCTCTAAGCATTTGGCCTTTCATCCAAACAACTCCCCAAGTAGCTTTGGGTACCACCTCATCAACTTTAACCATTTTGACCACTTAAAATGATCAAACCATTATTCAAGTAGGATTAAATGGTCAACCTTCCCTATAAAAAACTTGACCAATTTCCCTAAACTTCTTCCAAGCACCAACAAATGCAATGTTCCTTTCCACTCCACTAATCATTTTGACCTTTAGACTTGTCAAAGTTGTCAACCATAAGCTCAACCAAGCTGACATGGTCAAATCCTATGTGAAATTCATTCTCTTCCCAGACCCTCTGGCTTAATGTTTTAACTTGAGCTCAAACCATAGTTTAATCCAAGAAGGAAAGGAATGCCCCCCCCCCCCCCCCCCCCCCCCCCCCCCCCCCCCCCCCCACACACACACACACACACACACACACACTCCAAGAACTACTAATGGAAAAATGGTTTGGCAAGCCTTTCCCTCTACCCTATAACCCTTTGGGACATGTGTAGCGGCTCTGATGAAGAATTCTGATGCGTCAAATCCACTCAGTTTCAAACCATAGGACTTAAGGCAGTGAAAAGAGCTCATTCCATTCACTCTATTCTCATCCATCCCCCAAGCCCTCTCCAGGGAACACTCCATTTGTTTTCAACTCTTCAAGAACTACCCTTCACTTCTAGTTCAAAACCACTGATCAAAGGTTGCCGACAATGACATTCCAGTGAGAGGAGCTACCAAGTTTGTCTAAGACTCATTGCTCATGATTTAGGCTATTTCAACCATCGACTTCTTTTAAGAAATTAAATTTGGACAATCTACAATCTTAACAAGACATTAAACATCAAAATCCATTGATCCAACCATGGTAAATCCTTAAACCTAACTCTACACCCTTGGTTTAAAATAACTTTATGTGAAGCCCATTTTAAACCAAACAATCATTTCCCCATGAATGCACTTCATGTTTAATAGCTCTGCTGAAAAATTCATGCAATTTGTTTTTGTATTTTTAAAGAATGATCCCATTTTTCTATTCCCAAGCTAACCACATAGCCATGCACATATAAATTTTCTAAGTCGTTGATCATGCAATAAACATCTCAGATTTTGTCATTCCATAGCTTATCTAAACCATGTGGTTCGTTTCATCGTTTAGATCCCTGTCCAGCTCAATCTGAGCCATTAATCAATATGGCAAAAGATCAGACAGTGTTGTACATTGCTGACTCAGATAAGTGAGTTATTGTGCCATCTTTTAATCATTTATAGTGATTGCACTGCCATGCAATCATTACAAATGGTAGTCGGTCACTACATAGTTTGAATTGGCAAATTGGAAGGCACCACGTGGCCTCCCTGCCACCACTGTCAGTTTTAAATAAATTGAAATGTTTTTTAATGCATTTTCCTCAATGAATATTAAAAAATTCATAATAAATCAAATATTTGCCCAAAAATTATGTGCAACCACTCAAATTACTCATAATTTTATAACCTTTTTTTTTTAAAATTGATCTAGTCCTTGGTGGTTAGTATTCAAAGGGTAATTTCACTTATAATGTTTTATCAATTTCCTTAATTATCCTCTAAATACTCATCAAATCACTTTGAAATTAGGCAATATGATTGGCCATGTCATACCTTGTATACACTGAATCTTTTAGGAATTTTGTACTTATATTTTAATGTTAATTAAATTTACATTAGTACTAGTCATAATTAATTATAATTAACATTATATTTTTAAAAATTCATTAGGACTTGATCTTGGCATCTTATTTTTTAATCAAACTCTTTTTTAAAATTTTAAACATAGCTTAATTGTGAGTGAGTTAAATTAATCAAATCCAATACAAGTTTAGGACATTTGCATGTGTTCTTTATGTTGCTTTTCATAGCCATCATTTAGGCACTTTGACTTGCATTTGGGTTTGATTAACCAATGTTGTGGAAATTTTCTTCATTACCTTAACACTTTAATAGCATTAATGTGGGAAATTTGTCCATGGGTGAATTTTTGAAAAAACTTGGGTTATGGATTGACCCAAATATTTGGAAACTCATCCCTTTCTAATTCACCTAGGTTTAGGTCACGTGTTTGTCAGTAATTTGCATGGTGTGATTGCTTATGTGTGTCTTAAGAGTTAGTGAACTTGGATTCAAAACCTACATGAACTCAGGACATTTAAGAACTAAAATTAAAAACATGTTGAGGAATTTATAGAAATTATAGAAATTCAAATATGTACCAAATAGGGGTAAAACTCAAGATATGTAAACCTAGTGACATTACCTATCTTAGGTTAGGTTTTCATTAATTTTAAAACCCATTAACTAAAAAATTTAATCAAGTCAAAATCAACCCCTTAATTAAGCCTAAAATTTTGGAAAAGCATCATTAAATTAAATTAAATTCAAAAAATGTGAATAATATGTTGAACTATCCTAAATTTAACCCTCTACTTAAAAAAATTAAAAGCCTAATGATTGGACCATTAATTTAAGCTTAACTTAATTTTTAAGGAAAATTTATATTTTAATTATTAAATTAAGTATTAAATTTTATTACAAATCACAAATAAATCTAAAACACTTGATAATACCACCTTAGGGCATTCGAGATCTTTGCATGGGAGTCATTTCAACAAATTTGAAATCAGTTTGGGGCAAAATTATAACTCTCTTAATTAATCAATTTAAAAATTCATTTAAATACCCAAATTTAAATAAATTCATAACTAATTCTAGAAATTTAAAATTAAATAAACTCAAAGTCATTAGTCTCCATTAAGGTCTAATATTTATTTAAATTATCAAACCTTCAGAAATAAGTCAAAGTCAAAAAGTTAACTTTTTGGTCAATTATAGTTAAAAACATGTTAAAACTTTAAAAATTCATAACTTAGTTTAAAAAAGTCTAAATATAGTAAACTTAGTGTCTAATTACTTACTATAGGGTCTAGTATTTAGGAAAAATAATAAAACTCTAGAATTCAACTTAATTTAAAAGTAATATTTTAATGCCTTAATTGAATGAATTAAATAACTCTATAAATTCAAACAAAATTCCATAATTAATATAAATTCCAAAAATTAGAAAAACCACATACCAATCAATTTAGTTAAAAATTATTAAGCCTTCAATCTCTAACTAATTAAATTAATTAATAAATATTGGTTACTCTTGGGTAACTCGGGCTTACGAGGCTATTAATAACTTAGCCTCAAAGAAGTAGAATTAAACTTCTCGGCCCTGGTGTAAACAAATGTAGTAATCATTCAACATTTAAAATAAACTTTAAAGTAGACATAATATTTAAACTCAAATTAAAATCTCTTAAGCCTACAACAAACATTAAAACACTAGATAACTTTAAACAATTGCCCAGCATAGGACATATCCATACTGCATAGCTTGATGCACATATTTTAGATGGTTTTCTAGGACAACTAACTCTAGCTTTATGCAAGGCCAATATTTTTCTTTTACTACTATTATGTGCCAAGTTTTTTATGGTTTTCATTATATGCTGGTTGTAATGAGTTGATTGATGTGATGCTTTAATTGGTGTTAATCTTATTATGCAATCTATGAATTGATGTGATAGACATTCGATTATCCCTAGGTTATGAATGATCTGAATGCTCACACAATTTTCTGTATGTGGCTTTACTCATTCATGGCTATAAAATAAGGGGGAAAATTTTAAAGTTAATTAACAAATTTTCGACAGGTGCTAAAATACTAAGTCCCACTTATAATTAAAATGGCATTGCCAAGTGGCTATTAATTTAATTTGAGCAATTCAAATATACAAATACTTGGGATGTAGTTTAATTATAATTACCTAGATTAATCGTGTAGGTTATTTTAGAGTCTAGCCTTTTAAATTTTCCATGTATAATTTAACATAATTGTGTTATGAAAGTTGATATTTGAGATGGTATATTAACCACCCTACTTGAAATTAAAATAGAAGCGAAACATCCCTCAGTGGAGAGTTCCCTTTCATTTGAAGATTCAAGTTAGGATGACTTGAGAACCCAAAGAGAAAATAAAGACTCCTTCAGCGAGGAGTTATTTTCATTTGGATAATTGAACCTCGTGCATCTTAAGGAGCATGCTGAAGGATAGAATATAAAGAACTGAAGTTGTCGAGAACATCCCACACTCAAAATCATTAGTATCATTTCTAGGATTAGAATCTAGGTTGTTGTCAGTGGTACCTGACCACTTTTAATTCATGTAGACCTTAGGTTGTGATTAAGTGGCACTTGTCATCTGGGCTTTACATTTATTTAATGATATAATTGATTATTTACATTGATTAAGCTTTAAAAATTGCTTGCTTTTCTAGTTTTTTCCTTGTTTTATGCTTTTGTTTTAACATAGAAGCATTTGGAGGCTCGTAAAAGTATGCTAAAAAACTTTCTCTAGTAAAATTAAATAAAAAATTTCAGGCTCACATAGAAAGATAATCGATTTCAAGAAGTAAGCTCAAGCACACCGAGGGTTTTCATGAATTCATATTAAGGCACCTCCTCACCTATGGGTTATGGTGACATAATGGTCATAGGGGCTGTAGTTGAGTGACTGTTAAAGGAGGAGTGGTGGATCAATGATGGTTAATGGCCGGATGGTGGTCTGGCGATAGTTGACATACATTTGCTGACGGTGGTACCTGAGTAGAACTGTAAGATCCTTGAAGCCTTAGATCTCTCTTCAATCTCCACCCAAATTTCCTTTCTTGAAGAGATCATGGGCCTATTTATAGATTTTTTGTTACTGGCATGTCTCGTAAATATGGAGAAGATTATGTGTCAATTTACGAGTTTTCCATCAGATGACCCATATTGATTCCCTCATTCATGAAGCAATTGATATGCATTTAAGTGCATTAATAATGTTATAATTAAATTATCTTAGGCTCATTAGATTCTTCTTGTCAAGCCAATCGATTTAACTATAAGTATGTTATATTTGGATATCATTTAGTCATCCAATTAATGCTTTGAACATTCCAAATGTGTTTCAATTCCTTAATTTATACCAAATTTGGGTTCCGATTGAACCAATTTTTGTGTCTTGTGTTCGACTCCTTGACATGTTTAATTTGACTATAAGTTTGGTGAAATTGGGGTTTGGATGGTCCCGGATTTAATTTTGGAAGTTGTCAGCTTGAATATGCCTTAAGATTTGTGCTCATTCAAAACAATTTATGGTGACATATCAATTACAATATGAAAAGCAAAGCAATAAGAAAGTTACCCTAAATAAACTCAAAATAATAATTAGATTAAAAATAAATATTGGGCACACTTTATAATTATCTTTTATATTAAATTTTTATGTAATTTAGGAACAAATTATTTTGGTCAAATCTTTAGTTATTAAAATTAATATAATAAAATAATTTAAAAATAGTCACCTCTATTTTTCAAAATTATCTCATCAAATTTAAGTTAGATACATTTAAAATAAATGTATTTAATGGAATTGGTTAGTAATAGGTGACCTGGAAGAATTTATTTGTCATGTTTTATTTTCTTTTTTGGGAGTGTGGGGTCAGGAGCTCAATTTCATTTGCTATAGAATTAAATTATAAATACATGGAAGCCCCAAAAAATAATAGCTTACAATCATTGAAGTTATATTGAGTTACGTACATATAGGTGCAATAAAAAAAGGCAATGCAAACTAAGTAAAAAGAAATTTCACTAACACAAATTTTGACTCAGAATGTTTAAAAATACATCTAGAAATAGTATAACCTCATGAAAGTGAAGAGCTCCCTACTTGCTAGAGTGTTCTTTCAGGGGTAGTTGATTTAAATTCTTTGATTTCCAGCATGTCCATCTAAGGGGAGCAAGTTAGATGCTTAAAAACATTTATCATTGTCAAGTGATGAGGAAACAAATACACAATAGAAACATTCTTCAAAGTCCAAGAACAATTCATAAATGTCGTAAAACCCAACCAAAAGATAGTAATGTAAAGCAAAATATTCATATAATAGACAATGTCTAAAAAACAACTTAATTAGAAGAAGCATGAGGAGATTTTCACAACAGAGATCAAGTGTGAAGGTAGTATATAAGAGACATCAAAGTATATGTTTAATAAATTCTTCCACATTTTTCCAATTAGAAATTTTTAGCCTTATTGCTTTTTGATGTGAAAGGGTATAGCTGAAAAACATTGAAATTTGAGACAAAACTCTTTTCCATTCTACTCCCTCCAGATATGGTAAGTTGAATAGAAAATAATCAAAACATGAATGTTCCTTTTGATAAGCATATCTATAGTTTTAATGCCTCCCACCATAGCAAGCCAAGAAAAAAAAAAACTGAATGGTAGACCATTGATGCCAAATAAATTTGAACTAAAGTACATTTGTGGCATATTTATAAAAGATAAATATAACACTTAAAGGAGGGGCTATCAACCATACTAAAAAGGGAAAAAGCAAAATAGGAAATTGAATGCACAACCTCCCTAAGATGGGGTTGAAAGTCAGGAAGCGAGTGCCAATTACCATTAAGGATAAAATCACTAATAGGAGAGTTGTGAGGAAAAGTGTAGAAGGGAGGCTCCATAATCCATTAAAGCGTGAATGTCTTGCTCGTTGCACCAAAGATCCCAAAAGAGGAAGTCGTTACTGTTACAAGAAATTGTAAGTTTGAAGTTTAGTTTGACTTTTTTAAGCAGTATTAAATAGGTAATTCCATAAAGCAGAAGGTTTTTCAGGTTGGGGGTTCTAATGAAGAAGTATATTTATGTCTATATTATAAGGCAAGAGGGTAATTAACAATGTATAATCATGAAATAAGAGAGTATCCATAAGCAAAATATAAAGCCTGAATAGAGGGATGCAAAAAATCACTAAAGTTCTTAGGCATACAAGTCTTTTTCCAAGAATCCAAAGGCATCTTTTTGGTGTTAATATTCCCATGATAGAGGAATTTTGCACATAACTTAACAATCTATTTGCAGTAAGATTAGGGAAAAGTAGTGCTTCTTATTCAATAAGTACCAGTGCTATGAATAGTAAATATAATGTACTAAAGCCTCCCAAGAAGAGAAAGTCATTAGTTTTCCAACCATCAAGTCGAGGAGAGATTTTTTGCAAGGCTAAAACTCAAGAATCTAGAGCCTTTCAGGAGAAACAAAAATGCCCAAATAATTAATTTGAGTGCGGGAGTAGGGATATTGAGAGTGGAGCAAATTCTTGAAGAATTGGAAGTGTTATGACATGAAATAGAGCTTTTGTAGAAATTGATCCTCAATCTAAAGTATAGGCAAAGTGAACAAAAATGCAATTGAGAGAAATGATATTTTGCTCACTGGCATTCCCACAGAAGGGAATATCATTATCATATAGTAGGTGAGAAATTAATCCATCAGAAATAATAAGCCTAAAAAAATTGTGGCTTAAAGTTGGGTGGTCTAGATGATAAAAAAAAGGCATACAAAATAATGCAAAAGAGATAACCAGACAATGGACAACCTTATCTGAGCCTAGAAAAAGAGTAGAAAAAACCTTCAAAGCCACCATATAAACTCACCTAGTAGCTTTGTGATGGGGGTTATAGAGTGAACTTTTAAATGATGTAAGAATTGTGTGTTTTATCAACCCTAAATAATGCTTATATTTTCTTTGATATGTAAATAATAAAACCCCACTTAATAAATGCAAGTATATGTGTTGAATCATGTACTAAAGTGATAGAGTAGAGTGTCCAGCCCATGAGAAAGTGTTATGCTTACTTACAAAAAAATACTTACATTTTCTCTAATTGCATGAATATCCTACTCAAATAAAAATGATGTTTTTGGAGTTTTAATCATTGAATAAAATAGTAGAATAGTGAATATAATATTTAATAAAAAATGTTTTGGATTGATGAATATAAGTATCATATTTTTCCTTATTATACCCTTCATAATAATATGCTTCAGAGTATATGCATCGTAAGACCTTTGTCAAGCTTGTATGGGTGAAAAAGATATATGTTGAGCTCCTACAGTTATAATATCTCCTTAAGAACCTAGAATATTTAAAATCTTATGTCTAGGCATACCAACATTGTTTTTTAATATTCCTGGTTGCTCTTATATTCCTCCATCGAGGCTAAACATCACATTATATTTTAACCACATATGTGACCACTATGTACATTAAATAAATAAAGTGATAATATTAAAAATAATATTAGACATTTAAAAAAATAAGTGACTTCATTAGTACTTAATTTTCTCTTTACATCATTAATAAAAAATAAGAGATTTAGTCAAACATAGAATAAATGAGAAGCAAACTCATTTTCATTAAATTCATAGAAGAATGAATATACAAGAGAGTGATATCACCATGAAGGAACAAGGTATCTCCTCTACGCTTCTTCTTTCTTTACTTACAAAGTTGCTCCAACAAACACAGGCTAAACATTTTAATGGATTGTATCATGTACTTCCCCAACCTCCCTTAAATTTTACTTTGAGAGGGAACAAGAGAAGTACATTGAAAAAGTACTAAATTTACCCAAATGATTGAACTCATTTATAAACAAAATATAACATCTATTTATAAAAATAAATAAAAAGATAATTAGTGTTGTGACACTAGAAAGATTGGCGTCGCGATGCCCTTTAAATAAACTAGCACCTCAGCACTGAATTTTCTTCTCTGCCATGATGCTTGATGATATAGAATGGTTGCTTAGTGAATAGTCATGACCTTTCACTAGAACAATATAGGCCTTGAAAGTTACAATTGTAATGCTACTATGCTATTGACATTCGAGCGCTTTGACGCCCGATTAAAAAAAATTTACCGCAAATGTGTGAGAAATTATGGTGCCACAACATTTAAATTCTTGAGAACTTGTCACTGCCAAGTTAATTTTTTTGATGCAGCGACATTGGAAACACTATGATGTTGGATGTGTGGCCGTCGTAGTGCTAAAAATAGAGAATAAGGCACTACTATGTCAAAAATGTAATGCTTTCTACCATTTTGAGTTTTTTCTATACAAAATCAACTAAAATAACATATTTTTACTAAAAATAAAATATATTAAATAGTACAAAATTTACAATTATCAAATTCTCCCAAGCTTAAACTCTTGCTTGTCCTCAAACAAATAAAGTAATATGTATTTCTGATTAATTAAATAGACAAAGTAAAAAAATGATAATTTAAAATTACTAAAATATAGGATAATATATCACAATCTAGTAGTAGTTGAAATGAATAAAGTTATAATTCTAGTTTAGAAAAAATCTTAACAATTATCCTATTTAGTCACCCTTAATATTTCTTATTTTGAATTTATATATTATGAATATAATCATTGACTTTTGAATTATGAATTAAATAATGTAGCTAAAAGAATTGATATATTTGTAGTTAAAAATTAAAATTTCAATAGTTCACCTTCATCTATACTAGTTCTCCTATCTTATCTTTTGTAAATTTAAGTATAAGATTGCCGTCAGACTCTTAGCTTTTAACTGATACCAATTTTTTAATGTACTTATCTTCTTTATTTTTTTATAACTCTTTTTAATTTTTTTTTCTATACATTTTTATGAAGTACATAGTTAATAATTTTACATATCAGATTTGCTTAAAATTTACAATCTTAATGATTTTGATGTTAAGGATTTTATAAGACCACTAATGCCAATTTTAGGTTATTATGATTTTTTATTTTAATATGCTTATATCTATTCTTTAAACTTAGTTATTCATTTTTCAATTCAAAGATCAATGTATAAATATATAACTTATAAATTTAAATTAAGTCAATAACTTAAATAATTTAAGTTAGTTATTTCTAATCTATAAATTTTTAAAATAGTATTAATTTAAACCATAATATAGAGATTTATTATTATCCTAATTTTATATAATTTTTAATTATTATTTGTACTCTTGTTAAAAAATAATTATAATGTAAAGATATTAATGGAGGACAACAAAATATTGCAAGCTTAAGGGAAATTCAAATCAAATGTTAATATACATATAATTTAAACATTAGTAATAACACGTGCTTTCATATGAATGATAAATAAGAGCAAAACATGCGATACATATAAAACTAAACACATGATACATGATAACTAGTGCTTCAAGCATCAATCTAACATCAGAATGCATTGGCTCTAAAACCCACAAACATAACAATCTAACATATCACTTGGATCTCTTCCAAATATAATAAATGAAAAATAAAGAAAAATAGGCTATCAAATGGAGGTAGAACTCTCTCTCTCTCTCTCTCTCTCTCTCTCTCTCTCTCTCTCACTCTCTCTCTCTCTCTTTGTTGCGGATCCACTTTCATGAGTTATGATTTTGATGATAGCAAACACTTCTATTTCTCTACGACGACATTATTTACTAACATTTCAGGTCCACACAATTAGACTGCAATTTGGAACCAGCTCAAGATTGGGTAGACTAGGTCTGAGTCAGTTTGTACACTTTTTCCTTTCTTGAGTCTATTGTATTTGGTGTGGCTCCTAATGCTTTGTAACTTGGAAGATTTTCTAACTGTTCCCTAGAGTTTATTATTTTTGGTAACATCGTCTTGGATGATATTTATATCGGCCTGAATGATCTGTTCAAAAGTAGAAACCCTAATTAAGGCATCCTCATTAAAGCAGTCGTCATTATGCAAAACACATCGTCCTGGATGATTTTGTATCGGCCAGGACGATAGGCCCAAAACAGAAAGAATCTGCTGCTAGATCTATTTAGGAATTACTTATTTTTGGACATCGTCTAGGTGGATCGTCCAGGACTATAAAATGTCGTCCAGGACGATCCAGGACAATTTTTCCAAAATTTTCTTTGGAATTTTAGGAAAGCAATTATGACTAGATTGCATGATCAAATCGTCCTAGACGATCGCAAAATCATCCAGGCCGATACGCTGGACGATCGTAAAATCGTCCAGGCCGATACGCTGGACGATTGGACATGTGACATCTATTTTTCAGGGTGATGTTTAGGACGATATTCCACAATTTGTTCTGATAATCCAGGATGATATATTATCGTCCTAGATGATATGAACAAACTTCTTCTGATCGTCTCAAATCGTCCCGGCTGATTGGGCTTATTTTGCACTGATCGTACGGGACGATAAAGTCGGCAACTTGTATTAATGAGCTCATTTTGAGATCTTTTATTTAAGCTAAGACATGACACTTGGTAAGTGTCTTTGGCAGCCATTGTAGCTTCGTTCTTTTGGGGGAAACTTGAAGAGAGAGCTTAAAAGGGAGTGAGGAAAGGGTGGAGTTTGAGAGAGGGAGAAGATCCTGTGAGGGAAGACTCAAGGGAGTGTGGAGGGGGTTCTACACGATTGCTCCAGTACTAAGCTCGCACCTGAATACCGTTGGATTCAGGGCTTGTCTCGAGGGAAGTTCACCAAAGAAGATCTCTTTGGTGTCAAAGGACCCAGCGACTCCGCCGCATCGGGGAAGGTGGAAGTGATTTTGTAAGGGCTTCTCCGCCTAGCTGTGGGGGCTAAAGGAGAGACACTTAGTTTAGTGCAATACTTGGAGGGTGCCTCCAAGGAGTGGACGTAGGTCAAGGTTTGACCGGAGCACTATAAATCCGGTGTGTTCTTTCTTTATTACTTCCGCATTTAATTTCCGCACTTTGGTTTTTATTGTGGTGATATTGGTTTTGATTTGTGTTTTGATTGAAAGATATTTTTTACCAATTCACCTCTCTC
The DNA here is from genome assembly GCA_019514585.1 of Dendrobium officinale. Classification (NCBI taxonomy): domain Eukaryota; kingdom Viridiplantae; phylum Streptophyta; class Magnoliopsida; order Asparagales; family Orchidaceae; genus Dendrobium; species Dendrobium officinale. Next base: position 26,455,075 of record CM033692.1, read on the forward strand.
TTAATTAGCTTTGGGCCAGTTCATAGGGCCTAACATCCCTAATGAACTTTCATCTCTCTCTCTCTCTCTCTCTCTCTCTCTCTCTCTCTCTCTCCTCTTAAGCCAAATAAGAAAATTCCTTACTATCAGAATTTAGATCTTCCTCCTCCTCCTCCTCATCATAATTAATTATCATTTTTATTCCTCTTGCTATGCTGCCAAACCAAAGGATCATAAGTAGGTGCAAGCAGAAACTGAGGCTGATCATCGCTCCACAAATAGGCTACTTTAAAACCAATAAGAGCATTATTTAAAACAGCCATGTATCTATAATGCTTTTCTTACTGGTTCATGCTTTGATCCATCCTCATCTTCATCACAAGCTGCCATTCCTTAGATTCCTCATAAAATTGAGTCACCTCTTTCATCTTCCCTCTCAACATAGCAACCTAATCACTGAAAGTCTTAGGAGTTCGAGCACTCCTACTACTATTGTTTCTACAAGGACAACCAAATAATCTAGGCTCACTAGGGTCTCTTTCTTCCTCATTTTTCTCTCAATTGTTCTTCAATTTGATACCCCCCTATATAATCTGCAACACATAAAGCATAAATCATAGAAACGTGCCCCAATCTAACAATAGTGGCACCCCTAATGATATACATCAGAGGGGACAAAATAGGTTGGCCTACATAAATGGAATATCCCATTTGAATAAAATAATTCAAAAGGGCATGATCATGAGTGACTTCACTAATATTTCTATTAGGTAGTAAATTTGATGAAATAAAGTAATGTCAGACTTTGCTGGTTTGCGTAAGATAGGTAGTAGGGAAATTAATAATTTTGTTCTCTATCTTCTTCTAACTTGTTCCATTATTAGATCCACACATAATGTTTAAAATATCCTCAGGATTTATAGGCATCCCAATGAAAGCGGTATACTCATCAAATTTGAAATATCTAAGTTTATAAATTTTGCTAATTGGTACAGAATTGAAAGGGACCCACATAGCTCTTACATAGCTTTTATTATCATTTGCCTCCTTTCCATTAGAAAAAAATTCTCTTACTACATTCACTATGGAAGCAAAGGGCTCCTCACATAAGTGTTCCAACCGCTACTTATAATAATTTTTTAGAGTAGAAACTCCTGATTTTCTGCTAGGTTTTTCCTCCCTAGCCGACCTTCGACCTTCCGTGCTTGTTTCTTCCTCCTCTGCTTGGCCGGGGGAGCTTCCCTCCCCATGGCCAACCTCTCTTCCTCCGTGGAGTTTCCTCCACTATCCTCTAAGAGTGTCACTCCCGCAGCTATCGCTCCCCTTAGCTACAGCAATATCGTGGCCTCCCCTCATCCTGGGAATGATTTTAAGCTCTCATCTTCGGTCATGCCTGATGACTCCATGGAGTTTAATGAAGTCCATGTCAAAGTCGCCTCGGATAAATGGGGACTGGCTTTGATAGGCTATTCCCTTGGACGACATCCGTATTATGAATCCCTTCTCTCTGCTATCCATAAGGTTTGGAAGCTTAAAGGTATGATGAAACTGCTCTCTTTAAGTGATGGGTTCTTTATGTTGAAATTTACGGCGCATGAAGACTATGATATGGCTTTATCTGGAGGTGTGTGGTTTTTCCTTGGCAAACCATTTGTGCTTCAAAAATGGGTGCCTAATTTCAAGCCTATGAGAGAGGATTTCACGTCTATCCCCATCTGGTTTAAAATTCTTGATTTACCTCTTCCTTGCTAGACTCCGAAAGGAATTTCACTTATTGCTAGTAAGATAGGTATTCCGCTTGCGGTAGACGATCTTACAGCCGAAAAAACTAGGCTCACGTATGCGAGAGTCTGTGTCCATGTTTCAAAGGAATGTACTTATCCCGAGTCCATCCCCATCACCATTTTAGGTGAGCCATTATCTCTTCCTATCCAATATGAATGGAAACCAGTACAATGCGAGCACTATGGATCTATTATGCATACACCCAATTTTTGTCCTTCAAAGCCATAATCTTCAAATACTAATGTTCAACCGCCGCGTGGTAGAAGCACTAGCCGGAAGCCCCCGTGGGCGACCAGCAAAAATTCCAATTTCAAACCCATTCAGCAAAATGTTCATTCATCTGAGGCATCTGATCCCAAGAAAATGCCCTCTACCTCCATTGCTGCTACATCTCAGAAGATCTATGATCTTCCTTCTTCTTCCACTCAGCCAACTTCCACAAAATCGTAGCTCAACAATTCTACTCCGACTGTGGTGGTCACCCAACAACTGAACAGCACTATTGAGACGGCTTTCACCACTATCCCAAATCTAAACTCACCAACTGAGGAATCTATTCCCACATCTTCTGCTATCATCCAGCAACAAGACAAAGTGATTTCACCTAACAAGTTTGCTATCCTTCAAGAAAGTGGTAGTGAATCTGAGCCTCCTCCTTCCACTACTTTGCATTTGGATAAGAACCGAAATAACACTGTTACACAAACAAAGGCTTCTAGGAGTAAGCAATCTAAAAAAACTCCTAGCCAATCCTCAAAATCTCAATGATACCACCTCGTCTAGCGGCTTGGAATGTGAGAGGTTTCAACAGCCCGGATAAGGTTAGGGCGTGCAAAGACTTAGTTCGTGACAGCAAACTTGAGTTACTTTGTGTTCTGGAAATTAGAATTCATGCTAGTTCTTTCTCAGATCCCTGGTTTCGTCTTAACCACTGTGTTTTTGAGAATGAGGAAAGATGCCATAATTTTAACCTATCTTCCTTGGGTAGGATTTGGATTAAATGGGACCCGCTTGTCCTCATTTTCATACCTTCTCACTTCTCTACTCAGCTGATTTCTGGAGATCTTTATAGGGGGCAAGATCTACTCTGTGTGCTCACTGTAGTCTTTGCTTCCAATTCTTCGGGTGATTGTTTACTTCTTTGGGATAAACTTAGAGAAATTGGGAACTACATCTGCTCCCCTTGGCTCATTCTAGGCGATTTTAATTGCTGCTTATATGTTGATGAGAAATCAGGTATCACTCCTCTCCTTGCCTCTCACCTCTGGATTTTAAATGCTCTTAAGTTTGACTTTGGGCTGCTTGATTTGGCTTCTAAGGGCCTTAAATTTACATGGTTCAATTAAAGGGCTAATGACCCCATTCACTTGAAGCTGGATAGAATGATGATAAATGACAAGTGGCTTGAAACTTTCCCTTCCACTTTCTATGAGGTCCTCTCTCCCTCTTGCTCGGACCATTCCCCTATTGTGCTTTTTACGGGGCAGCAAGTTATGTTGAAACATAGATTCATTTTCAAAAATTACTGGACTAAACAAAATGGTTTTTGGGCCGACCTCCTAAATATTTTCTCTCAACTATCTCATGGGAACCCCATTCTTGGTCTGCATAGAAAGCTGAAAATATTTAAAGGAGAGCATTAAGGGTAAAGATTGGGCAAATTCTTACTCTCTCTCCAACCAACTTGCTTTTTTAAAAGAACATCAATCTTAGTGCTATGGTATGTTAAATATTGACCCTCAAAACCTTTCTCTCAATCAAAAACTGAAAACTATCAATTCCCAACTCTCGGATTGCTCTTCTTCTTGGACAAATTGGTTTCTTCAACGTGCAAAACTTAAATGGCTTTCTAAAGGGGAAGATGATTTAAAGTTCCTTTATGCTGGGCTTAAGAAGAGAAGGAATCATAGCTCCTCAACTCTGGTTGCTAGTGAGGACCCTACTATTAGGCAAGATCTGATAATTCTATCTGTCAACACTTTGAGAAATTGTTCAATGCTACCCCCTCCAGAAAATTCATTGGAATCTTTCACTATACCCAAAGGTAATGTTATTCCATCACATTTAACTAATTTGTTGACGGTTAATGTTTCTGATGTTGAAATCAAGGAAGCTTTTTTTTCTTGGGAGCTCCAACTCTTCTCCCGACCCGGATGGATTTAACTTTGAGTTTTATAAATCCACTTGGCTTATTACTGGCCCTTTGGTGTGCAAAGCAGTGAAGTCTTTTTTCTATAAGGGGTACCTTCTTAAGATAGCCAAAGGCACTACCATAGCTCTGATTCCTAAATCCACTCATGCTTCAAACATTTTTCATATTATAGGCCCATTGCTCTTTGCAATGTTTTCTACAAGATTATTTCCAAAATTCTGGCCTCCAGAATGAAGGAAATCATGCCATTTATCATTGGGAACAATAAAGCTGGTTTTATCAAGAAACACATTTCCACTGATAATATCCTTTTAGCTTCTGAAATACTCTTTGATTTCAAAAAGTCTGCCAAAAAGAAATTAATGTGTGCCAAGCTGGATATTCGTAAGGTCTTCGATTCAGTATCCAGGGCTTTTATCATATCCAGAATGAAACAAAAAGGCTTCCCTCCTTCATTTATTAATTGGGTCAAGGCTTGCATCTATGATGTACATTTTTCCATTTGCATTGATGGGGCATTGGAAGGCTACTTTAACTCATCCTCTGGCATTAGACAAGGCTGTCCCCTTAGCCCTTACCTTTTCTGCATTGCAATGGATGTCTTCTCTTGTTTGATTGATAATGACTCTAATCAGGATAATTTCATTGGGTTTCATAAGCAAGGAGTGAACATCTCCCAACTGCTTTATGCAGACAATCTTCTGATTTTTGGGGAAGCATCTCTTAACAACTGTGCAGCTCTTAGGAAGATCCTAGATATCTTTGCTAAAGTTTCTGGTCTATTGGTGAACCATGAGAAGAGCCAGATAATTATTTCAAGCTATATTTCCAATCCTTTGGATGTTTGTGAGGCTCTTCATATGCCTTCTTCTTGTGTCAAGATGACTTACCTGGGATTGCCTATCTCGGTTAAAAAATGCTCTAAATTTGACTTTCTTCCTCTTCTGCATTCAATTGCCAATCACCTAGCTGGGTGGAAAGCTAGATTATTATCCATGGGGGGTAGGCTACAATTCCTTAAATACACGATTTGTAATACTATTTCCTATTGGATAAGAGGGTCCATTAATCCCAAATCTTGTATCAAAACACTTAGCAGAATGTGTGCTAAATTCCTGTTCTTTGGGGACTTGGAGGCTAAAAAACTCCATCTTATCGCTTGGAAGAGAACTTGCAAACCTAAAATCAATGGTGGGCTGGGTATCCCTTATTTACATGGCCTCCAATTTTCCACAATGAGCTCACTGCTTTTCAGGTTTTACAATTCAAAGTCCCTTCTTTTCAACTTTTTGAATGCTAAATATGGCACACCATGGACTCCCGCGCCCTGTAGGCCTTCCTCTCTCTGGAACGAAATTGGCAAGATGGCCTTGATTATTAAACCGGATATCTGCTTGATTTTATGCCTCATTGTGTAATTTCTATATTATGGGACCCTTGGTTTCAAGGTAACTCTTTGGTTCAAGCTTTTCCGAATTTGAATCTGCAAGCTATATTCATCCATAATGCCAAGGTTTCAGATTTTCAGGGTGTGGATGGCTGGAATCTTCCGTTTTCTACTATTGAGAGCTTGAATAATGTACTGGAGCCTTTGGGTTTTATTCCCGATGCAAAAAACTTCATTAATTGGATGGATAGGAAAAACCCTGTTTTTTCGTCTTTCCTTAAGCATTTTTACAAAGAGGATGCAATGGTTGATTGGCATAAATCTGTTTGGCATAAACACTCTGCCCTTAAATTTTCCATTTACTCTTGGACTGCTCTTAACGGTGGGCTGAAAACTGTGGATGAACTAAGGAAGAGGTCTATATTGGTATCCCCCAACTGTGTGTTGTGCTTTTCTCACAATGAAACCAATCCTCACATTCTCTTTGAATGTGACTATGCATATTCTGTCATTTGTAACTTAATTCATGAGCTGGGAGAATTCCTTTTATGACCTAGGCTGTCTCAAGTTCTTCAATATTTGGGGGATAAGGCAATCACGATTAAACATCAAAAGGAGTTACTATTACTTACTTCCTCATGTGCTGCTTATTATTTATGAAGGGAGAGAAACGAACAAAGGTTTAATTTCAAGTTTAGAGACACCACTACTCTTTGTAATATTATTAAATTTGCGGTTGAGGCTAAGACCTCTACCTGAAAGCACAAAGAGAATCTGAAATTCCCTTGGAAACCTTAATATGCACCATTATTATGCTTTGCTGGAGACTGGAGACATTTGTGTTGATGCAACTTGCTGAGGATGACTTTGTTTTGGTTTTACTTAGGCAGATTGCTTATTCTGATGCTATTGGGAATTGTCATTTTGCTATTCTTCTTGGTATTTTCACTGCTTGGAAAGCTTTTTGGATAGTGGCTTGTATGGATGCCTGAAAGATCTTTTGGAAATTTATGTTGGAAACCCAGCTTCTATTTTGGTCGGCTTATTGGAGCTTTGATGGATTGATGTTTTGGAGGTGCAAAAGAATGGACGATGATGTAGCTGCTAATCCCCTTCTTGGATGGCCTTTTTGGCAACCAGGAGAGTACTCTTCATGTCGCTTGGTTGGTTTTTGAACGGTTCAATCGATTAGCAGTCTGAGTCCAATTTTGGTTTAATACCATCAGTTTGGCCGGCTGCTTTCTTTCTTGCTTTATTTTGTAATTTCCTTTTCTGTATGGGGGGTATAGGTTTTTGGTATGACCTCTTATTTTGTTTGAGGTATTGCCTTTTTATTATATCTTACTTGTAATCCTTTTTACATAGTAAATTTGGGCTTTTTGCCCTCATTTTCCCCCAAAAAAATAATTTTCATGATGGGGTGACTAGGATTCTTGAAGCTTCTCTCTGGAATAAGTTATTTAGTAACAACGAAGTTATCAAACCTAGCCTCTGCATTTACGAAAAAGAACATGCACTTTTCATAAAAAGAAGAATTCCTCTCCGTTCCAAATATTTTGGGATTCATTTTTCATGTTATATATATATATATATAAAGAGGAGATTTTAAAAGTGATAAAATTCATGTAATGAAATAAAAAATGGACCCCCTTTTATAGGAACTTTTATTTGGTCCGGTGACCGGACGTAGAGCTACGTTCGGCCGGCACTGAGATGGCGCCACGTAGAATGCACAAAACCAAGTATTTATCAATTTTGCTCAATAATAACGAGAAATACCATTATGTGAAGATAAATACCGAGCAATACAGAGGAATACCGAGTTTTTTTTAGAAAAACTCGGTATTACTCGATATTGCTCGGTATTACTCGGTATTGGTCTTCACAGAGCGGTATTTCTCGTTATTGTCAAGCAATACCGAGCAAATACCTAGTAAGTCAGTGGTGACCGCACGTAGAGCTACGTCCGGTCACCGGACGTAATAATTGTTCCTTTTATAGATTATAGGAGCATTGCAGTGCTATGAGAATGAATAAAATTAACAAAAAAAAGGTCAAACAGGTAGGCATGGTTACGATTCAGGCCACATGGTGCAAATGCACTATTTATTGGAAATTATTGCATCGGTTTGAAATCGGCCATCGCTGCAGCTTTTGACACGTGTAATAAGCGCAACAACGCTTGAATCAATAACCATCGCTATGCTCTTAATGCATTAATAATGAAAATGTTTTGGTGCCAAGATGTTAGTTATCAACGCTGTGGCACTCACCAAAGTGTCATGATTAAAGATATGATCATATGAAGAGAACACTTTTTTGACTTGCATGATTGAGTTTGTGACGCTTAAATGAGTAGCACTGCGGTGATTAAACGAGTAGCTCTGCCATGCTAATTAAGCAAACATAAAGTGGTTTGAAATGAGAATTTTTTAGATTCTTTAACGGTCTAGTGCTTGCTTTCAAAATCTTGACACTTTGAAGAGTTGCGCTGTTATATTATTTTTTTTCTCATCTCATATTTTTTTGGAATTAAATTATAACTTTAATAAACAAAATAAAATAAAATGCAAATTAATTCATGAATAATAAAATATTAAATATGATGCATTTAAACTAAAAATTAACATGGCATACTAAACACAAAATTGGGTTGCCTCCCACACAGCGCTAAGTTTATAGTCTTCAGCTAGATTTTCTAATTTTTTTAATTTAGTCGGGGTATATCACTACCACTCTTTAAGTGGCCGGTTTTAATGATATATTTCCCTTTCTCTTTTGGGTTAACTTTAGTATTTCTAGGCGATGAATTAAGAGGTCTTCTACTAATTGAAATTATAAGCTAACTTAATTGAGTTTTTTTTTTTATTTTTAATAGAAGCATCTTGATTTTGCAATTGAGTTCCTAACTGCATCACTACCTCTTCTAAAGATGATTTTCTACTTTCAAATTGATTGTTTTTATTACATCGTGGAGGATATGAAGTTCTAGGATTAATAGCAGGTTGTTGAGAATTTTTCTATTCCCTTCTTGATTATTTTAAGTTGAATTCTATTGATTATTATCATCAATATTATTTGACCAATTAAGATTAGGATGGTTCCTCTAACCTGGATTATATATATTGGAATAGAGATTATCTTATATCTCAATCAAATTAACATTTTTAATCCCTTACATATTATTATCTTCATTTAAATCTTGATCCTCTAATTATATAGATGATTTAGATCCTAATCAAGAGTTTACTCCTATCATGCTCAACTTCTTAAAAATTGCTACAACTTGTGCATTCAAAATTGATAAAGTATCTAATTCATAAATTTTAGGTACTTTCATAGTATTTATCTTATCAATAGGCCACTGAAAATTATTAGTAGTTATTTCCTCTATTAATTCATACGCTTCTTAAAATGGCTTAGGCATTAATGATCATCCACCAAAAACATCTATGATTTCTCTAAGAGATCCCACTAATTCATTATAAAAAGTTTGAATAATTAACCAAACATGTAAAGTATGGTGAGAGCATTTGTTAAGAATTTCCTTATATCTCTCCCAACTCTCATTAATAGATTCTCTTTGAAATTGAGTAAAAATGTGATAGTATTTCTACACTTGGCAGTCTTTAAAGGTGAAAAAAACTTAGTAAGAAATTTATGAACTAAGTCATATCTGGTGGTTATAGAACCTAGGGGTAAATAATTCAACTACATATTAGCTTTATCTCTTAGAAAAAAACGAAAATAATCTAAGTCTAATATCATCATAGCTAACATCATTATACTTAAATATTGCACAAATTTCTAGAAAACTAGCTATGTATAAATTGGAACCATCGATATGAGTTCCCCTAAAATAGCAATTTTGAACCATTTTAATTATGACATGTTTTAATTAAGAATTATTAGCTTGGATAGTCGGACTATTAATTCTCCGATGAATTTTTTCTACTACATAGTTAGCATAATCCCTAAGATGTATAGAATGATCTTGATCTAGTACTGGTTTAGATCTTTTTAATTTTTTTGAATTTTTGAAAGGGTCCTTTCTATTTTAGAATCAAATAACAAAGGTTCCTTTCTAAATCTATAAAGCACACAACAATGAACACAAATAGTAAACAAAATAAAATACAAGATATAAGTAGGTCTAAATATATAATTAATTTAACAATATAGCTAAAATTATAATAAGCAAATCACTTCCCCAACAACGGCACCAAAAACTTAGTGGGTGCTGTGGAGCAAACTTTTGAATGATGTAAGAATTTCATGTACTATCAACCCTAAATAATGCATAGTTTTCTTTGATATATAAATAATAAAATCCCACTAAATATACGTAGGTATATATGCATAATCAAGTAATAAAGTAATATAGTAGAGTGTTGAACTCACAAGAAAGTGTTATACTTACAACAAAATACTATCGTTTACTCTAATTGTATGAATTATCCTACTAAAATAAAATTGATATTTTTGAAGTTTTTATCCCTCAATAAAATAGTAATAAAGTGGATATAATATTTAATAAAAATATTTTTGAATGATGAATGCAAATTCTATATTTTTCCTAATTAGACTCTTCATAGCAATGTGATTTAGAGCATATACATCCCTAGATCTCTGTCAAGCTTGTAGGAGTGAAAAAGATATATACTGATCTCCTATAGTTATAGTATCTCTTTAAAAACCTAAAATTTTTAACATCCTATATCTAGACATGCCAATATTCTATTTTAATATTCTTTATTATTCTTATATTTCTCCATCAAGGCTATACATCATAATATATTTTAACAATGGACACTATGTGTATTAAATAAAGAATTAGATAATACTAAAAATATCATTAGAAATTTAAAGAATAAGAGTGTTCATTAGTACCTAACATACTTTTTGCATCATTAATCATAAATAAGAGATTTAACCATATATAGAATAATTGAAAAGCAGACTCATTTTTATTAAATTCATAAAAGAATGAAAATACACGAGAGTATTATTACCATAAATGATCGATGTATCTCCTCTACACTTTTTCTTTCAATACTTATAGAGCTTCTTCAACAAGCACTGGCTAAACACTCCAATGGATTGTATCTTGTACTACCCTAGCCTCCCTTAAATTTTACTCTGAGAGGAAACTAGAGAAGTACACTAAAAAAGAACTAAATTTTATACTAGTGATTGAACCCATTTACAAATAAAATATAACATCTATTTATAAGAATACCCAAAAATCAATTGGTGTTGGAGTGCTTGAAAGATTAGCACCGTGACACCCTTAAAATGAATTAACACCTCCATTTGATTATCTGTTGTTAAAACTTGTTCACTATGAATTAGGTTGTTAAGCCTAAGTTTATGTCCCACGGCTAACCAAGAGAGGGGGTGAATTAATATTTTAAAAAATTAATCCCTCTTTTGAGTATTTTAAACCGAAATTAAACTTTAATGAATTTTATAGAAATAGTTTTTTAATCACAGTTTTAAAACAGTAAATCACAAAAATAAAAAGTAGCGGAAAAATAATGACACCAGATTTATAGTGGCTCGGTCAAAACCAGACCTGCATCCACTCCCCGGAAGCACCCTCTAAGTATTGCACTAATACCACTAGTGACTCTCCTTTTGCCCCCACAACAAGACGGAGAAGCCTTTACAAAACTCTTTTCACCACTACCAGGTGTGGGAGAGAACTGTCATCCTTTTACACTATCCCCAGTCCTGGCAGAGAACCGTCGTCCTTTTCACTATCCCCAGTGCTGGCAGAGAACCGTCCGTCCTTTTCACACTATCCCCAGTGCTGGTAGAGAACCGTCCATCCTTTCACACTATCCCCAGTGCTGGGCAGAGAATCCTTCGTCCTTTCACACTCTCCTAGTGTGGGCTGAGAACCCACGGCTGTTCATACTTTTCAAGTGTCGGTAGAGAACTGGATCTCCTTGACAGATCTTCTCAAAAGAATTCTAGAAGGAAGAAAGAAAAGAGTGAAGTAATCCCAAATCACAAGTAGAGATTCTTACCTTTGAACACCAAGCAAAGCCTTCACGCTCTAGTAGTAGGAATCCTCCTTTGAATGCACTCTTACACTCTCTCCTTGACTCTTCTTTCAATAGGCACGAAGATCAATGAGCAAAAAGATTGGGTGGCAGTAAAAATTAGACCTTATATAGGAGAGACAAGAAAAACCGTCAAAAAATTATAAAATTTTAAGTCAACACGAAATGGATCGTCCCGTATGATCGTGGATCGTCGTGGACGATTTTACTTAAAGTGTCAGAAATGATCCTAATGTATATTGGTATGAACTATGTTTGTACACGATCATTGTCCCGTCCGAACTAGGTTCGTCCGGACGAACAGTTATTTCATAGGTCGGTTCCCAAATAACTATAGGATGTAACCAACTTTCTTAAGTTGGTTTACATCGTCCTGAGACGAATAGGATTTCAGTTGGATTAAATTTTTACAGAGAATAACTCGTCTAGGCACGATTATAAATGTCGTCTGGACATAAATTTTACAGTGCCTAGATCATCTCGGGATGAAAATAATTTCATCTGGATGAAAGTTTTACAGAGCCTAGCTCGTCCTGGGACCAAAATAATTTTGTCTGGATGAAAATTTTATAGAGCCTAGCTCATCGTGGAACGATTATAATTTCGTCTGGACGAAAAGTTTTCAGAACCTAGCTCATCCTGGGATGAAAATAATTTTATCTTGGACGATCAGGACTTAGAAAAAATTTTCTCCAACAACTGTTCGTTCCATTGCTCTTAAAAGGAGATAACTGACTTGATCGTCCCGTACGATCAGTAAAAAAATTTTAAGATCTCCTCAAGTGTGTGTGTGTGTGTGTGTGTGTGTGTGTGTTTATTCACTCAATTACAATCACTCCCTCTCAAACTTAATTTATACATAAATTACAAGCTACAAAATACAAGATATCTCATGTTGAATTTGATTTGAAGTCTTTAGTAGTTTGGAGTTCGATTTTCCTGAAATGTTAATACACACAAGAGCAAAAATAAATTTTCCAAAAAGTGTTAGGAGATAATTACACATAAAATAATAATATTTTGAATCATCAAAACTATACAAGTTGCAAGAATGTAAAACATGCAAATAGTAACTCTCTTAATAATCTCCCCCTTTTTTATGATGAAAAAACAATTATTATTTGTAGGATTTCAAATTCTACGAATCTTTTAAACTCCCCCTGAATTGATAAACACATGAAAATAAGGAGGTAATTGAATTAAAAAAAAAATTGTTTTTCAAAAAAAATTTAAACGACACAGAACAACACAAAAGATAAAACAAAGATAATCAAACACACAAAACAACACAAAAGATAAAACAAAAACAATCAAACGCACATACGAAAACATACGATAAAACAAATAAAAAAATTCAAAAATACACTTGACACAAATACACAAGACACAACAATTAATTTTTCCCCCTTTTTGACAACATCAAAAAGTGAAGAAGAAAAATACTTGAAATGTAAGTAGAAATATGAGAATCATTTGAAACTTTAACCTTGAAAGTGATTGAAATAATGTATGTAAATAAAATTAAAATATTAGTCAAATCATAAAAATTCATAGAACTTAAATAGAGATATAATATAGAAACTAAAAGAATTTATCAAAACATGAGTCTATTTAGACATTAAGATAAAGAAAATTATTTCAAGAAGGATGAATAAAAAAATTATATATTTTAAATTTCAATATGTAATATAAATGAACATAAGTACAATTTGAATTAAGAGATTAAAAGAATCTGGAAAGAAATAACTACCACATGTGGCGCTTTGCGCATCTTTTTCAAATCTATGGCACATTTTGTGCACCTTCCTTTTTTTAATGTTGGGCTTATTTTGTGCCTCTTTTTCACATTGCGAACCTTTGCACATTTCTTTTGATTTTTGTACATTTGTACATTTTTCAAGAGTAATTGTATTCTTTCCAAAATCAATAATCTAAAATTTCAAATTTATCTAAGTGCATAAATATCAACTGATAAGTGAAATACAAAATAAGAAAAACATCACAATTGCAATAATAATATTAACAATAAAATAGTCTAAATAAGATACATAAAATTGATAATCTAAATAATATCAAGTTATAATCAAAACTTAAATTTAGAATAATTAGATTTTCTAATGAATTTAATTTTAACTTATAATTCATGATATAACACATTTAAGATTAAAAATCTGATGATTTTCATAAAGACTAACAAACATTTCAGAAATAAGTTAAAATAAAAACACAAGAACTAATATTGATATCACTTTGAAGATATTACAATGATATATCAGGATATCAATACAAAATAAAATATTTGAAATAAAAGAAAAATACCTCGAACTACTGAAAACAAATAATAACTAACACATAAAGTAAAAACAATAACAACACAAACACATAACAATAAGTGCATCTATCACTTAGATGGTCCCTGATCTGGAGGAGGAGGAGCACCACCAAAGAGGTTAAAGTATGTACTCATCATAAGTACATTGGTACTAATATCATTCATTTGCTCCCTCATATAACCCATGTCATGTTGATATTTGCCTGCTGCTGTAAATGAGTCTCAATTTGATCAAAGTGTTGATCAAAATGAGTCTCTAACTGATCAAATCTTTGAACTAAATCCTGATATTTTGGTTCATTAGCAGGAGTAGGTGCACCTTCTGGCTCTTCTTCTGTATCACTTATGACATGTGCTTTACCTGATTCCTCCTTGAAGATAGCTCTAAATGATCCGTCATTGTAGTAGAGCAGTTTTTCATATTCTTGATCAGGATGAAACAAGTTGTATTTCTTCTCTAGAACATAGTTAACTTAGTGTCCTAAGGCAATATTCCTCTTTCTTTTATGCTATGCATGCCCAATTTCAGAAAGCCCATAAAGATAGTCAAGAATAAGTTGGGCTTCATCTACAGGTTTATTGCTCATGATCAAGAAGGTTACCATGGAAAGAAGGGGGGTAATATTGACTCTATCACCAGCTTTTGGAATGATTCAAGTTCTAAGAACGTGCTCGATGATGCGTGCATTTCAGACAAGACGGGATACCCTAGCCACATGCTCATATAAACTATTTCTTCTAACCACCCTATTGATTTTGTGCCATTTATATTGATCATTGGTGATTAAGGTATGGGCTCTACCTCCCTCAGTCCTTAAATTTAGAAATGCTCCTAAATCATGCTTAGTGATTTCAACTTCTTATTTGAAGACATAGGAACGAATTATAGAGTGGTCTGAATTGAAGGACATGTTGGCAAGAAAGTAATGAAATGTTTCTTTATTGTAGGTGTGGCTGAGAGTAAGGATAAAATGAAACTGTGTCGAAGCAAATAAATGCATCACATGAAAGGTAATTTCATATTGGTTTAGAATTCTGGAGGGGGTAATTTTGGTTGCAGCAAAGCTAGGAAAAGAATCATCATCTACTTTGGAAAGAAAGTTCTCGGATGAATTCCTATAAGGTTCCTTCGCTAGAACCTTTTGGCGCTTGCTAGAACTTGCCATTTGTAAAAGATCAAGAATACGAAAGTGATTGAAAGTGATGTTAAAAGTGTGACTTATTAATCTAAAAAGTATGCCTATTTGTTGAAAACGAAATGTTCGTATCAGATGAAAAATTTTTTATCCCGTACGATATTTTCGTTCGTCCCGTACGAAAATATTTCGTACAGACGATCCAATACGACCAGAATGAAATGAATTTTCGTAATCAATGCGACTTACGAAGCATCCTTTCATACAGACTTTTGACCAGACTGATTGTATAGACGAACACGTGTTCGTCCCGGGACGATCAGACTTTATATCATTTTAATGGCAATTGAAACCGTCCCCTACATCGAACCGACATGTGTTCATTCAGACGAACCTAAGGTTCGTACGGACGAAGTTCATATTAAAAACTACCTTATCCGTTCAACCGCTTCATTCATTCGTCCCGTCGATTGAAAAACAAATCATCTATTACGATCTTAATGGTCGTCCAGACGAAGTGACCATTAAACACTGAAAACTACATGCAAACGGTTTAAAATATGACACTTTGACACATTACACAAATCGTCCCGTACGAAAATTTTTCGTCCTGGACTATTGTCACTTTAAAAAAATTTTAATTTTGCATATAAACAAAACTAAAATTCAAAAGACATATTAAACACACCATGTACAACAATAAAACATAGATTCTGAAAAAAAATCACACAAAAATAAGATCAAAAACTCATAACGAACACAAAAATATTAACTAGAAAACAAACATCAATATTGTAGAAAATATTTTTATTTAAGCATTTAAATCATTTACACCAAGCCTTATTCTTAATGCACTGAAAGTATCAAAGGCTAAAGGTTTTATAAAAATGTCTGCAAGTTGATTTTTAGTTGTAACATAAATAAGTTCAATTTCTCCCTTAGATACATGATCCCTTATGAAATGATGCTTTATGTCTATGTGTTTAGTTTTTGAATGTTGAATAGGATTTTAGAAATAGCACTAGTATTATCAAAATAAATTGGTATAGTGCCTATAGTTAATCCTAAATCAATCAACTATTGTTTCAACCAAAGTACTTGTGCTACACAACTTCCTAATGCAATATATTCAGCTTCAGCAGTAGATAGGGCTACGAAATTTTATTTTCTGTTGGACCAAGAGACTAAAGAATTTCCAATGAATTGATATATTCCAGAAGTGCTTTTCCTATCCACCATACATCCTGCAAAGTTAGAATCTGAATAACCAATTATTACAAATGAAGAGCTAAACTTATGATACAAAATTCTTAAGTTCTGAGTTCCTAACAGATATCTTAAAATCCTTTTCACTGCTGTCAAATGTGATTCTTTTGGATCTGAATTAAATCTAGCACACAAACAGACACTAAACATGATATCGGGTCGGCTAGCTGTCAAGTAAAGCAATGATCCAATTATCCCTCTAAATTTCTTTTGATCAATAGATTTTCCCTTCGGGTCCTTATCCAACTAAACTGAGAAACTCATTGGTGTACTAACAGGTTTAGTATTATCCATTTCATACTTTTTGAGGATGTCATTAACATACTTTGACTGACTTAGAAATATACCTTTCTCAATTTGCTTAATGCTAAATCCTAGAAAGTAACTTAAATCTCCCATTAGACTCATCTCAAATTCACTACTCATTATTTTAGAAAAATCATCACAAAGATTTTTATTTGAAGATCCAAAAATGATATCATCCATATAAATTTGAACAATGAGTATCTCCTTTCCACATTTCTTCAAAAAGAAAGTTGTATCCACATTTCCTTTTTCAAAAGATCTTTCAAGTAGGAAGGTGCTCAACCTCTCATACCAAGCCCTAGGTGCTTGTTTCAATCCATATAATGCTTTTTTTTAACTTGAAAACATGATTTGGGTATTTAGAATTTTCAAAACCTGGAGATTATTCTACAAAAATATCCTCTTGAATTACCCCATTTAAAAAGGCACTTTTGACATCCATTTGATATAATTTAAATCCTTTAAAACAGGCAAAGGCTAACAAAATTCTAATTGCTTCAATTCTAGCTACAGGGGCAAAAGTCTCCTCAAAATCAATCCCTTCAATCTGATTATACCCCTTAGCTACTAATCTAGTTTTATTTCTAATGACCACTCCTGAGTCATTCATTTTATTTTTGAATACCCACTTAGTTCCAACTACACTTTGATCCTTTGGCCTTGTAGTTAATTCCCAAACTTTATTTCTTATAAATTGATTCAACTCTTCTTGCATGGCCAAAATCCAAAATTCATCTGATAGTGTTTGATAAATATTTATGGATTCTATAGTTAAAATAAAGACTGAATGATTGACTTCTTTGTTTAATCCACGCTTAGTCCTTACACCCTCACTTGGTTCACCTATAATCAATTTCCTTGGGTGGTTTTTAGAAAATTTCAAATCTCTAGGCAAAGGGTTTTCTATCTCCAAATTTTCTTCCATATTTTCTTCCAAATTTATTTTATCAAACTTTTGAGAGTTATTTACAATCTCATCTTCTATAATATTTGGCTCTTCCAAAATTCTAAATTCATCAAAAATAATATGTGTGGTCTTCTCAATTACCAAAGTTCTTTTATTGAATACCCTATAAGATTTTCCAACACTTGAGTATCTAATAAAAATTCCTTCATCTGATTTTGGATCAAATTTTCCTAAGGCAGATTTTTCATTGTTATGAATGAACACCTTGCAACCAAAAACATACAAAGACAAATTAGGTGTTCTCCCTTTTAGCAACTCATAGGGTGTTTTATTTAATTTTGATCTCACATTCACACTGTTCAGAATATAACATGCAGTGCTAAACGCCTCAGCCCAAAAATATTTAGGAAGTGAATATTCTGCCAACATTGCTCGAGCGGCTTCTATTAATGTTCTATTTTTCCTTTCGACTACCCCATTTTGCTGAGGCGTTTTAGGTGCAGAAAAGTTGTGATCAGTTCCTTTCTCCTTAAAAAATTCCACAAATTTCTCATTTTTAAATTCTCCTCCATGATCATTTTATATAGAAATAATTTCACACCCTAGTTTTCTTTGAATCCAAGTCAAAAAATTTCTAAATTCCTCAAATGATTCACTCTTATGAAATAGAAATCTAACCCATGTGAATCTTGAGTAATCATCCACAATCACAAATCCGTATACCTTCCCTCCTACACTCACAGTTTCAACTAGTCCAAAAAGATCCATATGCAAAATCTCTAAAGGTTTACTAGTTCTAAGATCCTTATTGGACTGAAAAGAGGACTTCACTTGCTTTTCTAGTTGACATGCATCACAAAGGTGGTCCATAGTAAAGTCTAGTTTAGGTATACCTCTCACTAAGTTCTTTTGGGTAATTCTCCTAAGGTTTTTCATGCTAGAATGACAAAGTCTCCTATGCCATAGCCATGACTCATCAGATACAATTTTCAAATAAAAAGCAGTAGGAGAATTAATGCAATTTAAATCTAGCATGTAAACATTGTTTACCCTTTTACCATTCAAAATATCTTTATCATTTAGGCTTAATATGCAGCTAGTAGGAAAAAATTTTACACACTAACTCTTATCACATAGTTGGCTTATACTTAACAAATTATTCTTTAAGCCTTCTACGAATAACACATTGTCTATGAAAAAATTCTTAAATTTTCCAATTATACCTGATCCAACCACCTTCCTTGTGGTGTTATCTCCAAGTGTAACCTTGCCTCCACTCCTGGCTTCCAGCATTATGAATTGAGCAGTATCTCCAGTCATATACTTTGAACATCCATTATCCAGGTACCATATGCTCTCACGAGGTCTTGTGTGAGAGCGACCCTACAAAATTATCAAACGTTAGACCTAGAAACCCAAACAAGTTTGGGTTCACCTTTTAGCAATTTATAATCAGATGAATGTATGATATGTCTAGGTTTATGCATCTTAGGTCTCCACACCAAATTAGTTTTCATCTTCAAAGTACAGGTGTGAGCTATATGTCTAAACAATCCATAATTATTACATTTTACTTTAGGAAATGGATTCCTAAGTCTTCTACCATTTACTTATCTATTCAGGGATTGCATGAATTTAGGATACATAATAGGATTAGTAAAATTTTCAAGTCTGGGAAGTATCATATTATCCTCGAGAGATTTTATCTTTAATCTAAAAAATGAGTTTATATCTTTCAAAATTTTATTTGTATAATTGGTTCTATAAAGTTTGCTCTCAAATTCATCCTTAGAATTTTTAAATTCACTTTCAAGTTTTGCATAGGATGTTTTTAAATTCTCATGATTTTTATTCAAGTCATCAAACTCTTCAAGTAAATTCATGTGGTTGTTGTCAATTAAGACATGATCTTTCCTAAGGATTTCATGTTCTTTTTTAAGCTCTTCCAATTCTAAACTAAGGCTAGCATGTATTTTCTTCATTTGCCTATATGATTCATGCATGTGTTCAGAAACTTCAAAAAGTTCGTCATAAGTTAAGTCGCATACCTCTTCTTGATCTGACTAATCAAGATTGTCAGCCATTAAGCATAGATTAGTGACTTCCTCTTCCTTTTCTATTTCTGACTAGTCCGAAGCTGAGTCCGCCCAAAAAGCTCATTGGAACTTCTTCTTGCCCTTCTTCACAGATGGTTTCTCCTCTACCTTCTCCTTGCTAGGATTGGCTTTGAGTTTTAGGCAATCCGTCTTTATATGTCCAGATTTCTTGCACTCATAGCAAATAATTTTATTTGAAACCTTGGCATTTCTATTGAATTTACCTCTATTCCATTATTGGCGTCTCTTTTGCTTCCTCTTCAGAAAGCTTCTGAACTGTCTAGTCATCAATGCAATGTCGTCTTCATCCTCAGGTTGTGAGTGTTCACTCTCATACTCTTCCACATTCAGTGCTATATTTTTCTCCCTTCGTGGTTCATCTGCATCAACCTTTCTTTGGCTAACTCCTTGCTCGTAAGCAATAAGCGAACCAAGAAGATTGTCAATAGAGTAAATGTTTAAATCCTTAGACTCTGTAATTACAGTAATTTTAGCATCATATGCAGTAGGTAAGAAAGGAAGAATCTTATTAACCATTTAAGCATTTGTTAACTCCCTACCCAATGCATGTAAAGAGGTGACAATTTGTGTGAATCTTGTGTACATATCAGAAATAAATTCATTTGGTTTCATGCGAAACAGTTCATAATCATGCAACAAGATATTAAGTCTAGATTGCTTAACCTTATTTGTCCCCTCATATGTTATTCAAAGTCTATCCTATATGACCTTTCCACTTTTGCAAGTGAAAACCCGCATATAGTCTTCTGATTTTAAAGCCCAAAAGAAACTATTCAAGCATTTGGCGTTTAGTTGTGCTAGGTCACGTTCTTCTACTGTCCAATATGCAAAAGGTGTTTCAACTCTAACTCCGTCAACTAATCTAGTTTATTTTGTATATCCTTCCTGGACTAAGATCCACATATGATAATCAAGTGACTGTAAAAAAGTAGACATACGAGTTTTCCAAAAATCAAAAGGTATATTATCAAATAGTGGATGTCTAGTAATAGAGTAACTCTCAGGTGTGTTTCAGTTTCCAAATGTAGCCATCTACGTTAATCAAAAAGTAGTCTAAACTTATGATTTTGAAACAAAGCTCTGATACCACTTGTTGAAACTCGTTCACTATGAATTAGGTTGTTAAGCCTAAGTTTTTGTCCCTCGGCTAACCAAGAGGGGGGTGAATTGGTATTTTAAAAAATTAATCCCTCTTTTGAGTATTTTAAACCGAAATTAAACTTTAATAAATTTTGTAGAAATAGTTTTTCAACCCTAGTTTTAAAACAGTAAATCACAAAAATAAAAAGTAGCGAAAAAATAATGACACCAGATTTATAGTGGTTCAGTCAAAACCAGACCTACATCCACTCCCCGGAGGCACCCTCCGAGTATTGCACTAATACCACTAGTGACTCTCCTTTTACCCCCATAGCAAGGCGGAGAAGCCTTTACAAAACTCTTTTCACCACTACCCGGTGTGGCACAGAACCGTCATCCTTTTACACTATCCCCAGTGCTGGCAGAGAACAGTCGTCCTTTTCACACTATCCCCAGTGCTAGCAGAGAACCGTCCATCCTTTTCACACTATCCCCAGTGCTAGCAGAGAACCATCCGTCCTTTCACTCTATCCCTAGTGCTGGGCAGAGAACCCTTAAGTCTGCTCTTACGTCCGCTTAATAGAAAAGGGAACAAATTTTCAATTCAATAGATTTTCAAAATTTTTAATCTTCCAAAGTTTGTCCTTCTCTTCTAGAAAATGACATTTATAAATATTTTTACCTCTAGTAGAATATTTGCCATTTGTCAATGTCATTTGTGATGAAGGAAAATAATCCAAAATTTTAAAGATATCAATTATATTTCTAAATTCAATCTTAAATCAGTCTTTAGGTCTAAGTCCGCTTTTACGGCATCCTATTGGCTTTCTGGCTTAAGTCCGCTCTTACGGCAGCCAATCCTGTTTAAATCAGTCTTTAGGTCTAAGTCCGCTTTTACGGCATCCTATTGGCTTTCTGGCTTAAGTCCGCTCTTACGGCAGCCAATCCTGTTTAAATCAGTCTTTAGGTCTAAGTCCACTTTTACGGCATCCTATTGGCTTTCAGGCTTAAGTCCGCTCTTACGGCAGCCAATCCTGTTTAAATCAGTCTTTAGGTCTAAGTCCGCTTTTACGGCATCCTATTGGCTTTCTGGCTTAAGTCCGCTCTTACGGCAGCCAATCCTGTTTAAATCAGTCTTTAGGTCTAAGTCCGCTTTTATGACATCCTATTGGCTTTCTGGCTTAAGTCCGCTCTTACGGCAGCCAAACCTATTTAAATCAGTCTTTAGGTGTAAGTCCGCTTTTACGGCATCCTATTGGCTTTATGGCTTATGTCCTCTTTTACGGCAGCCAATCCTGTTTAAATCAGTCTTTAGGTCTAAGTCCGCTTTTACGGCATCCTATTGGCTTTCTGGCTTAAGTCCGCTCTTACGGCAGCCAATCCTGTTTAAATCAGTCTTTAGGTCTAAGTTCGCTTTTACGGCATCCTATTGGCTTTCTGGCTTAATTCCGCTCTTACGGCAGCCAATCCTGTTTAAATCAGTCTTTAGGTCTAAGTCCGCTTTTACGACATCCTATTGGCTTTCTGGCTTAAGTCCGCTCTTACGGCAGTCAAACCTAATGTATATTGGTACGAACTATGTTCGTACACGATCATCATCCCATACAAACTAGGTTCAGCCGGAAGAACAGTTATTTCATAGGTCGGTTCCCAAATAGCTACAGGATGTAACCAACTTTCTTAAGTTGGTTTACATCATCCTAGGACGAATAGGATTTCGTCTGGATGAAATTTTTACAGAGAGTAACTCATCTAGGCACGATTATAAATGTCGTATGGATGAAAATTTTACAGTGCCTAGATCATCCCGGGACGAAAATAATTTTGTCTGGACGAAACTTTTGCAGAGCCTAGCTCGTCCTGGGAAGAAAATAATTTCGCCTGGATCAAAATTTTATAGAGCCTAGCTCATCCTGGAATGATTATAATTTAGTCTGGACTAAAATGTTTCAGAGCCTAGCTCATCCTGGGACAAAAATAATTTCGTCCTGGACGATCAGGACTTAGAAAAAATTTTCTCCAACAACTGTTCGTTCCATTGCTCTTAAAAGAAGATAACTAACCTGATCGTTCCATATGAATTGTATTTGTCCCGTACGATCAGTACAAAATTTTTAAGATCTCCTCAAGCGTGTGTGTGTTTATTCACTCAATTACAATCACTCCCTCTCAAACATAATTCATACAAAAATTACTGTTGACCTTATTATTCGAGGTCAATTTCCCCAGAATCAATCTCTAGTGCTTAGGTCTTCGTAGCCTAGTATAGACGTCACTCTTAGGATTTCTCTTAGGTGGATGCCCACTGATGTAGCATCGACTCGAACCTATCACTCAATTCAAATCAAAATCAATTCGATCTAAATCTGATTCAATTCCAAACTAAACTTAAATCGATTCAACCTTTTAATTCGACTTAAATCGCCACTATTCTAAATAAAATTGACTCAACACGAATTTCATTTAACAAAATTAGCTTCGATTTAATCAAACTAATTCATTATAAGCCAATTTAAATCGAATCGACACAAGTTCAACTTGCCCAAATCAATTCATCTCGAAACCTCTAAAATTTAAATCATTATTAATTGAATTGAATCAATCAAATCAAAGTCATTTTAAATTAATAAGGATTAAATTCATGAAATTCCACATTAATCTAACCTAATTGGATTAAATCTCCATCAATCAAAGCTCTTTGATATAAATCTAAACAATATCAAGTTTAATAAACTTAATTCGAGTTCGATTTAATGTAGATGACTCTAATCAACCCTTAGATCACTTTCAAATCAAGCCCTAATCCAAACTTTAGAATTTGAATAAAGATAAGATAATAATCTCCCTAAGTATAAGTCATAAGATTATTTGGGAAGTTCCCATTTGATATGAATAAGAAGCTTGGCCGGTCTAACCAAACCCACTCACCTGAACAGCCTGCTCTCCCTCTCTCTCTCGGACAGTAGTTCGCACGCTCCCTTTCTCAATTCGTTCGCAAGGAGCTCTCATCACACAAACCGTTCCATTCTCTACAGTTCGCAAACCGCTCCTCCATAGCAGTTCACAACTCCGATTCTCTCATTCACATAGAGAGAACCGATCCCCTTCTCTTCTATTGGCACATAGCCGAACTCCAGGTCTGCAGTTCGCAAGCCTGGCTCTCATTGCGCGAAACCCAACCCTCCTTCCTTCAGTTCGGAAATCTCCAAGCTCCCGTCGCTCCTCCCTGTTCGCTAAAGTTCTCCACTGCTTCCCTGTGCTGCAAGAACCCAAACACCGACCATCCTAGCCGTCGACTTGTTCTCATCGCTGATCCTCTTCACTATAGGTAATCAACTCTTTCTTCTTCTCATCCATCCCATTCTCCTCTATCTTTTCCATCATCTTCCTCGTACCTCTAATGGCCACATCTTTTCTCTGTTGATTTGAAAATTTTTGTTAATAAGAGAGCTATTGGGTTTATTGTTATTCAAAGAGGAAATGGTGTTGATTTGATTCTTAACAAGTGGTGTTTTATTAAATTAATTATGATCAGAACATAGAAATACATTCTTGCTTCGATGTTTGTCGGATTTCTGTGAAGACATTCCATTCCTTTGAAACACATACATAGAAAGAATTTCTTTGTATGTAATTTTTTTTTTAAGGAAAGAAATTTCTTGCTTAAGAATCTGCAATAATCTCAGAGAGAGTAATCATTCATAGTGTTTTCTTGATATAGAAGGTCATAAAAATAATAACCATTTCTTTTACATCGAACTCCTTAAAAAAAAAAACAAATGATTGTCGTCATGGTTAAATTGAGAGAAGGCTTGTAATTCTCGGTTGGAAGAAATCATGTTATATTCTTCTTTTCATTTTTGTATATTTTCTTTACTTGATTTGTTAACCAATAAACAAAAATTCTAAACGCATGTTAACAAATGAGTTTTTTTTTTTAGGGAATCAAGCATTTATATCTTGAGCTTACATTCATATGACAAATTCATAAATTAGGTCGTATGCTTTATATATAAAAAAAAAATGACATGGGTGGCTTTGTTCATAATTGGGAAGAAAATCATGATATCATGTTTTATTTATGTAAAAGATTTAGAGAGTTTTTAATGAAGATATTGAAAGATATTTAGCATCCTTTTGCAATAGATTGGAAAGAAAATATTTGAGTATTGGAAAGCTTTAGCTTTATATACAGTATGATTTTATGAAAGGTATGTGTGGAAAGGTAATTTGTAGTGAAGAATGTAGTTTGTGAACGGTAAAGAATGTGTTAGTTTTGAAAAGTAAAATTTGAGTTTTTGGAAGAATGGAAGATGTGCATTTAAAAGGTGTTATGTAAGAAAGGTAAAAAGTGGCTTGTGTTTGCATGCTTGAAAGTAAAATTGTGAAAATTAAAGTATATGATTTGTTAAGGAAAATTGATTTGCATTTATATATAAAAGTAGAAATTGTATGATTTGGAAATGTAAAAGATTTGTGTCTTGAAAGGTGATTTGTGTGAAGGCTGACATGTGTAAAGTATTTTGAAAAATAGAATATTTAAAATTTTGGTAAGATATATGTTTATTTTGAAAGTTGGAATGTGTAAAGGTGAATTTCGTATGTTTCGGAAAGGTTAAATTTTGTAGAAGAGAAATAAAATGTGCGATTGTTAAAAGTTGAAGTATTTTGAGAGGTGAGAAGTGTGAGTGTTAGAGAATAAGTTAGTTAGGTTTTAACTAGAAAATAAAAGTAAAATTGTTGAAAAGCAAAATAATCTTTCTCCCTCTACCTCTCTTTCCCCCTTATACTTCTTATTTCTTGTGCCTCGAGATAAATATTAGAAAAATACAAAATGTCTTTCAAAAATGAAAGGTTCTAAAAGGATATTCAACCAAGCCAGAGTTCAAGCCCGAAGAAAGGTACGTCTTTTATTTTCAGTAAATTTTAATTATTTTATTATTATTTATTAAAAGTGCTTCTAATCCCTGCTTTTCCTATTTTCTTCCTATTTATTTGCATGAACTACGATGAATGAAACCGGTCGAGGGAACAAAAGTACAAGGAGCTAAAGGCGTCAGTCGCCTCTATCCAACCGGGTAGAGGTGCTACGGGCGGAACCACCGGGTCGTAGCCCCCGGTGACTGTGAGTATTTCTAAACTTAGAAAACCTCTAGGGACCCCTTGATGTGGTGTGCGAAACCTTCCCTTTAGGTCCCTGTAGTAACTTCAATTTAATTAGGATTATTTTTTTTTTTTGCTCTTAGATCCCTAAACCCCTTTATACATATACGAAAAGTCCTAAGGGTTAGTAATAATAAATATTTTCACCTATATAACAGTAATGATACTTAAGGACAAAAATTAAGGACTGAGTCTTAGAAAATCTAGACTTAGGATGCATGTACACTTTATGATAGAAACTTATAACATAGAAAATTTAGTGACATCTCACTTTAGAATTAGTAAATATCTTTAAATTAGAATTCAATTAATTAGAAACCTTTAGTCAATAATTAACTTATATAGGACATATCAAAACCACACCTGTTGCACATATTTAGAATTGTTTGTTTAGGACAACCGACTCTAGATTTAGGTTAGGCCGGTGTTTATTTTCTTACTGCTGTGTGACGGGCTTTTTCTCGAGTTTTATTGCATGCTGGTTGTAAATTGTTGGTGTGTTTGTTTATTTACTTTTACCGCACTCTGTGATGTGATTTGATTGACGATTAGATTTCCCATAGGTTAGGAGCGATCTGGTTGTTAATAGAATTTTCTGCAGGTGGCCACACTCGTGCAGAGCAGAAAAAGGGGGCTAATTATTCAATAATTTTATAAAATGCTACAGGTGCTTTAGCTGCTTAGCCCCCAAATAAAAAGGAGTGTGGCCAAGTATGGCTTAATAATTTAAATTCAATTGCATATATATATATATATATATATATATATATATATATATATAACTACGTGGGATGATTTTTATTATAAATTGCTTAGGATAACCCTACAGGTGGACTAGATTTTTCTTCCCTTTCTGTGAAATGAAATGTAATGTAAATATAATATATCAAGAGTCAATAAATGTGAAAGTGATTTTTTTTGAAAATGGGATATTACATCTAATTTGGAATCTAAATAAAGTAGAATATACCTTAAAGGATTATTCTCTTTTATTTGGAAAGCCAAATTAAGATGATTCAATATCCAAATAGAAAAGAAAATACCCCTCTTAGGGATGAGTTTCTTTTCATTTGGATATCCAGAACCCGACGGACCCGAAAAGTTCGTAGAAGAAGAAAAGACAGAACAAGAAGATTGAAGAAAGAAGATGAAGAAATAAAGATTCAAGGAACAGTATATCCCATTTCAAAAATCACTTGCGTCATTCTTAGGATTAGAATCCGGGTTTGTTGTCAGTGGTGCCCGACCACTTTACTTTTTTTATAAATTCTGGGTGTAATATGGACATTGGACATTATATTTGGATTATTAAAATTTGTTTGTTTACATTGTTTGTGCAGTAGCTTTTTTTAGGGCCCTTGCATGCCGTGTTTTGTTTTAGCCTGGATTTGAATCGGAGAGATTTTTTTCGTAAGGGTACGCTTAAAATTCTTTTACTTGTAATTAAAAATAAAATTTTTTAGGCTCACATAGTAACTCTAACGTTTTAAAAAGTAAGCTCGGGACCGCCGAGAGTCAGCATAAGCATATTATTACTTTCTCTTCCTTGTTAGGCACCTCCCCGCCTGCGGGTTCTGGCAGACCACTTGACCTATGAGGGTGCAGTTCTGTCAAGGGGAAGTTATGCAATCTCTAGGGAAAAACCTATTTTTTAAGCCTAATTTTTAAACTGCTTCATTATCATTTTATGCATTCGAGTTAATTAGCATGCATTGCATTAGATACAAATTAAAAAGAGTCTAAAAAATTAATTGCATTTCTAGACATTTTTTACCCTACATAAGTCAAGGGGCCAAATAGGAACTGTCTTAGATGTCGGCCCCCAATTCCTTAAAACTTAAACAACGTCCCTACCCATCTTTCATAAGAGACTGGACACATGGTTTTAAAACGCCTAGGTGGTTAGCTGGCTCCCCAATCCTGGCCGGGGTAAGTCCAGATTTGCACTTCATTAGTTAGGTTCGGGTCACTATTTTATAGTACCCAAATTAGATTTAGGTTCTGAGGCAGATTCTTTTTAGATCTTAAGTCCTCATCCTCTGGGAATATAATCCCAAATTTCTAATAAAATGTCAACTTAAATATAAAATTTTCTCTTAAAATGTAAAGCCCAATATAGGATAGACTGAGGTTGCTTTTGAGCTTCTCAGAATCTGGTTCCTCCAACCTTTCTTCCTTTGACTCGCTAATAAATGTTCAACATTGAGCTTTCTCCTTGAAAATTCATACTTCTATTTCCTTGTCTTTTACTTTGTAGTCAGAAGGGTATGAAATCACTGCTTTAATCGAGAGTTTTCTTAGGAGTATCCCTCCTAGGATGTAATTAACTATAGGGGCTTGCCTCTATAGGGATTTGAGAACCCCAGATTAAAATAAACCTTGTTTTATTCGTATAAAATAAGGGAAAAATCTTTGGGAACGTAGATTTTTTTAAAACCTCATTTCTAATTTTAAATAGACTTGTAGAATGTTATTATTATCTTTTCAGATAATATAATATTATACTTGTTATATTCAATTTTAGAAATGATGAATTTTATAAAACTCATTCTCGCTTTTGGATATCTTGAAGAATATTATGTTCGTCTTTTAAGATGATATAATATTTTTCTTGCCATATCTAAATAAAAGAATGAATAAGCTTTTTCAAAAACATATTTCTATCTTTAAACATATTATATAGAATTTCATGTTCATCTTTTGAGATGATATGTTATTCTTTGAACTATGTTTGATTATAGAAATATCAAATTTTCAAAACCCTATTCTGATATTGAATCCATTGTAGAATATTGTGTCGGCCTCTCGAGACTGTACTTTATTCTCAATGAAGTATTCGATTACAAAATAGGAGAAATCAAAATATGCGTGGTGTGACATAATTTTTCCCACCAAGGTTTTTCTGGTGACTCCGTTGGGGATCAATCCTCTCTCCATCTTTAGCAGTGTTTTATACCCTTTAATCGGTAGTATACTTGTGCTTAGCATAGGTTGTAACTACCTTTCTTCCGCCGATTCTTTTATTCATTTCATTCTTGAATAATTTGGCCGGTATCTAAAAATTTTAGAGGTCTTATTTTGGACCCCGTTAGAAAATTAACGTGGAGCTCCTTTATAATAGCTTATTTATAAAATAAATCCCCGTGTTAATTCGAACGTTGTAGTTACATTATTCTTGTAGCTTGATGTTTGAATTAACACTGGGTCCAAAATTTCAAAAGTTGAAATTAAAACACTAAATAAAATTCATCCTTATCTCAATATTATGTATTGTAGTTATATTTCCATATAACTCAATATATATGAAATGAGATAGGATTTAGTTTATTTAGTTGGATTAATTAAACTTTTACAATTTAAATAAATTTTCAAAGTCTAATTAAAAATCTCTTTTAAATTTCAGGAAAAATGACGGGTAAATTAATTTTCTCCCTGTCTGACAACATGAACCTGTCCTACAATCCATTTGCTGAGGGTAGTATAATCAAGTTTGGAAAAGGATTTGAGGATTTGCAGTTGTCTGTTAGTGGACCTGAGTTTACTATTGTCCCACCCAATGAGGTTGCAAATCAGAAACCTATCCTAGAATTCACTTTGGGATGCGGGTCTCAAACTGCTCCTGTAGACCCTAGGCCCTCTGTATTTACTAGGATTGAGCAACTTAATTAAGACCAGAAACTCAAGTCAGTTGTGGTAACAAACAGTTCAGTCCCTTTCAGTGCACCCAGTCAGTTTGAGATTGGATCTTCTTCCAATTTATCGGCGATTATGACTAAGACTCAAAGAAGGAATAAAAATCGTCGTATAAAAAGGAGAATGGAAAAACTAGGAATGTCTAAGAAGAATGAGCTTATCCCTCCAACCTCTCCACATCTTAATGGTAGTAGGTTCCATCTTCTCTCCGCTGCTAATGGAGAAGAAGATGCGAGGTTGATTGCTCGATCAGCCCCTACTGCTGTTAGAAAGTCTATCACTGAACCAATAAAAAGTAAGGAAACATATGTTCAGAATTTGGTAAAAGCTATAGTACAAGATTGTGCTGATGGTCCTCCACAGACTAGAGAAGAATTTTTAAGGAAAATGAGAAGATTGATCAGTGATAGGATTGAAGAAGAAACTTTAAGGCAGAAACTTATTAAAACTAGGGTAGGAGGTCAGTTGAGAGCAAGAGATAGTAAAAGAAAATTCAAACCAACTGCCATCTCCGCTCTTACTGATGGATACCCTAGGGAGCCAAGGAGATCCAGTAGAAAGACAAACAGTATTGTGTTGACTGATGCTTCAGTGAAAATTAAAAGTACTCAGCGGATTCCACAGAAAGTCAACCGTCAGCTGTCCCCTTCTTCTGTACCACCACAGAGTCCTAGTAAGATTCAGCGTAGTTCTCATACCCATTCTTCTCCCCGGATAGATAGGCACCACTCTACGGGTCCTACTCCATCTTCTTATCCTGATGTAGAGCGGTTGGAATCCTCAAACCAACCCTCTTCGACATCTAATGAAAAGAAGGTTTGGAGACCCAAGGAAAAGGCTACTTCTCCTGTAGTAGCTTCACCTGAGAAGCCTATAGAAAGTGAACTTGAAGAGAAGGAGAGGGTTGAGAATACTACTCCAGATCTCATGGACTGTGAAAAGTATGTTCCTGTTGATCCCAACTATGTTTCTGTAAGATCTATAGAGGAGATGATAGGTGAACTAAAAGACAGTATTAGAAATCTGGATGAAGAAGAAACTTTGAACTTTGACTTAGATGGAGATGATATGTTAGATGATACAGTGGATGATGTCTTTATGGTTGAAACAAGAACAACATCTTATAATGAGCAGACTGAGGAAGCTGTATTACAAGATGTTGCAGTTGAGGAAGGCATAGCGCCGGACTTAACTCAACGTCTTGTACAGCAATTAAAACAAAAAGATGAGCAGATTTCAAGTATGGAGAAGAAGATAGAAGAAATGATGGCCACTATGGCTTCTTTCCAAAGTCAGGGTTCTTTACCACCACAAGCACAGGTTGAGTCTTCTCAACCCGAGCCTGTTCAGGTGATAGGAAAGAAACAAGTGGTTGAAACTATAGAAGAGCACCAACAAGATCCAGAAGTAAAAGCTTCTCAATCCAAAGAGTTGAAGCAAATGGTAGAAAAGCAAGTAAGGGAGGCATTAGCAGAGTCACAGAGCTCATCATATACTCCAAAGGGTAGACCCTACCCAGAGGAGTTTGATGCAGTTCCATACCCAAAGGGTTTTGTACCTCCCTCTTTCAAGATCTTTGATGGTACTGGAAACCAAAGACATCACATAGCTTACTTTAGAGCCAGTTGTTGCAACGCTGGGGGAAGCGATGCTTTGCTTTTCAGACAGTTTGTTAGTAGTCTGTCAGGGGTAGCATTTGATTGGTATGCAGATCTTCCAAATGGTTCAGTACACAATTTCACAGAGTTAGAGAACATGTTTGTTAAAAGATTTGCAGGCAGTCAGCACCATGTTACAGTTGGAGATCTGGTGATAGAAAAACAAAAGCCTGGGGAAAAGCTAGTTGACTATATACTTAGATGGAGGAATTTGAGCATGAAATGCGAACCTCAATTGCAAGAATAACATGCAATTGAGATTTTGCTTAAGAACATTCATGGACTGGTAGCCTTTCTTTTAAAGGGTTTTATCATCAAAACATTTGAAAAATTGCTCAATAAGGCCTCCAGTCTCCAAGAAGAAGCTTCACAGCTCTCCTTCCTTGTTGATCAGTCCTCTTCAGACCCTAAGAAGCTGAAACCCCAGAAGGTCTTTGAAAAGAAATCTAGGACGGTGTCAGCTGTGGATAAGGGAAATCAGCCAATGAAAGTGCAGACAGAAAGGTCCCCTCCTCAGTTTTATAATTAGTAGTATCAAAGGCCACAGTATCCGCCACCACAGTATCCGCCACCACAGCATCCGCCACTTCGGATTCAGCCAGAGTTTAACCAACAGCGACCTTACCTTACTCCAGAAGAAAGAAGGGAAAATTGGGAGAAATTCAATGCATTAATTAGTAAGACTTACCCCTTTAAGAAGGAGGCTTTAAAGAAGATATTGAAAAATCTTCTTAAAAAGCCAGACTTCAAGTTGCCTGCACCTAGAAGGCCAGAAGAAGTGGGTAAGTCAGATCACCCCAATTATTGCCCTTACCATCAGATGTTGGGTCATCAACTTGAAGAATGTGTCACTTTTAAAGAATGGCTTGACAGAAACATGAAATTAGGAGCTGTAGTGATTCCCAAGGAATACTTAGTGGATCCAGGGCAGGGATCAGCTAAGTGTGTGACTGGTGAGCCTATTGTTCCTACTTCTTTTTCAAATTCTGATTCCACTTGGGATATAGCTTTATCCCGTTCTTCAAAGAAATTTCTTAATAAACTTTACTTTTCTTCTCTTCAGGAGTCTTTGGGAGCTTAGAAGCCTCTCCAGGTTGATCTGATAGTTCCAGAAGATGATGTAGAGATGACTCCACCTTCAGAGCTTAAGGAAGCCCGAGTCAGCCAGGGTCCTATAGTTCAGGAGAAGGAGGACACTAGAGATCGTTTTGTTGCTTTTAGTAGTGTTAATTGTGATATATCTAGTAGAGTTGTGTTTTCTTCGGATGGGGAGACTGTTATCCTCAATCCTCTTATCTTAGATGACTTTTAATTTGTTAAGTGTGATGATTTCAAATCAATGAAAAAGGATTCTGCTTATATCTTTTCTATTTTTGATAATGATGTTACAGATGACTTGAAAAATATACCTGAAAATGATTCTCTGCATGATCAATTTAATTTTGAAGAATTAAAACATTCTCTTGGTTATTATTCAGATAGTGATGTCCCTGCTCTTGATTTGCAGGATATGCCTATCTGTATTGAAGCTGAGATGTCTGATTCTGAAAATTTAACAGAAATAAAATCAGAATTAGCTGAGGTCGAAGAAGATAACCTGCCTGTCGCTTCTTCTGAAGAGATAGTGGAAATCAAGCTTCGTAGTGGCAAAGTGTTACCACCTCATACTTCTTCTGAAGATAAAGGGAAATAAGTTGTTGACGAACCAGAGTCTTCTCTTCCACCTCAACCCGTTCCTTTTCAGAGTCCAATTGAGAGTGGAATGCCCAAGGTCGATTATAATGTCCTAGCTCATCTCAGGAAGCTGCCTGCCAAACTAAGCATTTACGATGCATTGATTCTTTCCAAAGAAATGAGGGAAGCCCTAATCAAAGCATTGTTAGATCTAGATATTTGCATGGCCCAGTTAGCAGCTGCACATCCTGATGAAGCTTTTTGTTCCAGAGGAGTTCCTGAAATTTCTTTTTCTGATGAAGTTCTGTGTTTAGGGATGGCTGATCACAACCGTCCACTATACATAACAGTGAACATAGATAACTTCAGATTGTCACGTATCCTTGTAGATCCTGGTGCATCAGTTAATATTATGACTCTAAGAACTCTTGCCTATTTGAGAATAGACGTCCGTAAGCTCAGCCCAGATAAGATGATCTTACGGGGTTTTAACGAAAATGGCGAAAGGGCTTTGGGTTCAGTTACTTTGTTGTTGGAAATAGAAGATTTTAAAACTGAAGCTAAGTTTCATATTATAGATGCTCCAACATCCTTTAATGCTCTCTTAGGTAGACCCTGGCTTCACGAATATAGGATGGTTCCTTCATCCCTACATCAGTGCATCAAGTACATTTGAGATGGTACTGAGCACTGTATTAAGGGAGACTTGCAATCATTCTCGATTCATGAAGTAGGAATTTATGAAGATGCCGCCTATTATTTGCCTAAAAAACAAACAGTTATTTTCAAAGATCTTAAATTGGCCAAAAGTGAAATTGCACATGAAAACAAAAATGAAAAAGAAAAAGAAGAAAAAAGAGATGAAGAATATCCCTGCCTCGAAGATAGCATTCGTTGGCATCCTGCTCCTCCCTCACAAAGAGGTGGTAGGATATCCCAACAAGGGCGAGGTAGAGGCAGAGGATGGCAAAATCATGAAAGTGCAATGCATGAAAACATACAAAATCAAAACCCTACGATACACATCGATTTAGAATCTGGTTCAGAGGATGAATCATATGTACTAAAGGATGAAAATGGTAACAAAAGGCCAAAATTTGAGATCTCTTAGGAAAATGACAGTGATGAAGATAAAATTCAGGCAAATATAGAGGATGATTCAGATTTATCTACCTATGAAAGACTTAAAGGATATGTGAAGACTTTAGCTTTAACCCCACTATCGCAAGATAGTATAGCCGGGTTGGCAGTTAAAGTTTCACCTGCTTTGAGCGATGATTGTAAAACTGCTAAGTTTATTCCTTCTTCTAGCAAAAAATGATGAAACTGATGTACACATTGATGATCCTTTTATGAATGAAACAGTGGAACTCCCTTTTGATTGGTATCCTTATTGTGTTAAAAATTTAATTGAGCAAGGTCTTGCCCCATCTACTTGGACTAAACGTCAAGCTCAGTCCTTTGAAAATCTTTGGAATACGGAATTCCATAAGCCAAAGTCAAAAGAAGGACTAGGTTTTAATATTGTTTGTCCATTTGATGATGATGATTATTGCTTAGTAATTACTAACAATGTAGGATCTGATCATCTTTTTGTAAAGGACATTGAAAATCTTAATGAATTTTGCTTAGAAACTTTAGATGATTTGGATGACTTTCAAGTTAAGGAGGCACCTCCTGAACTCGAGGAGGAAATCCAATCAACTATTGACGAACTAAAAGAAATTAACCTTGGTAACGAAGAAAATCCACGTCCGACATTCATAAGTGCCTTATTGAACGAGGATGAGTCAAATAACTTAGTCAAGTTACTTTCAGAGTTTAAGGATTGCTTCGCTTGGAGTTATGATGAAATGCCCGGATTATCTCCAGAAATAGCAGTTCACAAACTTGAAATTCAACCTGACATAATTCCTGTCAAGCAAGCCCCGCGACGTATGCGCTTAGAAATTGAACAACAAGTGATAACTGAAGTTAAAAAACTGATCGATGCAGGCTTTATTCGAGAGGAGAAATATCCCTCTTGGTTGGCTAGTGTCGTCCCAGTAAAGAAGAAAAGTGGTCAAATTCGCGTATGCATCGATTATAGGGATCTAAATAAGGCATGTCCAAAAGATGAGTTCCCGTTACCCATACCAGAACTCATGGTAGACATAGCCTCTGAGCATGCAATTTTCTCTTTTATGGACGGTTCATCTGGATATAATCAAATCAAGATGGCTCCTGAAGATGAAAAATTTACTGCATTCAGAACACCTATAGGGGTCTTCTATTACAAAGTCATGCCCTTTGGACTTAAAAATGCTGGTGCAACTTACCAGCGAGCTATGACCCGAATCTTCGATGATTTAATCCACCAACAAGTGGAATGTTACATCGATGATTTGGTTGTCAAAAGTTGTCAAAGGGAAGACCACCTTCATGATCTGAGAATCATTTTTGAAAGGTTGCGCCGCTATGACCTAAAGATGAACCCCTTGAAATGTGCTTTCGGAGTTACTTCTGGGAAATTCTTAGGGTTTGTAGTGAGACACCGAGGTATAGAAATTGATCCTTCCAAAATAAAAGTCATCTTAGATATGCCTCCTCCTAAAAGTTTAACCCAATTAAGATCTCTTCAAGGTAGGTTGGCATATCTACGGAGATTCATTTCTAACTTGTCTGGTAGGTGTCAACCATTTGCTGCTTTATGTAAGAAAGATGCCCGATTTCATTGGGATAAAAAGTGTCAAAATGCCTTTGAAAGCATAAAACAGTATTTATTAACACCTCCAGTTTTAGCGGCTCCTATTCCGGGAAAACCTCTGATACTTTACACCGCAGCTTTAGACAACTCTCTTGGCGCCTTGTTAGCCCAAACTAACAAGGAAGGAAAAGAGAACTCACTTTACTACTTGAGTAGACGACTCTTACCAACTGAAGCTAATTACCCACCTATTGAGAAACATTATTTAGCCTTGATTTTTGCTGCCCAAAAATTAAGGCATTACATGTTAGCTCATAAAATCAATCTCATTTCTAGAGTCAATCCACTCCAATACCTGATGACTCGTCCAATGTTGTCAGGACGTTTAGCAAAATGGTCAATGTTCTTACTCCAGTTTGATATCACGTTTATACCCTTACGTGCTATCAAAGGTCAAGCCGTAGCTGACTTCTTAGCAGCACACCCGATCCCTGTTGAGTCCCCTCTAAATGATGATCTCCCTGATGAACAAATTATGAGTTTAGAGGAGCAGGAAAAAAATACCTGGGAGTTATATTTTGATGGTGCCGCATCTTCACAAAAGATTGGGGAACCTCAGGAAATAATCCCAGGGAAGGCCGGTATTGGGTTGGTTTTCATAACCCCTGAAAAAGGATTGTTGCGTTATTTTTATCATTTATTAGAGCCTTGTACTAATAACGAAGCTGAATATGAAGCTCTAATAACTGGTTTAGAATTAGCAATATCAATGGAAATCAGGGAAATCAAGATCTTTGGAGATTCTCAACTTATTATCAATCAAGTTGCTGGTATCTACAAAGTCTTGAAACCTAAACTTCTCCCATACTATCAATACACTATGAAGCTTCTTGAGCAGATTCCAAGCGTGACTCTGTATAGGATACCCCGTGGAAGAAATTCTATGGCGGATGCCCTTGCAAAGCTTGCAAAGGAGTTAGCTTGTATAGAAGAAGAATCAATCTCTATAGAAGTTCAAGGTCGCAAAATCTTATCTCCTATAGACTTGGAATATATCAATAAAATTTTTCCTTCTGAGGGTGAGATTGTTCTTGCTATTGATGATGAAACGGTTGACTGGAGAAAACCTTTTATTGACTACTTGCAAGAAAACAAACTCCCTCAAGAGAAATCTGCTGCAGATCAGATTAAGAGAAGGGCTCTCTCTTATACGCTGATAAATGGCACTTTGTATCGCCGGTCTTTTGATCAATTATGGTTATGTTGTCTTAACAAACAGGAAGCCCAAAAGATCGTGACCGAGGTACATGCCGGATTGTGTGGTGCTCACCAATCTGGTCCCAAAATGAAGATGAAAATTAAAAGGTTAGGATATTATTGGCCCTCAATGATTGACGACTGTATGTCTATTGCACGTCGTTGTCACCAATGCCAAGTACATGGTGTAGTCCTACACCAACCTCCTAATGTCCTACATCCAACAATTGCCTCATGGCCTTTTGAAAGTTGGGGCACGGATATCATTGGCCCTATCGATCCTCCCTCTTCTAAAGGTCATCGGTTCATTTTAGCAGCAACAAATTACTTTTCAAAATGGGCAGAAGCTGTTCCGCTACGAGAAGTTAAAACTCACAATGTGCTCTAGTTCTTTAAAGACCATATTGTATATCGATTCGGCATTCCTCGTCGAATTATATCCAATAATGGTCCCTCTTTCAAAAGTACCAAACTGAATAATTTTGCTAAACGTCATAATATCGATTGGAGATACTCCACAAGCTATTATCCACAGGCGAATGGATTAGCGGAGGCCTTCAATAAGACGTTGGTAGGAATTTTAAAGAAAAGCTTAGAGGATAATAAGCGACAGTGGCATGAAAAGTTGGGTGAAACTTTGTGGGCTTATCGAACCACATATAGAACCCCAACTCAGTCTACACCGTTTGCTTTAGTCTTTGGGGCAGAGGCTGTTCTCCCTTTAGAGGAACAGCTTCCCTCTCTAAGAGTTGCAGTTAATAATAGTATCACATCTGAACAGAATGCCCGACTTCGACTAGAAGAACTCGAAGGTTTAGAAGAGAAGCGACTGCAAGCTCAACAGAACCTCGAGTTATATAAATCCCGTATGGCTCAAGCACATGATAAATTGGTCCGCCCTAGAACCTTTCGAGTAGGAGAGCTTGTGTTGGTCTTACGTAGACCTATCTTGACTCATCAAAGGTTTGGGGGTAAATTTGAGCCTACCTGGGAAGGTCCTTTTGTGGTAGAGAAAGTCTACCAAGGAGGATCTTACCAATTGGTGGATTGTAAGGGTGATCGTCCTATGTTACCCATCAATGGGCGTTTTCTTAAAAAATACTATGTGTAATGACGTTGTTATGATGATTTTGCAATAAAATTCCAAATTTCTCAGAACATACGTTGTTCTCAAATTTTTGAATGTCACATATTGTACTGGGTCCAAATGATTTGTATACTTTTGAAAATCAAAATTGAAAGGTTACATGATTTGAAATAATTGAGATGTTCTATAATACTACTGTAGAATTATCCTTTTATTAGTTTCCTTTTTTTTCGCATATGATGATCCAATATAGAAACAAAATCCCCAATGGAATATTTGTAAGTTATAAGGATCATATATATTAAAAAAAAGAACAAATTTTCAATTCAATAGATTTTCAAAATTTTTAATCTTCCAAAGTTTGTCCTTCTCTTCTAGAAAATGACATTTATAAATATTTTTACCTCTAGTAGAATATTTTCCATTTGTCAATGTCATTTGTGATGAAGGGAAATAATCCAAAATTTTAAAGATATCAATTATATTTCTAAATTCAATCTTAAATCAGTCTTTAGGTCTAAGTCCGCTTTTACGGCATCCTATTGGCTTTCTGGCTTAAGTCCGCTCTTACGGTAGCCAATCTTATTTAAATCAGTCTTTAGGTCTAAGTCTGCTTTTACGGCATCCTATTGGCTTTCTGGCTTAAGTCCGCTCTTACGGCAGCCAATCCTGTTTAAATCAGTCTTTAGGTCTAAGTCCACTTTTACGGCATCCTATTGGCTTTCTGGCTTAAGTCCGCTCTTACGGCAGCCAATCCTGTTTAAATTAGTCTTTAGGTCTAAGTCCGCTTTTACGGCATCCTATTTGCTTTCTGGCTTAAGTCCGCTCTTACGGCAGCCAATTCTGTTTAAATCAGTCTTTAGGTCTAAGTCCGCTTTTACGGCATCCTATTGGCTTTTTGGCTTAAGTCCGGTCTTACGGCAGCCAAACCTATTTAAATCAATCTTTAGGTCTAAGTCCGCTTTTACGGCATCCTATTGGCTTTCTGGCTTAAGTCCGCTTTTACGGCAGCCAATCCTGTTTAAATCAGTCTTTAGGTCTAAGTCCGCTTTTACGGCATCCTATTGGCTTTCTGGCTTAAGTCCGCTCTTACGGCAGCCAATCCTGTTTAAATCAGTCTTTAGGTCTAAGTCCGCTTTTACGGCATCCTATTGGCTTTCTGGCTTAAGTCCGCTCTTACGGCAGCCAATCCTGTTTAAATCAGTCTTTAGGTCTAAGTCCGCTTTTACGGCATCCTATTTGCTTTCTGGCTTAAGTCCACTCTTACGGCAGTCAAACCTAATGTATATTGGTACGAACTATGTTCGTACACGATCATCATCCCATACAAACTAGGTTCATCCGGAAGAACAGTTATTTCATAGGTCGGTTCCCAAATAGCTACAGGATGTAACCAACTTTCTTAAGTTGGTTTACATCATCCTAGGACGAATAGGATTTCGTCTGGATGAAATTTTTACAGAGAGTAACTCATCTAGGCATGATTACAAATGTCGTATGGACGAAAATTTTACAGTGCCTAGATCGTCCCGGGACGAAAATAATTTTGTCTGGACGAAACTTTTGCAGAGCCTAGCTCGTCCTGGGAAGAAAATAATTTCATCTGGATGAAAATTTTATAGAGCCTAGCTCATCCTGGAATGATTATAATTTAATCTGGACTAAAATTTTTCAGAGCCTAGCTCATCCTGGGACAAAAATAATTTTGTCCTGGACGATCAGGACTTAGAAAAAATTTTCTCCAACAACTGTTCGTTTCATTGCTCTTAAAAGGAGATAACTAACCTGATTGTTCCATATGAATTGTATTTGTCCCGTACGATCAGTACAAAATTTTTAAGATCTCTTCAAGCGTGTGTGTGTTTATTCACTCAATTACAATCACTCCCTCTCAAACTTAATTCATAAAAAAATTACTGTTGACCTCATTATTCGAGGTCAATTTCCCCAGAATCAATCTCTAGTGCTTAGGTCTTCGTAGCCTAGTATAGACGTCACTCTTAGGATTTCTCTTAGGTGGACGCCCACTGATGTAGCATCGACTCGAACCTATCACTCAATTCAAATCAAAATCAATTCGATCTAAATCTGATTCAATTCCAAACTAAACTTAAATCGATTCAACCTTTTAATTCGACTTAAATCGCCACTATTCTAAATAAAATTGACTCAACACGAATTTCATTTAACAAAATTAGCTTCGATTTAATCAAACTAATTCATTATAAGCCAATTTAAATCGAATCGACACAAGTTCAACTTGCCCAAATCAATTCATCTCGAAACCTCTAAAATTTAAATCGTCATTAATTGAATTGAATCAATCAAATCAAAGTCATTTTAAATTAATAAGGATTAAATTCATGAAATTCCACATTAATTTAACCTAATTGGATTAAATCTCCATCAATCAAAGATATTTGATATAAATCTAAACAATATCAAGTTTAATAAACTTAATTCGAGTTCGATTTAATGTAGATGACTCTAATCAACCCTTAGATCACTTTCAAATCAAGCCCTAATCCAAACTTTTGAATTTGAATAAATATAAGATAATAATCTCCCTAAGTATAAGTCATAAGATTATTTGAGAAGTTTCCATTTGATATGAATAAGAAGCTTGGCCGGTCTAACCAAACCCACTCACCCGAACAGCCTGCTCTCCCTCTCTCTCTCGGACAGCAGTTAGCACGCTCCCTTTCTCAATTCGTTCGCAAGGAGCTCTCATCACACAAACCGTTCCATTCTCTACAGTTCGCAAACCGCTCCTCCAAAGTAGTTCACAACTCCGATTCTCTCATTCACATAGAGAGAACCGATCCCCTTCTCTTCTATTGGCACATAGCCGAACTCCAGGTCTGCAGTTCGCAAGCCCGGCTCTCATTGTGCGAAACCAAGCCCTCCTTCCTTCAGTTCGGAAATCTCCAAGCTCCCGTCGCTCCTCCCTGTTCGCTGAAGTTCTCCACTGCTTCCCTGTGCTGCAAGAACCCAAACACCGACCATCCTAGCCGTCGACTTGTTCTCATCGCTGATCCTCTTCACTATAGGTAATCAACTCTTTCTTCTTCTCATCCATCCCATTCTCCTCTATCTTTTCCATCATCTTCCTCGTACCTCTAATGGCCGCATCTTTTCTCTGTTGATTTGAAAATTTTTGTTAATAAGAGAGCTATTGGGTTTATTGTTATTCAAAGAGGAAATGGTGTTGATTTGATTCTTAACAAGTGGTGTTTTATTAAATTAATTATGATCAGAACATAGAAATACATTCTTGCTTCGATGTTCGTCGGATTTCTGTGAAGACATTCCATTCCTTTGAAACGCATACATAGAAAGAATTTCTTTGTATGTAATTTTTTTTTTAAGGAAAGAAATTTCTTGCTTAAGAATCTGCAATAATCTTAGAGAGTAATCATTCATAGTGTTTTCTTGATATAGAAGGTCATAAAAATAATAACCATTTCTTTTACATCGAACTCCTTAAAAAAAAAAAAACAAATGAATGTCGTCATGGTTAAATTGAGAGAAGGCTTGTAATTCTCGGTTGGAAGAAATCATGTTATATTCTTCTTTTCATTTTTGTATATTTTATTTACTTGATTTGTTAACCAATAAACAAAAATTCTAAACGCATGTTAACAAATGAGTTTTTTTTTTAGGTAATCAAGCATTTATATCTTGAGCTTACATTCATATGACAAATTCATAAATTAGGTCGTATGTTTTATATAAAAAAAAAATGACATGGCTGGCTTTGTTCATAATTGGGAAGAAAATCATGATATCATGTTTTATTTATGTGAAAGATTTAGAGAGTTTTTAATGAAGATATTGAAAGATATTTAGCATCCTTTTGCAATAGATTGGAAAGAAAATATTTGAGTATTGGAAAGCTTTAGCTTTATATACAGTATGATTTTATGAAAGGTATGTGTGGAAAGGTAATTTGTAGTGAAGAATGTAGATTGTGAATGGTAAAGAATGTGTTAGTTTTGAAAAGTAAAATTTGAGTTTTTGGAAGAATGGAAGATGTGCATTTAAAAGGTGTTATGTAAGAAAGGTAAAAAGTGGCTTGTGTTTGCATGCTTGAAAGTAAAATTGTGAAAATTAAAGTATATGATTTGTTGAGGAAAATTGATTTGCATTTATATATAAAAGTAGAAATTGTATGATTTGGAAATGTAAAAGATTTGTGTCTTGAAAGGTGATTTGTGTGAAGGCTGACATGTGTAAAGTATTTTGAAAAATAGAATATTTAAAATTTTGGTAAGATATATGTTTATTTTGAAAGTTGGAATGTGTAAAGGTGAATTTTGTATGTTTTGGAAAGGTTAAATTTTGTAGAAGAGAAATAAAATGTGCGATTGTTAAAAGTTGAAGTATTTTGAGAGGTGAGAAGTGTGAGTATTAGAGAATAAGTTAGTTAGGTTTTAACTAGAAAATAAAAGTAACTTCAATTTAGGGACCCCTTGATGTGGTGTGCGAAACCTTCCCTTTAGGTCCCTGTAGTAACTTCAATTTAATTAGGATTATTTTTTTTTTTTGCTCTTAGATCCCTAAACCCCTTTATACATATACGAAAAGTCCTAAGGGTTAGTAATAATAAATATTTTCACCTATATAACAGTAATGATACTTAAGGACAAAAATTAAGGACTGAGTCTTAGAAAATCTAGACTTAGGATGCATGCACACTTTATGATAGAAACTTATAACATAGAAAATTTAGTGACATCTCACTTTAGAATTAGTAAATATCTTTAAATTAGAATTCAATTAATTAGAAACCTTTAGTCAATAATTAACTTATATAGGACATATCAAAACCACACCTGTTGCACATATTTAGAATTGTTTGTTAGGACAACCGACTCTAGATTTAGGTTAGGCCGGTGTTTATTTTCTTACTGCTGTGTGACGGGCTTTTTCTCGAGTTTTATTGCATGCTGGTTGTAAATTGTTGGTGTGTTTGTTTATTTACTTTTACCGCACTCTGTGATGTGATTTGATTGACGATTAGATTTCCCATAGGTTAGGAGCGATCTGGTTGTTAATAGAATTTTCTGCAGGTGGCCACACTCGTGCAGAGCAGAAAAAGGGGGCTAATTATTCAATAATTTTATAAAATGCTACAGGTGCTTTAGCTGCTTAGCCCCCAAATAAAAAGGAGTGTGGCCAAGTATGGCTTAATAATTTAAATTCAATTGCATATATATATATATAACTACGTGGGATGATTTTTATTATAAATTGCTTAGGATAACCCGACAGGTGGACTAGATTTTTCTTCCCTTTCTGTGAAATGAAATGTAATGTAAATATAATATATCAAGAGTCAATAAATGTGAAAGTGATTTTTTTTGAAAATGGGATATTACATCTAATTTGGAATCTAAAGAAATGAGAATATACCTTAAAGGATTATTCTCTTTTATTTAGAAAGCCAAATTAAGATGATTCAATATCCAAATAGAAAAGAAAATACCCCTCTTAGGGACGAGTTTCTTTTCATTTGGATATCCAGAACCTGACGGACCTGAAAAGTTCGTAGAAGAAGAAAAGACAGAACAAGAAGATTGAAGAAAGAAGATGAAGAAATGAAGATTCAAGGAACAGTATATCCCATTTCAAAAATCACTTGCGTCATTCTTAGGATTAGAATCCGGGTTTGTTGTCAGTGGTGCCCGGCCACTTTACTTTTTTTGTAAATTCTGGGTGTAATATGGACATTGGACATTATATTTGGATTATTAAAATTTGTTTATTTACATTATTTGTGCAATAGCCTTTTTTAGGGCCCTTGCATGCCGTGTTTTTTTAGCCTGTATTCGAATCGGAGAGATTTTTTTCGTAAGGGTACGCTTAAAATTCTTTTACTTGTAATTAAAAATAAAAATTTTTAGGCTCACATAGTAACTCTAACGTTTTAAGAAGTAAGCTCGGGACCGCCGAGAGTCAACATAAGCATATTATTACTTTCTCTTCCTTGTTAGGCACCTCCCCGCCTGCGGGTTCTGGCAGACCACTTGACCTATGAGGGTGCAGTTCTGTCAAGGGGAAGTTGTGCAATCTCTAGGGAAAAACCTATTTTTTAAGCCTAATTTTTAAACTGCTTCATTATCATTTTATGCATTCGAGTCAATTAGCATGCATTGCATTAGATACAAATTAAAAAGAGTTTAAAATATTAATTACATTTCTAGACATTTTTTACCCTACATAAGTCAAGGGGCCAATTAGGAACTGTCTTAGATGTCGGCCCCCAATTCCTTAAAACTTAAACAACGTCCCTACCCATCTTTCATAAGAGACTGGACAC
This sequence comes from Dendrobium officinale, assembly GCA_019514585.1. Classification (NCBI taxonomy): domain Eukaryota; kingdom Viridiplantae; phylum Streptophyta; class Magnoliopsida; order Asparagales; family Orchidaceae; genus Dendrobium; species Dendrobium officinale. Next base: position 26,499,130 of record CM033692.1, read on the forward strand.
ATGGTTTTAAAGCGCCTAGGTGGTTAGCTGGCTCCCCAATCCAGGCCGGGGTAAGTCCAGATTTGCACTTCATTAGTTAGGTTCGGGTCACTATTTTATAGTACCCAAATTAGATTTAGGTTCTGAGGCAGATTCTTTTTAGATCTTAAGTCCTCATCCTCTGGGAATATAATCCCAAATTTCTAATAAAATGTCAACTTAAATATAAAATTTTCTCTTAAAATATAAAGCCCAATATAGGATAGACTGAGGTTGCTTCTGAGCTTCTCAGAATCTGGTTCCTCCTACCTTTCTTCCTTTGACTCGCTAATAAATGTTCAACATTGAGCTTTCTCCTTAAAAATTCATACTTCTATTTCCTTGTCTTTTACTTTGTTGTCAGAAGTCTATGAAATCACTGCTTTAATCGAGAGTTTTCTTATGAGTATCTCTCCTAGGATGTAATTAACTATAGGGGCTTGCCTCTATAGGGATTTGAGAACCCCAGATTAAAATAAACCTTGTTTTATTTGTATAAAACAAGGGAAAAATCTTTGGTAACGTAGATTTTTTTAAAACCTCATTTCTAATTTTAAATAGACTTGTAGAATGTTATTATTATCTTTTCAGATAATATAATATTATACTTGTTATATTCAATTTTAGAAATGATGAATTTTATAAAACTCATTCTCGCTTTTGGATATATTGAAGAATATTATGTTCGTCTTTTAAGATGATATAATATTTTTCTTGTCATATCTAAATAAAAGAATGAATAAGCTTTTTCAAAAACATATTTCTATCTTTAAACATATTATATAGAATTTCATGTTCATCTTTTGAGATGATATGTTATTCTTTGAACTATGTTTGATTATAGAAATATCAAATTTTTAAAACCCTATTCTGATATTGAATCCATTGTAGAATACTGTGTCGGCCTCTCAAGACTGTACTTTATTCTTAATGAAGTATTCGATTACAAAATAGGAGAAATCAAAATCTGCGTGGTGTGACATAATTTTTCCCACCAATTACAAGCTACAAAATATAAGATATCTCATGTTGAATTTGATTTGAAGTCTTCAGTAGTTTGGAGTTCGATTTTCCTGAAATGTTAGTACACACAAAAGCAAAAATAAATTTTCCAAAAAGTGTTAGGAGATAATTACACTTAAAATAATAATATTTAGAATCATTAAAACTATACAAGTTGTAAGAATATAAAACATGCAAATAGTAACTCTCTTAACATCAGCTTCATCGTGATGCTTGATAACATGGAACAATTGCTTCACTAAAACAATATGGGTCTTGGAAGATACAACTGCAAAGATGTGATGCTATTAACATTTGAGTTGTGCTACGCCTGATTAGAAAAATTTGCGCCAAAGTGTGAGAAATTATGGCAATGTGACATTTAAATTCTTGAGAACTTGGCAATATCAAATTGTTTTTCTGACACAGTGGTACTGACAACATTGTGGTGTTGGATGTGTCACCACTGTAACATTAGAAAATAGAGAATACTATGTTGTTATATCCAAAATGTGGTGCCTCAATAGTGTTGAAGGTGGTGATGCGATGTGTTTCTTCCTACATCATAGCGTTATGGTCTCCTTAGTAGTTTTTACCAATTTTTAGTTTTTGCTATACGAAATAAATAAAAATAACATTTTTCAATAAAAATAAAATATATTAAATAATATATAATTTACACTTATCACTATAAAGTGTGAATAATATTATCTATAAATATTCTCTTAGCAATGAAGACACTTTGGTCTCTAAGAATGATATGGGGAATCAAGGGATTTAAATCACTTTACAAAAAGTATTATAGAGAAGCTTAAAATCACTTCACAAAAAGTATTATAGAGAGAAATTGATCTGAATTTAGAAATCCTAGTTGCATGAGTGGCTTTGGGTGTTATGAAAATAACAATCACCTTAGCTCTCTTAGGAAGGTGGCCAGTAGATTTAAAGAACTAAAAGGCATAACCATTTGAGGTAGGTGTAGAGGAGGTAGGAGCAGAGAAAATGATGTGACTAATTTCAAAATCAACGACAGAGGTAGTAAAAAGGGGAGCAAGGTGAGGAGGATGATATTACTAGGTGGAGGGAGAGAAATATCCCTCGTTGAAGAATTGGGACTGTTAAACAAATTTTAAAAGTGGTTAATAATGTCATTAATGGAGTCTCTAATTGATAGGTGTGTCTCATTTAAAGAAGAGAAGGTAATAACCCTATTCCTATTCTATCTGATTTTAGTTTTCACAAACAAAATTTTAAAATAATCTTCACCATGATTTAACCACTTTGACTTAGACCATTGCATCAATTAGGAGGCTTAAGAAGCAAAAGAGCAGGTTGGCTAGTTACTAATGTCTTTCAAAGAAGAGTTCAGGGCTACGATTATGAGTATTTCCACTAGATTCCTCATTAGAATACCTATAATAGTTAAACTCTCCTAATATGGCCCAAGGTTGAGATATATTAATAAAAATATCTATTAATTGATCCCAAAGTATTAACCTTTCTTCAAATGAGTTAAATGCATAAACTACATATTGGAAGAGGGAGAGAGAAAAAATTAATGGTATTATGGACTAATAGGCTAGAGGAATAAAAGTGATTAAAATGAATAGTTGAAGAGTTCCACTTAATAAAGATTCTACTAAATTTGGATAAACCAAAATTGTTACAACTACATTCATTCATAAAACCTTTGTGAGATGTAGCAAATCAAGGGTCAACTCAAATAGAGGCATTAATAATATTTTCTTCAAGAATGTAAAGCGTATCCAAAGAAAGAATATGAGCTAACTCTTTACAGTGAAGAAATTTATATAGGTTGTTAAACCATGAATATTCCAAGTCAAGATAGAAGGTTTTGTCATTAGGACTCAAACTTTTGATTTGTTTCCTTTTTGGTAAGTTTGTCTCTAGTGGATTTTTATACCTAAGAAGTTGGCAGGATTGGAGGAGAAACCTATTGTGGTTGTTCATTGAATTGCAAAGAAGTAAAGGGGTTTTAGGATATGAGAGTATCAGGGGAAAAAATGGTGATAGGGTTGAATAGAGGAGAGTGTTTGATCATATATAAAAGAGTTTAGGTTTGGGATGATGTTTTTATTGGGTTAGGAAGGGAAGAGGAAGAAACCATCATAGGGGAGGAATGTTTATGATGCAAATTCAAGTTTGTTGTGGATTCATTATTTTTTATGTTTGATGAGAGCTAAGAGGAGGAAGGGGATTTACGGAGGAGCTTGGATAATCGAGGGTGAAGCATTGTGCATGGATATTCTTGAAGGGGGTTTTTGAGTCTTCTAGTAGAGCTCATTCCTTTGAGAGGGAAGGTAGGGGCTTTATGGAGGGGTTTTTTTAGGCATGGGGAGGAGGGTGAAATAGAAACCCATAACCAAAACATGGTGTTAGCTTCTAATCATATTGCACCTTAAGAAAGATAACCAACCCAACCATAAAGGTACAAATTTCATTAGGTAAGAAAGATTTATTTTTAACATGAACACAAATTCTAGCAAACTAAAGCCTAGTTTTTTCAGAAATTGATGCATCTACAACCTATTAGTCACCGATGGAACTTGCTATTTTAGTGATTCCATCTGAGTTCCAATGAATGAGGAGAAAATTATGGATTTTGATTCAGAGAGAGATGGAAGAACTCATCCCTCTTTGATCTGAATTGGGGTGGGGGGGGGGGGGGGTATTTAAGAAGGATAAAAGGCTTTCCTAAAAAGAATCAAAGCCCCTTCATTCAAGCCATTTCAAAGTTTTATTTCACCACAAATTAGAAAAGGAAGAAGCCCTCATTAAGAGAAAGAAAACTTAGGTTACCTTTAACAGACCAGGCTTTGCGAATAGTTGCTAAAAGGCCTTTATAGTATAGGTGACAACCATAAAGTAGCCAACAAGTGATAACCCCCATTTTTGGAGCCTTCAAAGACCTCCTCAAAAGAAAAATACATGACATTGTCGTTAGTCAAAACTTAAGAAAGCCAAAAATTAATGCTTAAATGGTTATGGGAATGACAAAGCTACTTCCAGATTTTGTTGATATGCTCGAGTTCAAGAATCCCCAAAAGCAAGGCAAAAGAGGGGATGTTGGATGAAGAAAACATCAAGGAATATGTAAAGAAAGGCAAAGAAAAGGTGGAGGGAAAGAGAAGGGAAGTCACTATGATAGCCTTTATTTTGATCTTTTCAAATAAAGTTTTTAGAAGTTAATATAAGTCCAAATCTTTGTCATACCATTGATATTATGGTATTTTAATCACATAATTTTTGGACATTGGTGAAAAATCCTTAAGAAATTGGCACCTGTAAGTGCAAGTGAGGATTTTGGGATGGTTAGTTGTTCATTTTAAAAATCAATTTTACAATAATTTTTTTAATAAAATGTGTTATTTTATAAACTTTTTTATAATTTTTGAAGCACCAAAATAATTTATATTACTTTTATATTGAAAACTAATTAAATTATATATTTATATTATTATTTATATATAAATATCTTATGCCAATATCTATAAACTATTAAATTCATTAAAAATCTTATTTAACTCCTTAAATTGGCTAACATAGAATAGAATAAGAGAAATGAGAAGAAAATATAAGAGAGAAAATAAAAGCTACAATATTGAGGTCGTAGAGCAATTTTTGTCCAACACTATTAAAGATTTGCTCATCTCACTATAAGGAATCAATACCCTATTTTTCATTTCAATAATTTTGTATTTTTTATATTTAACTTATCAAATTTATATTTTTATTACTAAAACATGAGGATAATTTTGAATTGATAAAACTTTTACCACATAATATTTATATGTTATAGAGCTTAAGATTATAAACTTATTGAATATTTATTTGTTATTTTTTGCCAAGTGATTTTGAAAAAGTAGTAATTTTTGTCTATTCAAAAATTTATTTTGACATCTAAAAATAATGCTTTAGTTCAATAAAAGCTTCATAATGTTAATATATACAATCTCTGATAATTTGGTAATTTTATGAAAAATATGATTTTTTGCTTAGTAGGGTTTTTTAGTTCTTATCGTCAGGTCATTTTGGCACTTTTTAAATTAAGCCAAATCATGCATTATTTAGTGCAATGTATTGAAAAAGAGTATAGATATCTGGTTAAGTTATAGCTAGTCATTTATTACTATTATAGTACTATGATAATAATATAGATGTGGAACAAAATATGTAAAGACTAATTATTCACTAATGTTGATTGTAGACTAATTGACCTATACAAGATGATGGGCCAAAAAGTTTTCCATTAAATATTAGGGTTGGGTGTTATCCTCTAATAACTAATGTGATACACTTATTGGGAGTTATAATTATATAATTACTAAGCCAATGGTAAAAAAATGATAACTCTGTTTATTGAGCTAATAGGATACTTGTTGACCCTGAATTTGCCAAATCCCTGATCAAAGGGGTTGACCTGGTCAAATTAACCAGTCCAGGCCCCAAGACCTCTCCCACTCAATTCTTTGGGTCAAACCAAGTTTGTTGGGCCCAAATCTAGGCCCTAGGTCAACCTGGTTAACCAGGTCAACCTGGGTTGGCCCAAATTGACCCAAACCCCATTTATTTGATTCTAAATCAATTTTTGTGATCCTCAAGCCCAATTCTCACCTCCACTGGACTCAATGTGTCATACCCAACCCATTGGGCTCAGACCCTTGCCCGAGGTCAACCTGGTTTGACCCATTTGGTCCTTTTAAGCCCAAATCAAATTCCAATCAATTCAAACCTATCCCTGGCTCAATCCATTGATTCCTTGGACTCATTTGGCCAAATTGACTAGGTCAACTCATGTCTTGGTTAACCCAAGTCTTGCTTGGTCAAACCTAGCTTATTTTGGTTAAATTCAACCTAATTAAAACATTTAAACACATCCCTTTTATTCCTCTCATTCAAATCCTGTCTAATTCAGCCTAATTCCCTCCTAATCAAGTTTTGATTCAATCCTAGCCATCCATATTAGGTCTAAGGCTTTAAATAGGAGAGTTAGGGAAACTTAGAGAGGACATTTGCATTATTTCCCTTCCAAGAGCTCCCAAATCGAGAGATCTCGTTTGTGAGCTCTCTTAATCTTTCTCCACCCTTTTCAACTCAAATCCACTATGAAATCCTCGCCGGCGACTAGATTTCCGGTGAACACAGGCTTGAAATGTTCCAAGGAAGATTCTAGTCGATTTAGAGCTTTTCAGAATGTGGTTTCTTCTACAAATAGGAGCATGGACAGTCTACAAGTGCAATAAGGCCATTTACAGTCCAATCTGTCCATAAACTAAGGTAAAAAGCTCAACCCTAGTAAAAAACACTTAAAGTTATTTAGTATTTCATTAAGCACATTTTAGACCGCACTTTTGCTCCCCCATGATTGCTCTTCACGTGTAGAAGCTAAGTTTAAATTTTCATGTGATTTGGTGCACCCAATCAAGTGAATGAGCCAATTTATTATTTTAGGGCTCGGGTTCGATTTCGCATGTGATAGGGGTTGATCTCAATCATTGATTGCTCAGTTAGCATATGAGATCTGATCATTCCACGATTCAGAATGACCTTGGGTTTTGATCCCGCGGATCAGTGCTTCATCCAGTGTCATCAACATTGTTGATCCAAAATGCGGGGAATTAATTGGACGACCAGCGGACCGTACTGACGTGGATAAGTTAAATCGCGAATGAAGCAATCATTACCGGTGGCACAATCATTGTGCAGCCAGGCAATGATTGCCCAAAACTGTAGGGACTAATCCTGGGGCGCCAGATGTCTTCCCGAGGGCTTTTCTGTGTTTTTTTTTAAATAGTTTTAACCTATTTTAACTTTAAAAAACCATAGAAAATCCATTTTTATCCAAAAATATCTATAATATACCGAATTGATCATATTTTAATTCCCTTAAATTTAAATTAATTTCAATTAAAAATATTATATATTTTTTAAGATATTATTAAAACAGTGATATGATTTTCTTTTTATTATTATTATTATTCTTATTATTTTAAATTATCATTATTTCAATCTTTTTTAAATCATTATTATTTACATTATTTTGTTATTATTATTATTATTATTATTATTATTTAAATTTATTTTAAAAATGAGAGGTTTTCTTTTATTATTTAAATATTAATTTAATAGCTATTTTCCTATTTTAAATTACCTTAATTTACTAATTACCTTAAATCATTTAAAAATCCCTTTTTATTAGATTAAACTTTGAAAAATCATATTTATTTCATTTTAAATCAGAATTTGACGTATAATACCTAACAATTTTCAAAAATATATGTATTTTCATTTAAAAATATTTTCAGAAATCAAAAATATATATTTTTGGATTATTTACCTGTTATTTAGATTTTCTTATTATTTAATTATTAATTTAATTAATAATGTTTTAATTATTTTTAAATTACAAATTATTTTCAAACCTTTTTGAAACCTCATTCGATTGGCCAGCGAATCTCCCATAAATATGAACATGAAATTATTTTCAATTATCTTATTTTAGGCTTATATATTTATTTATTAATATATATGTAGTTTAAGTGATTTTAAAATTACTTATATGTTAAATCTCTAATTTTTTGGAGATCCACTGGTTAAAATTTTAAACATAACCTTTTTATGTAAAAAGAATTTATGGGGGAGGTGGATTAGTGGGTGATTGAGATCCAATCATTCACTAATCTCATTGATAAGCGCACTTCCTTTTCTTTTACCGTCTTTTACATGTGTAGGATGCACGACCACATAGTTTAGGCCCTCATAGATCTTAGGAATTGGTGTGTTTATTTATTTATATACTCCCTGCATGTTACTTCAAGGGTTAGTCCAAAACTTTATTTTAAACTCATTCAACATAGTGACACCCTAAGGACAATAATTAAAGACTCGTCTAGTGAACTTAGAAAAACTCTAGGAGCTAGGATAGATCTCTGATTGACATAAAACTTTCAAAACATAAACTTAGTAACATTCTAAAACTCCTTTAATTTTCTAAGACTTTTTAGGAGCCTTTAGACTCCTTAATTAATAAACCCTAATTTACTTGATAATTAGGCACTGATAAATTCCAAAAATTATAATAAATCAATTTTAACTCATAAAATTACCCATAATACCTCAAACTACTCATAATTCAGCCCTTAACCTTAGATAATTAAGGCCCTTTAATTGGACATTAATTTGAGCCTTAATTTAACATTAATTAAAAATTACTCTTTTTTCTCTTATTAAATAATTAAAAATTATTAAAAATTCCGAATTTTCCCCAAACACTAGGGAACATCTTCTTAGGTCATTTCTAACCTTTGGGGGTGATTCCAATTAGTTTGGAGCTGATATGGATCAAAACCTTAAAATCACCCCTAATGTAATAATTTTTTATAATTCAATAATTCTATGAATCTTCTAAAATTCATATCTTTGCGTAGAGAACTTTGAATCCAGCAAACTCAAAGCCTAACCACTCATTATAAGTCCTAATATTTAACTAAAATGCTAGAACCCCCAAATCTAACATATTTCCTATAGTAACCTTTTGGACCCCCTCAGCCTAGTACATAGGAGAACCTGAGACCTTCCAAAATTTGCTAATACAGTTTGAACTTTAAATATCACCACCCTAAGTATTAAAATTGTTCCACAAACAAAAATTAACAAAAATGAATCATAATTCATTAATACTTAAACTTTAAATAAAGTTCCTTTTTAGACATTTAAAAAACCTGAACTTTAGGCAATCTGAATCAGTTATCCTACCTAAGTTTTATCCAAAGCCACATAAGACTACTACACACACATAGATTTACTAGGGCACCACTTCTTGCTTTAGGATTAGGGCCGATGTTTACTTTCTTTTTATGCATTCTTTTTTGTTCTCTATGATGTGATTGTGTGTGACACATATGCTGCTTGAATTATTTATCTCTATTTTATTGTGATGATGTTTATTTTATTATTATATTTTCCACACTTTTCTTGTGACAAGATTTGTGTGTTAGAATGCCCATGGGCTAGGGCCGCTTTCATACTAACTCAGTCTTATGTAGGTGGCCACGCTCGTGCAGTGCTAATAAAGGGGGAATTAATAATCAAGCTTTAAATACTAATGATGTTTTCTGCAGGTGCTCCAGAGACATGATTAGCCTCTTAAAATTAAAAGAGCATGGCTAAGTGTGTTTATTTTTCTGCACATATATAACTGCTTGTGAAGTGACGTATTAAAACTGATTGGGATGATTTTTATTAGGATAACTATGTAGGAGTCTGGGTCAAAATTTTCTCTTTTAAATGTAATTTGTATGTATATTGTGTTGTGAAAATCTCTAAAAGTTTTCTAGCTCTCTCACCCCGAGATCGCCAGGCAGATCCTAACACTTCATATAGTTCTTGTAGCTCCAATTCCCCCGATCACCTAGGCAGTGGGTTCAGATGTTCATTCCTCCTCCACCTCCGGCCTTGGGAGAAGTGATCGGAGGAAAAGAAATAGAAGACTACATTTGGCTACATCTAAGGCAGATAGAGTGAGGATGGTAGAGGCAGTAGCTCACTAGGAGCCTATTCAAAGGACAGTTGTCCCCGTGTAGTGGGATTCATGACTAGTGTCAGTTCCACCTACTACAAGGGTTATAGTAGCGCTTAAGATAGAAGCAGTCCAGGGAGAATGCTTCTCTCCAAAAGCACATAGTGGTGATGAGGAGGATGTCGCTCGCATTACGGCGACACCTCCTATTACCACTACTCTACCCCGAACTAGTTCCCCTTGGGATGATGCTGTCTAAAGGCTCTCTAAGAGGATTCAGAGTATCGTCTGCCTAGCACGAGATCGAGGGCCTGTTAGTCAAGAGAGGTTACTCTGCCAGATCTCTCAAACATCCTTTTAGTTACAGAGGCAGACCTTGAGATAGAGGTATAGGTGGCAGAGAGGACAGCCACCTAGGCAGCCATTTAGTTTAGTTCTGGCAGTCCAACCACATATAGTTACTCCTAGAGATGGACGCTGCCCTAGTCATTGTGGAGCGAGATAGCGGTTGGAGCCTACCAATGCTTAGATCAGTTTAGTAGTTGTGGCCCCTTAGCAGCCAATTTCCTCTTCGGGGCCCTATCGTAGTAGGTGGGTTTGGAGACAACGATAGGAGAACACCCCTATCTAGATAGAGGCAGTTGGGAAGATAGAGGTAGTTGCTCCTATCGGGTTTGAGGTAGTTTCGATGGTGTGTGATACAGATGTTATAGAATTCCCTGATGGTTCACTGAGTCCACACATATAGGCACTTTGTCAGACCTTCACCGAGGACTTACTTGAGGATGAGTCAGATGAGGACTTATGAGTACACAAAGTCTGTGTGATTACTCGTCGAGGTCACTCAGACGAGCAGAGAGAGCTCGAGGATAACGAGGAGCTGCGAGAACCTGAGGTGGGTGGATCTCCCCAGTTAGTTGATACAGAGGCTACCGTTCTACACCTTCAAACTCAGATGGCAGAGATGGTCAGAGCCATGGAGGCGATGACCGCACTGTTGACAGCACTAGGGGCGATGCCTTAGATGATGGGCGTAGTCACTCCTACTACGTCCAGGGATGAGCCCATAATACCCCTATTAGCACCATGCCCACCTATAGTAGCTACCACTACAGTTCAGAGTCAGTCAGTATAGTTGTCAGCATGATAGATTCAGGACTTGATAGCCCAAAAGGTTGAGAAGGTGATTTCCTCCAGGAAAGCTGGAGAGGTTATTAATAGAGGGAGACCCTACCTGATTGAGTACGAAAGGGAGCCCTACCCTCTTGGGGCAATGCACAGTTGACAGCACTAGGGGCGATGCCTTAGATGATGGGCGTAGCCACTCCTACTACGTCCAAGGATGAGCCCATAGTACCCCCATTAGCACCATGCCCACCTACAGTAACTACCACCACAGTTCAGAGTCAGTCAGCATAGTTGTCAACATTACAGATTCAGGACTTGATAGCCAAAAAGGTTGAGCAGGCGATTTCCTCCAGGGAAGCTGGAGAGGTTATTAGTAGAGGGAGACCCTACCCGGTTGAGTACAAAAGGGAGCCCTACCCTCTTGGCTTCGTTTCCCCATGTTTTAAAATTTTCGACGAGTTTGGGAACCCAAGGAAGCACGTGGCTCAATACTGTGCTTTGTGTTGCAACATAGGGGGGAACGACGTACTGATGTTGAGACTCTTTATTAGAAACCTAGTTAGAGTGGCCTTTGCTTGGTACGTCGACCTCCCCAATGACTTAGTTCGGACCTTTGTAGAGTTATAGTAGCTTTTTATTTAGAGGTTTATCAGTGTAGAGCATCGGGTCATAGCTGGAGAGTTAGTAGTGATTAGATAGCATCCTCGAGAGAGTCTCACAGATTATTTAGTCATGTGGAGGAACCTTAGCCTGTAGTGTGAGCCTCAATTGCAGAAGCAACATGCAGTGGAGATCCTATTAAAGAATATTGATGTCTAATAGCACCCTACCTTAAGGGTTTCAGTATTAGAACCTTCCAGAAGTTATTGACAAAGGTTATTAGCCAGAAAATATTGAATGCACGTCACGGTCGATAGGTAGAATTTCTTTAGGAGTATATTTATACCTTTAGGCACAAGGCGAGAGTTGAAAATAAAGTTGTTGATGCTCTTAGTCGTCGTATGATGACAACAACTGAAATGAGAGCCGAAGTCATAGGATTTGAGCAAATTAAAAAGGACTATATGAATTTCCCCGACTTCAAGGAGACTTACTCTCTTTTGTCTATAGGTAGCACACACCTTGTGGATGATTTTCTTCTAGAAGATGGATATCTTTTCAAAGCTCAAAATCTTTGTATTCCTAGCACTTCTCTTTTAGAATTCAGTATTTGGGAACTCCATGTTGGAGGCCTTCCTGGACACTTTGGTTGTGATAAGACTATAAAAGCTATGAAGTACCACTTCTTCTAGCTCAGCCTGAAGAAGGATATTGGTAAAATGGTTAGTAGGTGCTACACTTGCCAATTGACCAAGCAATGTAAAGAAAACATCGATCTCTGCACTCCTCTACATGTTCCCAACTACCCGTGGCAAGATGTTAGCTTGGACTTTGTCTTAGGCTTGCCCAAGACCTTTCATAGGAATTACACCATCTGTGTTGTAGTTGATCACTTTTCTAAAATAGCCCATTTTCTACCCTGTTCCAAGACATCTGACGCCTCCCATATTGCCAAACATTACTTCAATGGGGTTATCATATTACATGGTTTGCCTAAGATTATTGTATCTGATAGGGATGTCAAGTTCACTAGTTACTTCTAGAAAACCCTCTGGATGAATATGGGCACTAAGCTACAATTTTCAACAACCTTTCATCCTCAAACTGATGTCCAAATTGACGTGGTCAATAGGAGTCTAGGTAACTTGTTAAGATCCCTTGTAGGTGAACACATTAAAGATTGGGATTCCAAACTCCCTATAACTGAATATGCCTATAATAATTCTGTGAATCACACCACTTTCTTAAGTTCTGCTGACATTATTTATGGGTTAAAACCTAGATAGCCTCTAGATATATAAAACATGTGTTCTAAGTATAGGATTTCTGAGTCTACATCCTCATTTGTATCGCATTTGCATGAACTACATAAAAAAATTGCACACCAAATTGAATAGAGCAATATTAGATATAAACTTCATATTGATTTTAAATGAAGATTTAAAACTTTTGAGGTAGGTGATTTAGTGATGGTGTGGATTCGTTTGGAAAGGTTTCCACAAGAAATCGTTAAGAAGTTACATGCTAAAAATGTAGGACCTTTCAAAATAGTCAAAAGAATCAATGAGAATGATTATGTGGTGGATCTACCTGCAAAGTTCAACATTAATCTCTCTTTTAACGTAGAAGATTTAGTAGCCTATGAGGGTCCATAGTTTAACCCACCAAATCCACTTCAAACTGAGCCTTGTGTGACCCCACCTTATGAGAACTCAAGCCTACGTCCACTCAAAAATATTTCCAAAATACCTATGGCGGAGAAGGTTGACATGATCCTAAATGATGATATTATCTTCACAAAAGAGGGTGGATGAAGAAGGTATTTAATAAGGCGGAGAGGAAAGCTCAAGCAGAGGACACCTGGTTAGAGCGTGAGGCGCTTCAGCAGATTGACCCAGATGCATTAGAGTTTTATGAGAGCACTTGGGATACGTACTCGACGGAGTCGATCTCTTTTTCACTCTGGGAGAATGATGAGGACATCCGACCTTGGAGAGTCTACCAGAGACGGGGCCGACATTCGACGGCCACGATTACTCCACTTTATTTTTAAGTTATGCATTCTATTTGATTTATTATTTTTCTTTTCCGATTTTACCCTCACTTGAGGGAGTGGATGTTTGTGACCCCAGGGGGTACAATTGTTTTTTGTTTTGTCTTTGTATTTGGGGACTATTTATAACCTCCTCTTATGCTTATGTCGGTGAATAAAGATGATTATGAAAAATTCAACAATTGAGTTCTTGTTAAAGTTTCAGAGTTCTTGGAGAGAAATCTCTAGGCGATGGAATTGAATCACCCACCAATCGCAGGAAGCATTCGAGCTCGTGATTACCTTCTCTTTCCTTCCTCCCCTCCCCTTCCTCCTTCAAGCCGTCGGCCTCCATACTAAATCCCCTCCCTAATAGACGGCCAAACCCCTACTTCCCCTTCCCGGCCGAACCAACACCACCCTCCCCCAAGTCAAGCCGGCCGACCCTCCCCTTGCTCCCCACATTCATTACTTTCCTAAATTAGACTTCTATTAATTTGGAAAGTATTCAAATTTGAATTCAAAGGAATTTGAAATTCAAAAACCTTTCCTAAATTAGCAAGGCCTATTTTATGATCCTTTCCAATCAGTTCAAATTCTAAAATAAATTGAAATTATTTCAAATTTCAACATTCAATGTACTTGGACACATTCATTGAATGTGGACAACTTCTCCCCCTCCTCTCTCTTGAAAGGCCTCCATACCCTCTCTCCTATCTCATTAATTCCTCCTATCAAATCTCCAATCAAACCCTTGCATACGCCGGCCCCTCCTCTCTCCAATTAAAATATTCCATAATATTTCCATCCCCTTAATCTCTCCCTTCATTAGGAATTTAATTTACATTAATCCCTATACTTCATCCCTCTCCTATAGTCGAAGTCCCTCTAATGTCATCCCCTTTTCTCTTTTGACTCCTCCACCAACTTCTCCAATTAATTCCCCAAATCATTAGGAGATATTTTTCTCCTCTCCATGGCCGACCAGCTCCCAACTGCTGTCCAGATTTATGGATCAAGGGATTGCTATCCAGAACACCCTGACTAGCAAAATTGCTGCCCAAACACCCTCTCCTGCTTGCTATCCAGCAATAACTCAACTGTTGTCTAGAAATTCCTGCACTCCTCCTTGTTGTCCAGTTGATTCGAGAAATCTTTGTTCTCTATCCAAAGGTTTCCTAGCCTCAAGTTGCTACCCCGGAATGTATGGCGAATCCTGAACAAGATCACAAATTTGTTTACGATGACCAATGCCAGGTCATCCTCAATTCACTGTTCTTCAACCTCAACTTAGAGATTGACCAAATGATAGAAGAATACATAGAGAGGATCATTTTCACTCTCGCCGAAGCCATCGACAACCAACTTTCCTCCATGCAGTGGCAGATCATTTCATGTATGCTTTGCTTGAGTAATTGACTATTCTATGATTTTAACTTCTAGTTGTTTGACTTGGCCTAAGCTAGTCTCATCTCTTTCTTATTTTATTTCATCGTTTAATAACTACAAGTATTTTAGTTAATAAAGCCCTCTAAATTAAATTGTGCAAGATTCTTTTTTAACATCACTTAGGCATTTAAATCCTGCATCACATGATGAGCCGAGAGCATGAAGAGTTTTAGATTTTTCTAGCATTATTGAGAAGATAAGAATATGATGTAAAAGACTTAGAAAGATTATAAAAAATGATTATGTAAGGTTCAAAGGAGGAAAATAAATTAATGATCAAGTCATTAAGAGAAAGTTTGTCAAAAGTCTATGATAGGAGATTATTCTGTGCGGCGTCTGGAGGCCAATCCGGATGCGTCATGTCATCCAATGTACTATGCATTGGGTGATGTGACACATCCAAACACCACACCTAATAATTTTTCCTATGATAGAAAGCGAAGAGCATCAATTAGGAGTTCTAAGTATGAATTTTTTAAGCCTACTTAAATTAATCTACAGAGGAATATACTCAATCTGATAAATAATCATTTTATCCTTAATTACTGATAGATTAATAGATGATTATAATATAAAATAAATAACTAAATCTAGTAATGCTAACTAAATCTAATAATATATACAAAATGAGCATATACATGAAAAGGTTGGAGTACCTCCAGTAAAAGATAAGATTAGAGAGAGTCGCCTTAAATGGTTTGGTCACATAAAATGGCGACCTTCCGATGACCCGGTTAGAAGAGTAGAGGTATTAGATTTGACTTATGTTAAGAAAGGTAGAGGTAGACCTAAAAAGACTTGGTTAAAAAATATTAGAAATGACCTTTCTTTATTAGATTTAAACGAGAATTTGACTTTTAATAGAACACAATGGAGAAAAATGATTCATGTAGCCGACCCCACGTAGTGGGATAAAGGCTTGATGTTGTTGTTGTTGTTGTAGTAATGCTAACACAAATAAGACTCAAAGCTAATGACCAAAAGTAAGCATCTCGTACCGTTGATCGTACTGTTGAGCTGCAAAGAACACAAATAAGTTGAAACTAAACTCCACATTCTCCATTTCAAAATATAGCAATAGCCATATCAAATAATAATTCATCTCTAACTGAACTCTATTTCTAACAGCAAAACAAAATATTTCATGTAAATTTTTTTTCTTCTCATTTCATTGCTGAAGAGAAGACTGATGACTCTCATGTAACCAAAGTTATAACAATCTAATGCTTCCCAGTAGACCATCTGCTAGCTACAAAGTGGAATAAGTCTTATAATTCTCCTTGGCAAAAACCTCATTGAACTAAAAATCATGAGGCGCAACCAGTTACTAACTTGAAATATAGAAGGATTTCAGTACAATCTAATGACTATAATCACAACAATGGGATTACTCCCCATTTTGGTCTTACAGACTAAACACTCACATAAGAGCTAAACAAAAATGCTATGGTATCCTTGCCTTATGTACATCATCGCCGAAATGGTCGAGGTGGCACTGAAGAATCCAAGATGAATGCCCGTTTCTCTCGGTGAATTCTAGTTTGCAGAGTAGACAACAAGGACTTTGTACATGAAATGCCATTACCATGAGAGCTTTCTGGCATATAGAAAGGACCAAAGATAGAAGAAATAGTATCGAGACCAGATGAGTCCCCATGATCAACAGTACTGATTGAATCTCTGGTGCTCTCGGTGGTAAAGGATGAATCATCTGAGCTTGTAAAGAGGGACAATTCACTTGATGTAGCATCAGAGAAGTCTGTGCTGACCAGATTTGCAGAAGCTTTTTCTCTTTGAAATAAGTATCTCCCATTCCTGTTACAGTCATCGCGTTGTTTTTCGGGCCTCAAGTAAGTATCACCATTTACTGAGCTAGAGTGTGGATGGCCAATTACAGTTTCCTTGTGTTGCCCATGCCTTGAAGATATCATAAACTTCCATGAATCATGCTGAAGATGGGGAGCTTGAAATAATGGCCTCTCTATGTAAGCACTTGGAGGGCGTGGGAAACACCTGAAATAGCATTTGATGACTGTCACTAACCTTTGCCAAATGCTATTTTGAGCTTCTATGGTAAGGTAATCAATGAAAGCTCTGATTTCATCTCGAAGATATAGAGAAAATATATACATATATGGAATCTGGTGATTGTACCTTGAGTAAAATAGCATATATGCACCTTCAGACATGACCTGACTCAAGGGAACAACCTGCACCTACACAGTGTGAATTTATGTAAGATGTTCAAGTCTTTTCCAAAAGAAAAGACGAAAAAAAAAGGCATGTTTAACCTTGATGAAAGGAAACTATATGGAGGCATTCAAAAAATGTACACCAAAATCTCTTTAATTGGTATTGCCATCAGAATGACATTCAAAAAATGTTCAACATCATAAGATTGCAAACGGTAAAGTGATAATGGGCTTTTTAAATTACCTCAGAGTCATCAATTCGAAACCACGTTCCTTGAATGTCTTTCACATAAAATCTGACCTGTCAACAGAAAGTTGAGTTTCCATTGAACCAGCTATTCATTCATACAAGTAAACAAACAAAGAGAATCTGTGCTCACGTGAGTTGAAAAGAGCATCCCTATTTGCATAGAAAATTTTTGTTTTTTTAAGGCATAAGCGTCTCGAAAAGCATCATTGCTGATGAGTAGACAACCAAAAAATTATCCCACATACCATCATGTAAATCCCTTTAGTGGATGTAAAGGCTGTAAGGGAACTACCACAATGTCCAAGGATAGATAAGACTTGGAAGAGACAGAATCTCCAATGATGTATAAGACTGGAAGCAAGAAAGAGGTTTCATGTCTCAATCATATACATACACTCTAACTCAGTTGTGCAGTTCCAACGAAAAAGTTACTAACAGCCAGCCACTTTGCCTAGGGCTCTCAACTAGGATGGCCTAGCCCTGATATAATCTCAGCCGCATAGACGTAATATTATAAGGACTGACATAACCCAATCCAATTAACATTATCCTATAAACGAGATTGAAGAGATGTATGTCTTATATGCGTTAGAAATCATAAATGACCCAATTTTTTATTTGATTAACCGTAATGCTAGTAGAAATATGCTAATATAAAGTTAAGAGAAAAGAGCAATAAGAAAAACACAATAGATAAGAATATTGTCAATAATAAGGAAATATAACACTAATAAATACTATAGATTCTTAATAAATACTAAGCCTATATAATGATATTAATATGATAATACGATTATTCTATTAACTTTAATATCTCCACACAAACTCAGAAAGCTCTAGCCAAGAGTTTGTAGATTGCAAGAAGAATAACGAGATATAAACAAAGAAATGTTCAACAACCTTCCAAAAATATTGATCCATTGATTGATGATAGAACTAGAATTCTCAAGGGAATCAAGAATAGCCAAAAGATTGGCATTAGCCCCACTAGTGCCAAGACTAAAGATGAAAAAATCATCATAGGATATCAAGATAGAAATGAGAACAAGGTGTTGTATGCCAAGTGGAGACAAGACTTTAGCTTGAGAGCTAGTGCTATTTAGATGAAGATGAAGATTTAAAAGCAAGGAGTCATGCAGAAAGCAAAAGCATTAGAGTCTTAAAATGATATGTAGCCATTTGAACTTGGGTGATGAAGGCTTTGAAGCACTAGAGAAGTCGGGTGAGTCAACACAGATGTTGGAAAGGAGGAATATATTGGGCAATGCAAATGTCGAGCAAGTCGACATAGATATAAGGTGAATTAAGATAAGGAAACAAAAGCTGTGAGCCAGCAAAGATAAGTTGTTGTTATTTGTTAGGTGAGTCAAGAACAAAGAACGAAAATGCTAGAAGACAAAAAGAGATGACATTGGATACGCAAGAAGTAGAAGAGCTAAGATTCAAAATTGATGCTTCTTAGAATGAGATTGGTGCTAACCAAGAAAGACGACAATGTTGATGCTTCTTAGAATGAGATTGGTGCTAACCAAGAAAGACGACAATGTTGATGACTAACTAAAGTTGTCAAGAACTAACCAACTCTGATACTATGTTAGAAATCATAAAGGACTACGCTTTGCTTGATCAATCCTAATGCTAGTCTAAATATGGCTATATAAAAGAAAAAGGAAAGAGCAATAAAGAAAATATAATAAAAGGAGAATAGCCTCAATAATAATGATATATTATAAATAAAAAAATATTATGGATTCCTAATAAATACTAAGCATATATAATAATATAATAACTCCATTAACTCTAATGATTTGGTGTGTCCCGTTTAAGCCCCAATAAATTCCAATAAGCTATCTTACTCAACTTTCACGGTTCCCACCAATATCTCATCACTCTTAGCCAAAATACAAAGGATAAGTTCAAAGAGATAGGGTAAGAAGTGACACCCTATAAAAGCCACGTAAAAATGTCATATTATCACATGCGTTAGGCTTAATTCATCATAGGAAGTCCACTGCCTTTTCTCTAGAAGAAGAGCTAAAATTGATTGCATTCTCTCACCCTTAAATCTTTGTGCATTTTTGTTGCAGGTAAGTGCACCCATGCATCATAAATGAAGCTTCATTCTTTTACGTTCACATTTTATCATGTCATTTTTTCTTTGATCTCATATTATGTCTTCTAGATTTGTGATTTAAAGAAAAAATAATGCAATGTTCTTGGACTATAGCTTAAATTATGATCTATGTTGAACTTCATGGGTGATTATAATTACATGCCAAAACTTTTTATTGTTGTCAAAATAGAATGATAGAGAATGGAACATCCTTTGATCTTTAATGGACCAAGTTACTCCTACTATTAGAAGGAATAAAGAGTAATTAAATAGTCATATGGTTCAAAAAAAATTATATAAATTATTTTTAACTTTTTGTTATGATTACATATTCGCATTTATGTTTATATTTGTATTTGATTTCCTTTATAAGGTCATGTAACTAATATGATGAGTGATATTCTTTCAAGCAAAAAACTAATTTAATAATTCACAAATTACTAGCTACTTATCTTAAATTGTAAAATAATCCTCAAACTATTCATTTGCAGTTAATTTAGTCCCATAGTATCACATTTCTCCAATTTAATTAATCAACGGTACAAAATTTATCCAAGATGGTTGAGATCAATTTTGTATCACAATGTCTACATATGAGACCAATTTGAATCAATATTTTATAATCAACAATAACAACAACAAGCCATTATCTCACTACCTGGGGTCGGCTACATGAATCTTTTTTTTTTTTCATTGTATTTTATTAAGAGTCAAATTCTCACTTAAATCTAACTGAAAATATCATTTTTAATACTTTCTAACTTAGTCTTTTTAGGTCTACCTTACCTTTCTAACATAGGTCAAATTTAATACATCTTCTTACCTAACAGAGCCATGAAAAAATCAATGTTTTATGAGACCAAACAATCTAAGGCAACCCTCTCTAATATTATCTTTCACTGGAGCTACTCAGCTAAGGGTGTCAATTCGGGTCAACGGGTCAGGTTCGGGTCGAACCAGGAACTAACCCGGCAATATTCGGGTCAACCCGAACCCGACACGTTTTTAAAAACGGGTCAGGTTTTCAGACCCTAACCCGACCCGATTCGGGTCCGAAAACCCGACCCGACACGAATGACCTGGGGTTGTCCCAAATTGCTAGTTTTCAGGTCAAATTTGGGTCAATCTTCGATTTTCGAGTCAAAATGGATCAAAAACTGGTCAATCTCAGGTTTTCAGGTCAAATACGAGTTTTCGTGTTAATTTCGGGTTGCTGGGTCAACCAAATCCCGACCCGTTTCGGGTTCAGGTTGACCCTAACCCAGATTTTTCCGGGTCATGTTTGGGTTGGGTTCGATTCGTGTCAAAAATTGACACCCCTATACTCAGCCCTTTTAACGTATTTACTCATTTGCATTTATCTAGAAGTGTAAAGCCACTCATCCACCTAAGCATCCTCATCTCTGCAACACTTAACTCTCTTTTAATTGCTGATGGATTAAATTGGAGAAATATGATTCTAGGACTCAATTGGCCACACATGCATAATCATGGGATTATTTTAAAATTTAATCTAACAAATCATATTCTTTAAATGAAACAAACAAATTGTATTTTAAGCATATTGTTAAAGAAATAATTATAATTATCCAAGAATTTCAACAAGATTTTGGAAGCAAATAAAATAAGCAATCAAAGAAATTAATTTTCATAAAATTATACTTTCAATTTATCACTTTTGACCAAAATTAATGAAACTAAACTAGTCAATAATGAAATAAAATAGAAAAAGAATAAAATTATAAAAATAAATAAAAATCAGCCCACATATGAGTCCATTGAGATAATTATATTGCACATTTGTACCGTGTAAATGAATCACATTATCAAAAACTAGAAGAGATTTTATTCAAACAAAAAAATTTGAATTACATATCCCAAACAACTATTTATAGATTATTGATAATCTAGGCTAGTAGATATTAGGGGTGTTAATATTTGACACGACCTGAAAACCCGATTCGAATCCGACCCGAAAATTTTGAGTTAGGATCAACCAGACCCGAAACGTGTCGACTATGGGTTCAACAATTCAACCGGTTTCCAAAATTTGGTCGGGTTCGGGTTGACCATTTCACCCAAAATTGGCCCATTTTTTACCCGAAAACCCGAGATTGACCCTTTTTTGACCCATTTTTGACCCAAAAAGTGGAGATTGACCCATTTTTTTACCAGAAAACTAGCATTTTTTGTCAGCCTCGGGTCATTCAGGTCATGTTGGTTTGACACATACCCGAAGCGGGTTGGGTTCGGGTTCGAAAAACTACCCGTTTGCAAAAAATGGGTCAGGTTTAGGTTGACCCGGATAGTGTCGGGTCGGTTTGGGTTCGACCCGAAACCCGAAATTGGCACCCCTGGTAGATATGGTTCACACAACCAAATTTAATTTCAATCACTCCAAAATTCAAATATCAATTGTCCAAAGACAAATATGTCATAGTTGAACAGAAATTCATACTATTCAAATCAACAACCACATGTTGAAAACATATGACCACCAGTTGCAGTATGGTATTCAAACTTCAACAATAGAATGCTAGATGCGGTGAACCTTGTGTAACAACAACAAATAATAAACAAATAAATCAAAACAGGAAAAACTATAAAGAGCAACAACCTTATCTAAGGCCCAATACTCATCTACCATGAATGACAACCACATTATCCAAAAGCCAAAAACCCTTATACCATGAAGAAAGGAAACAACCCAAAACTGAAAAAATGGAAAAAAAAAATCTAAAATAATCTCCCAACTATTCATGTGTGACCAATTAGTCACCAAAGCATCACATTTCTCCAATTAAGTCTCTTGACTATAAAAAATTGATCCAAAATGACCATCATGTTGAAATTTTGATATATAATTGATTCCAATTTAGTCCCTCAACTACACAAAACTGAACCCAATGTTGACCTCCTCTTTGGCATCAATCACCTACACATTATACCTCGAAGATTGATTTATTTGCTTGCAGATTGCGTTGATGTGTTTGATCAATGATCAAATTGTATATTTTATTTCAAATCATCATCGGCCTTAAGATTTACTCCTTTTGATCACATGTTGTTCTCTTATCATGTTTTAAATTATATGTGATCGGGTCGACGTCGATTTGATAAGTATTTTGCATGTATTTGAGTTTTTATCGCACATGTTTGTTCCGTGTGTAAATTCTCCTGATCGGTATCTCATTTTGTAAAACAGATTGCACGAGCACGTCCAGCTCGTTAAGATAGATCAAATGAGTCCATTCATGTTCGAATTAGATGTCATTTGACATGTGTTGAGCAGAGAAAAAGTTAGATGTTATTTCTTAATAAATTTAACAATGAAATAAATTAGTATCATATAAAAATCTTTTAGATGAAATAAAATAAAGTTTTAATAAATAAAATCTACCCCCTCATTCAAATTAGATCTCCTTGAGTTTAATACAAAATAATTTTTGACTAACTCTTTTTCATCTCTCCAAATCTAGTAATTTCAAAACTGATGACTAATTTAACAAACTCAATCATAGCCATTTGATCAAGGGCTTCCAAGGCAAATTCAATAGAGACCCTTTGATTAAGGGTTTTGTAAGACGAGTTCATGTACAGGTAATGGTAAAAAAAGGGGGATTCACGATTCAACACCCCTCACACCCATCCAAGCCACAAGCTCTCCATCTCACACCTTCAACTCACGACCCTCAATCCTTGGACGAAATCTACATATCTTTTCTCCTTGCTTAGCCGAAATATGGAGCATTCATTCTCCTTGCTTGGACGAATGGTGATGAAAACGAGGGTTGGATGTGGTCGGTCGAGTATCTTGGAGGTCGATGGGCTGTAGAATCGAGAGAGGGAGAGGGAGAAACCATAAGTTGAAGGAGATGTGAGATGGAGAGTTAGAGAGCTTGTGGTTTAGAGGCTTGTAAAGGGGCTTGAACTATGGATCCACTTTGTTTACCATTGCCTGTACAAGAAATTTCCTCTTGCAAAACCCTTAATCAAAGGGTCCCAATTGAATTTATCTTGAAAGACCTTGATCAAATAACTATGATTGAATTTGTTAAATCAATCATCAGATATAAAATTACCATATTTGGAGAGATGAAAAAGAGTTAGACAAAAATTATTTTGTATTAAAGCTCAATGGGATATAATTTGAATGAGGGGGATTTCATTTTTATCATTTATTTCTTCTATCTATTATATACATATATATTTTAATTTTATATTTTAAATTATGTTTTAATTTATTAAAATTTTATTTTATTTCATCTAAAATTTTTATATTATACTAATTTATTTCAGTATTAAATTTATTAAGAAATAGCCTCTAACTTCCTCTCTCCTTGACACGTGTCAAATGACACCCAATTCAAACACGAATGAGCTCATTTGATCTGTCTCGACGAGCTAGACATACTTGTGCAATCTGTTTTACAAAATGAGGTCCCGATCAAAAGAATTTACACACAGAAGAACATATGCGATAAAGAGTCAAATACACGTAAAATATCATCAAATTGAGGTCAACCCGATTACATATATTTTAAAATATGATAAGAGGACAACATATGATCAAAACAAATAAATCTTAAGGCCGACGACGATCCGATGTTAAAATATGCAACTTGACCATTCATCAAACACAGTAGCGCAACGTGCAAGAAAATAAATCAATCTACGAGGTATACAGTGCAGGTGATCGACGCCAGACTATTATGAAACAATTTTATTTGACAAGGGACTAAATTGGAGAAACATGATACTCTGACTAAATAGGTAATAAAAATAGTTAGAGAACTATTTTAAAATTTACCCCTGGATAAATGATGCAACCAAAATATTAGGAAACTAAGGTTGCAAAAAGCTATACGTCTTCCTTAAGCATAAACATTACAAAACTTACAACCATATAACTTATATATAATTTTGAGGAGAAAGATGCATGTGGAGGCGGCAACCATGGATAGAAGAAATAGATATAAGTCCGAGACGAAATATAAAAGGAGAAAGAGAAAATGGACTAGCTCGCAAGCTAAAAACCATTAGGTTTTACTCCAAAATACATCACAAATCACTCTCTAAATTAGCCACAAAACATCACTATAAATAGAGAAAAAGGTGCTTAAAAGACACCCCAAACAGCCGCCCAAAACAGCAAATCATAACAAGGGAAAAGGAGGCCAACAGCCAGCCACAGCCGTCCCCCTATAGCCAACCAAAAAGAGAAGAAAAAGGCAGCATTAAAGATACGGAAGAAGCCCACCTGAACAGCCAAAAATCGAGAAAGCCAAGGGGCAGCAACAGGTACCGAACAGCCAAGACCAGGGGAACCGAAAAATCCAAGCAACAGAAACTAAACAGCCATGCAAGGGGAACATGAACCGAACAGTCGCCAAGACTAGGGGAACAAAGGAAAAGGGGAGGGGGGGGGGGGGGGGGGGGGGGGGGGGTGGGGGGCTTGCTTACATCAATAAAACATAGTAAGGCTTCATATATATATATATATATATATTACAAATTGCTGGCTAGAAACTTATTTAATGGTGGAACAAATTACAAAACCAAAAATAGTGAATAAAAAATTACAACACTTGAGCCTAAGATCAAGCACAAACTGAAGTAGCCTGAATTCATACCAAACCATAAAACTAATCTAACTTTAGGAAATCAAATAAAAAAAGAATAAACCTCATTCTTGAAAACAATCATTATAGACATAAACTTGGAACCTATAAAATAAAATAACTATCAAGAGTGGCAAAATCAGATTGATCAAGTCATTTATTCAATCAGCATTTAAATTGAGTATAAACTTGTAGATCTCTATTAAGTCTAATAGAATTGAACAAATTCAATTTTAAAAAATTTCACTTAGTACTTCCTATAAAGTAACCGATGAATCATCAAAAACAAATTTGTCAAGCCAGTGTACAAGATATCTCTAGAATCCCTCTATCAAATGTAAGAATGTAGTTTTGAACTTCAACATAATTATAATGTGTCTAGAATCACAACTTACTTCAGCTTGTCTAAAATGCACAATCAATTAATCTTTAAATGTCATAATTAATGTCCTATATTTAGTTTACAAGACAATGCAACCATAAGCTTTGACACAAATTTAATGCAGAATGACTCGAGATGAGTTTCCTAATGCAATCAATATGGCATGTATGCTTTCACATCAAGAAAAAAAATATTTTATGATTCTTAAATTACAAGTTACCAATCAATCCAAAATCTCACTGTTTTAATGAAAGCACGCAATAGTAGTTGTTTAAGTTTATAATGAATTGATCATAAACATCAAATAATTTCTGCAAGAATTTTAAAACAATTAAAAGCAGAAACCAACAAACTAATTTCCAAAAAATCAATTTCTGACACATCACTTGTTGCTAAAATTAAGAACACTAAGCTACTAAAAAATAATTTATGTTAAAAAATTGCCGACTTTGGTCTATGGCCGCACAAATTCGAAAAAGGGCGTTGAGATACGCATTTGTTAATGATACGTTGTGCAGACGAGCTTTTGATCAAATGTGGCTAAGGTGCCTAGGGGCCGAGGAAGCTGATAAAGTGGTAGCAGAAATCCACGAAGGGCTTTGCGGAGCACATCAGTTAGGTCCCAAAATGGCCGCTAAAATCAAAAGAATGGGTTATTATTGGCCGACTTTGGTCAGAGATTGTATCGACCACGCTAAGAGGTGCCACGAGTGTCAAATCCACGGTGATGTTATACATCAACCGCCAAATCCTCTGCATCTAACAGTAGCATCATTGCCATTTGAATGCTGGGGCACAGACATAATTGGGCCGATAGATCCACCATCTTCAGCGGGACACCGCTTTATTCTAGCAGCGACGGACTACTTTTCTAAGTGGGCAGAAGCGGCTCCATTCAGAGAGGTCACATCCGAGCATGTGATCAATTTTTTCACCCACAATATTGTCTACAGATTCGGTGTGCCACGCCGAATAATCTCAGACAATGGTACTGCATTCAAGAGTACAAAAATTTACAAATTCGTTGATCGGCACAAGATCGATTGACGATATTCATCCATATGCAATCCAAGGGAAAATGGATTGGTAGAAGCATTCAACAAAACACTGGTGAAATTACTAAAGAAGATTCTCACCAAGAACAAAAGAGAGTTGCATACGAAGATGGCAGAAGCACTATGGGACTATCGTACAACCTACAAGACGCCAACCAAAGCCACTCCTTATTCATTGGTGTTCGGTGTTGAAACCGTATTACCATTAGAGATTGAGTTACTGTCACTTCGGGTAGCAGTTCAGAATGAACTCACTCAAGAGCAAAATGCCCGCCTCAGAATGGAAGAGCTCGACGCACTTGATGAACTCAGGTTACAAGCCCAACAAAACCTGAAATTTTATTGAGGAAGAATGGCAAAATCCTTCGATCGTATGGTGCGTCCTCGAACATTTCAAGAAGGGGAATTGGCCCTGGTGCTGAGAAAACCAATCATTCCACATCAAAAAATTGGTGGCAAATTCGCATCCAATTAGGAAGGCCCCTTCGTCATCGAGAAAGTGTACCAAGGAGGAGCATATCAGTTAATCGATCTGAACGGTCAAAGGCCTATGCCGCCAATCAACGGTCGACATTTAAAGAAATATCATGCATGAAAATTCCATAACTAATGTATTTTGTGATGAACAAAATTTTATATGCAGATTTATCAAAGCATGCATATATTTATATTTTGAAATTCTCTTGTATAGAAAGAATGCATTTCAAAATCCCCCATCAGACTGGGGGCATTTTAAATATTTATTTGGATCGACATCGCGCTGCTTGCCGACATCCCCAAATAAATATTTAAAATTTCAAAGATACAAAGCCTATCCAGAATGTCCCTACGAGACAGGGGGCATTTTAAATATTCATTTGGGTCGACATCGTGCTATACGCCGAGATCCTCAAATGAATATTTAAAATTTTATATTATAAATCTATTCCATTCTAGAATGTCCCTGCGAGACTGGGGACATTTTAAATATTTATTCGGGTCGACATTGCGTTGCATGCCGAGATCCCCAAATAAATATTTAAAATTATCAATTCAAATATTCTTTTGTGCTAAAGAATATAAATATGTGTTTTTCAAAGTGTTGCAGGTAATTTCTCAAAAAATAGAGACAACACCTACAATAAACCAAGACTCAAAAGTTAAGAAAGTGACTTTTGTGGCTACACACTCCTACAAAATTGAGCCGGAAAAGTTTGAAGTCTTTCAACAGCCTGAAGCTTAAGGTTCGAATGGATGTAAAAGGTCGGATCCAACAAGCCCAAATATGGTCGGATCGCTGGCAACTTTATCTACTCAACAAGCCATAAGAAAGGCCGTAGTAGCGGAACCCCCACTTCGTCAACCCGTCAGTAGGGACTGTAGGAAGCACGAAGGCAATTTTGACTCGACCAGTTCAAGTGATCGTAGTCTACAAAATTCTCTCAAATGACTGGAGAATCAAAGTTCCAGTGGAAGGATGAGCCTCGAATAACCAATGAATGTTCGTAGGCTCCAAAATCTGCAACCACAAAGGATGACTCCAAATCTACCAACTTCAACAAAATCAGCATTGGGGAGCGCAATTCTCATAGCTCAATTCTGAAGCCTGAATGAGTGTAAAAGATCGAATCCAACAAGCCCAAATATGGCCGGATCGCTGGCAGCTCCATCTACTCAACAAGCCATAAGAAAGGCCGCAGTAAAGGAACCCCCATCTCAACAACCAGAGGACAAAGAGCTATCAAATTCTAGCTCTCCCAATCTGATGAACTCAAGTGATTCAGATTAAAGTCTTCTCAAGTGATTAAGGATCAAGATACTACCTACATTCGGTACTATCAGCTAAATCCAGAACCTGCAAATCCTTCAACAAATCCGTAAAGCACAAAGCGAGGATCGTAGGAGTTTTTCTTCAACAAGTCCACCAAAGCACAAAGCAAAGGACCGAAGAAAATTATCCCAAAGTTCATAAAAGCCTCAAGGATGAACTAAGCGGATTCTGTCATCAACAAGTCCGTTATGTACAAAGCTCTGGACCGATGACTTTTCGCCATCGACCTTATACAAACCTAAGGATTTAGGTCACCGGCATCTAATCCTTCATCAAGCCCGCCAAAGCTAGAAGCATAGGGCCGAAGGTACAAAAAAATCACCTAACAAGTCAATAAAGACAAATCAGGCAATTCTCCATCAATGTCCACATCACAAAGCACATGACAAAAGAAATCAACATCTCAACCATCTATTGATACATCCAAGAGCTCTATGGAAAAGGAAAGTTTTAGTGTGACATCTAAGCAAATTTTGGAGATCCACTAACTGAAGCCTTAGTGTGACATTTAGAACAAATATCTAGAGATCCACGGGGTCAATCAGCATACAACAAACGTGATTCGCTCTAGACGCATACCATATTTGTTAGGGGGCATTTGTTGACCTCTGTGTAATGCACAAAAGAAATAAAAAAAATCAAATCAGACCAAACCTCGTATCCACGAAACCGGCCAGAAATCCCGCAGAAATCCCGCTAATTTATTGCAAACGGCGCCGCTCCAGTCGATTTCCCGTGAAATCCTGCTCAAAAGCCGCAAGCTCGCCTCGATCGAGCGCCCAAATCGTCGTTAAATAGCGAGGGGGCTGCTCGACTCTTCCACGATCGGTTCCACTCCACGACACTCTTCCTCCATTACTCTCCATCTCTCCCGTCGCCCTTCACTGCTCCGACCAAATCCCGATCTCCCTTCCTCTGTCCGAGCTCAGATCTCCTCCCCGAGCCGAGCTTCCTCCCTGCCGCCCTTACCCGATCCATCAGTCCCGAGAGAGAGAGAGAGAGAGAGAGAGAGAGAGAGAGAGAGAGAGAGAGAGAGAGACCTACCCAAGCCCTTCTCCGATTCCTTCGTGGCTGTTTGGCTCAGCTCTAGCGACGACTTCCCTTTCCAGTTGAGATCGGAAGTTATAGTGTTTTAATCGGAAGCAAGTACAGGAGCTCGTTTGTCGTGAAGTTAACCTTCTCCCTGTCACGCTCTTCTTCGACTCTTCCGGTGCTGTTCGACTTTGCGCCCTAGACAACTTTCCTTCCTATTGGAAAGGAAATTACGACATTTTGATTCAGAAGCAACAACGGGAACTCGTCGGTGTGAAGGTAACTTTGTCCCTCTCACCCGCTTCTCTGGCCAAATCCAGTAAAAACAATAGTTTTTTTATTAATTATAATAATTATTAATTATCTTTAATTATTATTTAATTATAGTTATAATTAATTAATTAATTATAATTAATTAATATTTAGTAATTAATTATAAATTATAATTATTTGATTAATTATGATTAATCTTGCTTAATTATAGTTATTCATCATTTAATTATAGTTATAATTAATTTACTAATTATAATTGATTAATAATTAATAATTAATTATAGATTTATAATTAATTAATTATTACGGTAATCAATATTAATTATAATTAATAATAAATAATGCTCGCCCTCTTTGCCTCGATTCTCGGGCCGACACCGCCAAGCCAGCGAAGGTACAGATCTTCTAAACTCAGATTTCTTGCGTCGTTGTTTGCAGCAGACCGAAAAAATTCCTATACACGCCTTTATTGCGCGTGGTGGGATGGGACGCTGGTCTAATGCTTACGACGAAGCGAGCAATAGCCTAAACTCTACTTCGACGTTCGTGGCGCACCGGAAAACCGCCTATACATGCCTTTATTGCGCGTGGTGGGAAGGGACCCCAGTGCGGCACCTACGGCGAGGCGGGGTCACTCATAAGTACCCCCGAGCGGGGGAAAAACAAATTGTGCATTTTTTAAACAGGTACCATCGAAGCCCGCGAAGGTACGAACTCTCTAAACTCAGATTCTCGCGTCGTTGTTTGCAGCAAACCGAAAAAACTCCTATACACGCCTTTATTGCGCGTGGTAGGATGGGACGCCGGTCTGATGCTTACTACGAAGCGAGCAATCGCCTAAACTCTACTTCGGCATTCATGGCGCGCCGGAAAACCGCCTATACACGTCTTTATTGCGCGTGGTGGGAAGGGACACCTGTGCGGCACCTACGGCTAGGCGGGGTCACTTATAAGTACCCCCGAGCGGGGGGAAAGCAAATTGTGTCATTTAAACAGGTACCGCCAAAGACCCCATACACGCCTTTATTGCGCGTGGTGGGAGTAACAAAAAATCACGGCCGCGGTGTTCTCGTCAGAGGACACCTACCATACACGCCTTTATTGCGCGTGGTGGGAAAGGCCTAGTTTTCTCGTAGTTTTCCCCTAAACGGGGGAAACGCTGGGAGGCTGCCGAAATTTTGGGTGAAATCGTACCCGGACTTAATTGAACTCAAGAAAACGACGGATGACTTGTACTTGGACTCTTGAACAAAATCCAAGTGGCTTAATAAGCAATTGAACCCAAATAAAAAATGTGCAAGAGGCTTAATTTGAGCTGAAATCATACTTGAATCAAGCTCGAACCATAGTGGACTTTTCCATTTGAACAAGGACTTGGACAAGTTGACATCGGACTTGTGGACTTGATTGGACCAAATTGACTTAAGCGAACTCAAACTCAAATGACTTAAATCAAGTTATAAGACTTGAACTTGCAAGACGAGCAAGGATATGATGGACTAAACATTTGAACTTGAAGACTTAGACTGCATGGGACATTTGAATTTGTATTCTGAACTCGAACTATATAACATCAAGTGGGTCTTATGAATTCCATGAACTCAAATCCAAGTGAAGATGAAAATGAGCTAGCACATTGAGCTCGTGAACTTGATTTTGAACTGGACTTGGAAGGGTTCAGACTTGAGTCTGGTTTGAACATTGTTGGCCCCTCACATTCGACACCAATTAAACTACGATGCCTCTCACGGATGTATTCAGTGTAGCACACAACGAATGCAAATGACCGTTAGCGCCAATAACCATCTGATCGAGGACAGACACACATGTTCTTTGCAACTAGAAGGTAGTTGATTAGCAGACTAAGTCCAAATGTCTACGAATGTGAAATGACCACAATAAGATGTAAATATCCTACGACAATCCCTACAATGCCTGTTGATTGAGATGGTAATACTGGAGACCAGCAATCAAAGACCTGTACTCTACAAACAAATACAATCATCAACCCACCTGAGATTGGTGAAAGGTGGATTCGATGCAGAAACAGTGGCTCTCCTATGAACATTTCTAGGAGGTCATAGTAAATACAACGGGTCCCTACAAATGAACATGAGCCACTTGTGGATAACAACAGTGGGCATATCGTAAGCACCATCGAACTACTGTGGGCACAAGTACAAGTATCTCCTACGATGATCCCTACGAGGTCAAACAAGTACAATCGAATCACTCGAGATTGGTGAAAGGGTGGATATGATGCAGAAGCAATGAGTCTTCTACAAACATTTTCAGGAGGTCGTAGTAGATGCAGCAGTCCCTTGCAAATGGATATTTGTGGATAACAACAGTGTTTTGAAAGTACAATGAATCACTGTGGACACAAGTACGGATACCATCTACGACAGTGGTGATCAAGATCTACAAGTGCGTCGAGTACAAGGGCGACTCTACGTACGAAAAGGACACCCCCTGGCAGAAAGGAGGGAAATGTTTGAAAAAATTAGAACCAAACATCCTGGTGTTCCAAAGTCTCTTTTTGGTTCTATAATAAAGAAGAGAACAGTTCGGATGCCCACAAACACCGGAAATAGCAAGTCCACTACGACGAAAAGTCTAAAAGGAGTTCTTTCAAAATCAGCAGTCTTTGACTCCAAAATCCACAAAATCCAGAAAATCCTTCCCCGGTGAATGAGAAAGGGGGGAGTCAATATCAAGATCAGAACGCCACCGGATCTGCAACATTCGTACAAGCAAACAGAAGGCGTCTATTCCAAGCAATGTTTAAAATTGCGTATTCGGGTATTGAAGCGTTTTTCATTCGTGAGGCGAGGCGTAAGCCTCAAGGCGTTTTGAGGCGTAAGCCTCAAAATCAAAAGATTGCGTAAACATAAAATGATAAATTTTTTATATACTAATGAGTGAATAATATAAAATATAAAGAAGCATAAGATATGAAGTGAAATCAAAATATCCCAATAATACGACAACATGAAATATAGTTCAACTCAAAATTCTATCTTTCCCAAATCCCAGTATTCTTTTCATTAACATATAATTCAAATTTCCAAAAATAAATAGCAATGACATATCACATAAGAACTTATAAGTCATCAGCACTGTCATCACCAAGGGGTTCTTCATTTGAATCATCATTATGGTGAACTGCTCTCTCCCCTTCCTCCTCTCCTATAGAGTCCAATGTCGGGTATTTACTTCAAGATTTATGTAAGTTTTAATATATATAGCGTGAGGCGTAAGCCTCATGCCAGTGAGGCGAGGCGAGCCTCAAAGCGGGCCTCAACCAAGTTGAGGCGCAAGCCTCATAAAAAAACTCGAGGCGTAAGCATCGAGGCATTTTTTACTGGAATTGCGCAAAGGCGGGCCTCAAGGCGAGCCTCATATTGCACAATTTTAAACCATGATTCCAAGAATATCCCCGCACATGCACCTTAACTTGTACGCACATAGGTACACTAAAAGGGGTAAATGTAATCAAATACCCGCAAGGGCCCCGACGAGCGTGTTATTGGTACACACGTGACGTCTAGGGATGCTGCGCGGGTTGACAAGTGAATTCAGGTTCGAAACCGATCCTTCTATACGGGTCAATAGAAGTCGACAGGGTTCGAACCATTAAGCAAATATAAAGTCGTGGCGACTGGTATATTTGCTTTAAAACATTCATATTAGGCCTTCAAGGCCTACAACAATATGAATTCACTAATAAGGGCATAAAGCCTACGAAACCTGATCCTCTATCGACCAATAGATAGAGTCGACAAGGTTCAATCCAGAAAATGGAAATGCTCCCCAAACACCCCGATGATCGCCGTATTGAATGCAGATCTCAACCGGAGGGATTCCCCAAATATTTTCAAATATCTCCCAAATATCAAAAGTTTTATTTCAAATATTCCACAGCTCCACCCAAAATTCCAAAAATCCCAAGTACTCAAAATTCCACCCAAATACGCAAAATCCACAAAATCCAAAAACTCCACAAAAATCCCAAATTCCAAAATATTTAAAATTGAAATAAATCTATCACACTTAAAGCAAAATTCATCCACCCTCCGCAACAGTCTGCCGGGGTGGACAAATTCAAATAAACTCTAGCTCACAAAGAGCCAAATACCTAGTTGAAAATATCACTAGGATCCATTCTCAAACAATCTCTTGCCAGTAAGGACGTGGTACGTGTCCTCTAACCGGCAGTTTCGCCACCAAATGGCACTGCAGGTAAACGATTATGACCCGGGGCCCTCTGAACCGAGTGGTTTTGCCGCCAAATGGCACCACAGATAGCGGTTATGGCCAGAGCCAATTGTCTCCTTAATAGCGTTAAATCCTTGAGATATGAATCAATAGGATATGATCGATAGGGCACAAAGCCCTATGTTAGCTAAGGTGGATTCAAATTTGTCCCCTTAGACAAACATTCAACCCCGGTCTACAAGGTCCCCTTGGATGAAGCAACCCATGGCTGCCGACAAGGATCCTTCTGTCAGGTTGGGTCGACTACCTCCTCTGACTAAGTAGACCAAGGACCACGATGGCCCGGGACGACGGAACCATGGGATCTTGATCGGGCCCATCATCCATTCCCCCACCATCCGCTTTAAGTGCACGATGGTGAAATTTCTATTTTTAAATATCAATTTTCCAAATCTCCAAATCTTTCAATAATCCAGTTCTCCAAATTCCAAACCCATTGCTGCTACTATATACCAGATAACACGTATCTCTACTTATCTGATTGACGACTAGCCTTAATCGAAAGTTCTCTCTCGTGATCGGGAGGGGTAATTAACTATAGGGGCTTGCGCCTATAGGAAACCAGAACTCAGATCATAAAGTCCTCGCAAAATGAGGGCGAAATCTCTGGGTAGTGTCTTATCTACAAACCCATCTGCCTTCCAAAATTTACCTCGGAACTTATTCAGTTAAAACTCCCTCGCCGAATAAAGAGCGGTGGGCGGAGGCCGGGGTCGAATTTTCGGAGCCCACAATTTTCCATGGATTAATGTCGCCATTGAATCCCAATTGATATTACCTAGATTAGAGACCACATGTTGAAAATAGAAGACCACAGGTCTTTTATGGTATACTGCATCTAGAAATTGAACACCCGGGGAGGTGAACCACGTGTAACAAATAATAGAGAAATAGGGAAAGGAAAAATTGTAAATAGTAACAACATTATCCAAGGCCCAACTTGAGTGATAGCTATAAAACATTTTCAAAAAAGAGTCTTCTTTTAATCCCCCTGAATAAGTCAGGTTGAAGCTAGAGTCAAGCTTTCTTTCTGTCATTTAGGTTGCGTTTGGGACGACTTTCTTCCTGCTTGTTAAAGCAGTTTTTTAGTAAACATTTTTAATTTTTGTATTAGAAAGCTACTTTATGAAGCAATAAAAAACTGTCCCAAACAAAGCCTTAGCGAGGGAGAGAGCTTCCCGAATTGATTAACCATCGGTCGAAAGAAAAATTCTTTTTAGACGTATGGAATTGCCGGAAGACTTGAGAGACTTCATCCTGAAAGGCTGCATGAACCGCTTTTTCCAAAGGAGAGTCAATCTCACTTAATATTTTGGGGAAAGGCTTTGGCTTACTTATTCCCTCGAAATAGTTTCTCTAAATTCACTGTAGAAAATGAAAGATATCTGATTTGCCCTGCTTTCAAGCCAACGAGGGATGAAAGTAACCCATCCGCTATATAATGTGAAAAGCAACAACCTTATCCAAGGCATAATACTATATTCCAGGACCATGAAGCAGAAAAACCCCCAAGATTGAGAAATTGTAGTAAGGCTCCATTCATGGAAAACAATCCACTTGCCAAACTTATCAAATAGTAGAATGGCTTGTAGAACCCAAAATAGTGAACAAAATTACAATACTTGAACTTGAGATCAACTATAAAATAAATTAGCAAATTAATACATAATGCATCCTGTTCTTGAAGACAATCATCTTAGTCATGTTCCTAAAATTGAAACTTGTAAAATAAAAGGCCAAAAAAATAAACTAAAATCATATCCCGGCCCTATCACTTATACAATTGATGTTTATTCAGAGTATAAACTCTATGAAACTCTATGATCTTCATTACTATATATGTTTGTAAGTGAAAAGTGAAATATAAACAGGCAAAATTATCATATATCAGGTCAGTTTACAGTTGAATTGAGTTAATTTCAAGCGGGTCATCCTTGAGTCCAATAAAATCAATTTTAATTTTGAATCTACTAAAGTACAAGAGATTATTGAATAAGTTTTGAGTTTTAAGCAAAATTATCATCCTAACCAACTAAGAAGACCAAAGAATAAGATTCAATATTAAAGTATAGCCCTTTTCTAGCATTTGTAGATGTTTCTTATCATTTTGTTATATTTTGGGGCTTTCCCTGCATTAAAAATCTTGCTTTCTTTATTCATAAAATAAACTTGTTGAAAAAAAAGAATTTAACTAATGTTTTATTTGAAATAAGGGCTTAAATGGGTCCCTAGCAAGATTTAATGGGCCGATTGTTTAAGCCATTTTAAATAAATGATTATTATACATGGTTAACTTACACCAATTAACATATTTAGTATAATGTAATAAAGCTCACCACAGTTTAGCTCTACAATCAAATGGACTAGCTCTATCCAACTGACAACCCTAGCCTGGTTAATCATGGGAATGCAAGCTACCCAATATAACAAATATCCAACACAAATCATGTAGCTTTCCCGCCTCACTACAAAAAATTCATCAAACACTGGCGGAATTTCTAGCAGCTCTGGAACCTCCGAAAATTCCGACGATTAAGCCGGCGGATTAACCACCCATAATAATCGGCAGTTTGAACGCAGGAATTTCCGGTGGGTCTATAACCGTCGGTATTTGATAAGTTTGACATCGTTACCGGCAGAATGACTGCCAGTTTTAAGTGAGCTATTGCTGTGGCTATTGCCATCGGAAATCTCCAGCGGTTGTCTACATGACAGTAATTTCCGACGGTTTAACCGCCGGTAATACCGGCGGATATTTTGCATCAACTGCCGATCTGACAGCTGCTACAACCACAACGTAAAACCGTCGGAAAGTTGCCGGAAATAAGCCGCTAGTTTGCATTTCCTATGCTGTTTATATTGGGGGAAAAAAAATTGCCGGAAAACCTAATTTCCGCTGGAAAATTGCTCATTTCCGCCGGTAATTGACGATTTTTCTATAGTGCTCGTGACAATGACCCATCAAAACATAACAACAACAACAACAACAACATCAAGCCTTTATCCCACTACGTGGGGTTGGCTACATGAATCTTTTTTCTCCATTGTGTCCTATTAAAAGTCAAATTCTCGTTTAAATCTAATAAAGAAAGGTCATTCCTAATATTTTCTAACCAAGTCTTTTTAGGTCTACCCCTACCTTTCTTAACATAAGTCAAATCTAATACCTCTACTCTCCTAACCAGGTCATCACAAGGCCTCCGTTTTATGTGACCAAATCATCTAAGGCGACTTTCTCTAATCTTATCTTCTACTGGAGCTACTCCAACCTTTTCACGTATATGCTCATTTCGTATCCTATCTCTAAGGGTAAAGCCACTCATCAAAACATACACACCCAAATTTAAAAAAAAATGCAAGACACGTTTCTCCATGTCTATCAGACAATTAAGTCAAATGTTGGCCAATATGCAAGCATCAGTGGCTTTTTTCCAAGTATTCATGCAAATCAGCACACATGGTTGGACAAACCATCTACCACCGACTTGTCCTTTGTCCCGCTTGCCACACTTTTCTACATGAAAATAAGCTGCACCCTCTACTTAACAGTTAGCCCATCGATAAGCTAGTCAAGAATAAAACTAATTAGAGCTCAAGGCATTATGAAGATTAAAAGTGATCAGTTGGCAGTAACAATGTTTAAAATTGCGTATTCAGGTATTGAGGCGTTTTTCATTCGTGAGGCGAGGCGTAAGCCTCAATGCGTTTTGAGGCGTAAGCCTCAAAATCAAAAGATTGCGTAAACATAAAATGATAAATTTGTTATATACTAATGAGTGAATTATATAAAACATAAAAAAGCATAAGATATGAAGTGAAATCAAAATATCTCAATAGTAAGACAACATGAAATATAGTTCAACTCAAAATTCTATCTTTCTAAAATCCCGGTATTCTTTTCATTAACATATACTTCTGATTTCCAAAAATAAATAGCAATGACATATCACATAAGAACTTATAAGTCATCAGCATTGTCATCACCAAGGGGTTCTTCATTTGAATCATCATTATGGTGAACTGCTCTCTCCCCTTCCTCCTCTCCTATAGAGTCCAATGTCGGGTATTTACTTCAAGATTTATGTAAGTTTTAATATATATAGTGTGAGGCGTAAGCCTCATCCCAGTGAGGCGAGGGCGGGCCTCAAGGCGGGCTGCAACCAAGTTGAGGCGCAAGCCTCATAAAAAAAAACTCGTGGCGTAAGCATCGAGGCATTTTTTACTGGAATTGCGCAAAGGCGAGCCTCATATTGCGCAATTTTAAACCATGGGCAGTAAGCAGCTGTGTGGTAGATTATTTCCACACAAAACGATTTGAAAACTAAACTATTAACCCTATTTTTAAGTCTGCTTATACGAAGTTTCACGTTAGTCCATCAGCCTACATCCAGAATTGAAAATTGGTCTCAAAAAATGCATTATTTGTTGTTTCCTACTTTCTTCTCATTGGCACATCAAAACATATCACAGCTGATAAAAATACGTAAGAGGCGATTATCAAACTACTCATTAAAAGAGAAACATTCCGCAGGATTTTTATATTTTCATCATATATTATCGACAATGCAAATGAGAAACATAATGTAAGCAAAAATTTAACTTCATAGATAATAACAAGTCCCACATAATTTTTCTTCATAAGCTAAAATGCTGCAGAAATAGAAAGTTTTGTGCTTGTAATTAGAATTGCAAGTTAATAAGCCCAAGAGAAAAAAAAAACTATGTCAATATAGTTAGCAGTATTTTGAGTTCATTCTTAAAGACCTGAATAAACTAACACAATTTCTCAAAATAAAAAAGAATAAACTAACACTGTCACCTGAAATCTCTTCAGTACAATTGTCAAGATATTTGGCACCTCATGTAAGCTCAACTGTTTTCTTGCTCTAACATATGCAGAGCACCTAAAATGGTTTGTAGATAATTAAAAAACAGCACATAAATATTCAGAACATAAGGGCAATGACTATGCCAAACCTTCCACATCTGTACATGTTTTCTCCGTCTAAATCCTCGGGGGTAGTAAACTGCGTGAGGGCATCCTCTAAAGATTCAACCCATCCATGAATCTCCAACGTAAGATCCATTATGTTTTCGTATCGCTCCGACTCTTGATCACATCTCAGGCACTTAACCTAAATTCAACAAAGTGAAAAAGTCAGATAAACTAATTAAGGTTTCATTTGAGTCAGCTTTTTTCTTGCTTAAAATAGCTTTTTAGTACAAAAATTTCTTGAATTTGAAATTTTTGTACTAGAAAGCCGTTTTAAAAAGCAGTACGAAAGTTGTCCCAAACGAACCCTTAAAAAAAAATAGAGTAACAAATCTGGGAAAGAATTTAAGTTCAAAGAGATTATGCCTTAGATTTGAGTCGGCCACCAAAAATCTGCTGTACAAGAGTAGTTTCCTGCAATCCAGGATCAACCTTCTTCTCACCACCTTGATCCTCAAGGCATACAACTTGCATAGACATAACTAACAGCCTGGTTCAATACCAACAATTTTGTTTTTACAGCAGGAAACATTTACAGACTTGAGTATCAAAACATAGGAAGCAAGAGATTGTTAGGAAAATCCAAAAGTATTAATTGAAGAGTACCATTCACAATACCTAAGAAATTCATGAGCATCTTCCTGTTTTCCGCCACCCATTCGACAACCAACACTCCTCATGTTTGACAGAATATTACCGGGAGACAGCGGGCCGCCTTCTTCCAACAACATTGCAGTGTGCCGTTCAAGTTCACATATCAGACACCAATCACTTATCCGACCTAAAGAAAAAAAAAATCAGGGGCTATAATTATAATATTATCCATATGTAGCCAGTATGTGAAAATGTCTGGCAATCTGAATTTACAGGATCTAGAGTGTGATCTACGAAGTAAGTAGACCATTAGAGGCTTTGTAAATGTCAGACACTGCAAAACAGCATTGGCATAGCAACTGCAACAAAAAAGTTAAAGAAATCAAACAATGGAAAACTGTTTGCAGAAATTATCGGTAAAAGGAACAACATTTCACAATTAAAAAGTACAAAGTCACTAGGCTTCATAAACTAATGTTGAAAAACTTCCGAAATTCTTAGAAACAGTCTTGATAACTTACATGAAATCAATCTTAATAATCTGTTAAAAGTAATTTAATTTTAGTGTATACTTGCTAATTGTAAGATAGAAGTTATATTTCTTTTTTAAGTAAAGCCTCCCTAACACCTACTAAGAATTCAGAATTTAAAAAAAAAAAAAAAAAAGATGAGTAAAAGAAAGAGTTTCATCCAAAAAGGCAACATTTTATTTTTTTACAGGCATCTTTTTCAGCAAACAAGATGCTACCTTTATTAGTTTCGGTAACAAAAAATGTGGCCCTCCATCGTCATTTAGATCCACTTCCCCAACATTGTTTAGAGAGTAAAAAAGAAATAATTTCGCACTTGCTATTGAAAACCCATAAAAGTGGGGAAGTGGCATGCAAAAAAGTTGGGTATTTACATATATTATTTAGCATAAATATTTTTTGGTGTTCCATTCACCAAGAATGATGCAAATCTCTGAGATTCTTGTACCCACAAAATGAGCCTCAAATTCATATCCAACAATCTTTAAAAATGTAACAATAATCAATTCACTATAGCTTAACCTTTCTCAAGAATTAAAACCATGTAAACGAATGAAAACAAACTAAAAATAAAAAACTTAACATACATTTACCTGTTTCCACAATTGAGAAGACCCCTTGGTGATATGCCTGAGACTTCACTCTGAAAAAGTTTGACTAGATCTTCATAGGGAAAAAGCACCTAACGAGAGTTTATAATACATCCAATTCAGAGAAATAAGCTGGTAAGTATAAAAAAAGACTACATACTTTGATGGGAATGTTTAATTGAAAAAATTAGACCTTAATTTTTTTATAACTATTCATCAATCCAAGAAAACTCCTCTTAGGAAGTTTAGAAGAATTTCTTGTCGCTTCCAGGGTCATCTCTTCCAAGTTTGATGTTCCATTGCAGCTCTGCCCAGAAGCGCTTGTGGGAACACGTTGGGGAGATCCTTTAGAGACAAGAATAAGAACCCAAGCACATAAATACAATATCTGAATTGCAGGAAATCTTTGCTCAACTTACTTAAATCAGTTTCTTTGTGGCTTTTTCTTTTTTCAGTTTGAGATTGGCATTGACTTGGCACTGTTGCTGAAGTTTTAAGAGGATCCAGTTTGTATGGAGCCTTTTTGTACATGTCATTTCCTTTAACTGATTTCACTTCAGCTGATGAGGCCAAGCCTGTCATCTCATAGGAAGAGGGAGATCCATCTTCATGACCAACTTTATTTGAAATATACTTTTTCCCAGTTTCAATTCTATCTTTTGATTTTTCAGAAGGGCCACTGGAGTATCTGTGCCTAGATGTGATAATTGTTTCCTCTGTTGATTTTTGTGGTAGATCAAATGTTTTCTCTGAAAGGTTAGTGGGGCTTTTTGGATCATGTAATCTCTTATTTTCATCTGTAATATTTTGGAACTCAGAGAAAGAATTTCGGGCACTGGATAGACTGGTATGAATTTGAATGCCTTGTATATCATATCCATGATCTTCATCGGTTGCAGGAAAATTTCCAGGTCCTAACTGAACCACAAGAGGGATAAGCAAGATATTTAAATGAAGGTCGTAAGCTTATTAATAATTAGTGAATCACAGCAGGGAAAGAAAAATTATAAAAAGCTCAACTTTGAATGTAGCATCTTTAAGAAAATTGCCTGTGGAGAGTTCTGAACTCACACCCAACAATTGAGCATCAGCACAAGTGATACCGGTCTCTGTAAAAATACTTTCACCATCATTTGCCAACATTTCTCTTTTCAGTTTACCTCGAGCTCTCTTAACATGATCTTGCGACTTCCTTTCGATTTGTGGATCAAGGGATGAGTCTGCTTTCCAGTAAAATGCCTCATCGGAGAAATCAGAAAATATTGGATGTCCCTCGGTATCATTTCCAATAAACTCTCGCGGGCCTGCTGTCAAGGACCCTCTATGAACAGAATCTGCAGTAGGGACAGGACCAGTAAAATTATTCAGAATACCAGTTTGCCATTGCTGACATTCTTGTTTATGCTCCTGCCTCCAGTGTAATATTTGGCATTTCCCTGAACTGCGAACATATCATGAAGATAACTTCTGAAGTATGATAAACTCTAAATGCATAACAAACCTAAATCAAAGAGGATTACTAAGTAAACAGGCAAGAATAATACACAACCCTGAACATCCTTTTTGGAAAGAAATTTTGAATAATAAACCATGTGATAAATGTAACCGACATGTCCCAAATACAACACAACCGAAATGAATGCACGACTTATACCAAGACGAAATTACAGAAGGAATACCTGGAAATTCAAACTAACCTCAAGTTGAAGGAAAATACTTTGATACACTTCAACAATGCTCTCAACTTCCTCGGACACAATCCCTTTGTTATTAAGTTTAGAATTATAATAAATGGTCCCCGATCTTTCTAGTTTCTAGGTATACAATGACAAGGATGCTTAATTTAGTCAATGCAAGATAATCTTATGCATTTATAGCAAATAATGAATTCAAAATAGGCTAACTGTCATTTGATCT
The DNA here is from genome assembly GCA_019514585.1 of Dendrobium officinale. Lineage (NCBI taxonomy): Eukaryota > Viridiplantae > Streptophyta > Magnoliopsida > Asparagales > Orchidaceae > Dendrobium > Dendrobium officinale. Next base: position 26,541,528 of record CM033692.1, read on the forward strand.
AATATGGTAATTTGGCATTTGAAATTTTGGTTAGAAATGGACTTTATTGGTAAAAAATAATAATACAATAATAAAACAATTATAATAGATAGCGAGTGTGAAACAAAGAGAAATCAAAATTAGGCCTAATACACCAATGGTCAAACACTAGATATTTCTATATGAATACATTTTTCAATGATTCAATACGAGACTAAGCCCAATACTCCCACATACCTTAACAATCTCCCCTTTAAATGAGAACTCTCCACATCAACAATCACTCCTTTCAAATAAGAACTTTTTAACACCATTAAATATAACGTAGCAAGAACACACTTAACCATATCACCTTCATGTGAGTCACGCACTCTTGAACTTTATTTAATTGTTGCGTAAGTAACTTTGCTCGTCTACGATGTCATACAGTCGATGACTTATAAGCCAAAAATAGCATGGGCAACTTGATCCTAGCCAAAGAATCATCTCTGATACCAATTTTTAATAGGGTTGTCAACAAATGACCTGGCCCATCAATCTGATCCAAAAAATTCGGGTTCGGGTTGATTCATTTAATAAACGGTTCAGGCTAACCTGTTTAATAACTGGGTTGGGTTCAAGTCATGTATTCGAACTTATTTATTAAACGGGTCGAGTTCAGGTTGAGCCATCAACCTGATTTTGACCAAAAAAAACTTTTTTAATATTTTTTTCATTAGATTATTTTATTTGTTAGTATTATCTTCTCATTTTTATCAATTAATCTTATATCTACGATTAACAAGTTAATAAAAGTATTTTTATTTAAAATGGTTTATCGAATCGTGTTCGGGTTACTAGCAGGTCGGGTTCGAGTCCACTTTTTTGGCCAAATATATTAAACGAGTTAGGTTCGGATTGACCATATTTAAGTCATATCAATTTCGAGCCAAACTCAAATTCAAGTCGTTGACCCATTTTGTCTGCCCTAATTTTTAAGAATGAGTACCAAAGTGAAATTAAAGTTGGGTCAAATACACTAGAGTTCAAACCACATTCAATACAAAAGATTAAGCTTATGGCTTAGGGAAACTATTTGTTATTTCTACAATATTTTTTATCAATTTAATAAGAGACTAAATTAAACATTCTAACAAACTTTAATAATAACCAATGAGAACTTTACGATGAACCATAAATATATACTTCAACCAAGCAATTAGAGGAAAATACAGAATAAAAAGAGTAATGCAAGGCTTCCCAAATAGATCATAGCTTTAAATGAGGCCTCATCAACAACCATTAGTTAATAATAGAAAAAAAATGGGCAAGAATCTTACTATTAGATAGAAGATTTTTATCCTAAAAAAAATAACATATTAAAATATGGTTGTTTTAACACTAGGACTTAGTTTTGGATACAAGGACTAATCAAATATAGGTTTGCTGTGTGCCGGAATATTCATGACCGTAGAGAAAGGGATGCAAAATTGAGAAGAGAAACTACGATTTTTACATGGAAACCCTAAAAGAGGAAAAACCACGAAACCTTGTCCAATTAAAATGATTCCACTAGTGTTTGTTATTGGTTACAAAGGATGCCATTTCTCGGGGGAAAGCATTGACGTGACATGTAAATATACATTATGCATAGCATATTTTATGGTCGGAGTTGGAAGAATCCCATGGCATAAGAATTATTCTCAAGAGAATGTTAGCCTGTTTGTTTGGTCAGTAGAGTCGTGGTCAGATGATGGTGGCCCGATGGACCGTAGCCTCACGAATAAGGTTGAAGGCACCATAGTCAGGCAACAGAGATTAGAAAGACCACAGTCAAGCAGTAAGGGTCGGAGGGACCATGTGCGGGCGATGGAGGTCAAAGGGACCTGTGCGAGCGATGGAGGTCGGAGGGACCGTTGTCAAGCGGCGGGGTTGAAGGGACTGTAGTCGACGAGTGAATATGGTTGGAAGGACCGTAATCGAGCAACTGAGGTCGAAAGGATAGTTGTCGAGTAACAAAGGTCAGAGGGATCATAGTCTGTCAGCGACTATGGTCGGAGGGACCGTAATTGGGCAATGGAGGTTGGAGGGACCGTAGTCAAGCGATGGAGGTTGAAGGGACTGTATTCGAGCGATGGAGGACGAAGGGACTGTATTCGAGCGATGGAGGGACTGTATTCGAGCGATGGAGGGACTGTAATCGGGCTGTTGGGTGACAAAGGTCAAAGGTACTGTAGTCGGACAACAGAGATTGAATGGACTATAGTCGAGCAACTGAGATTGAAGGGACCATTCTACGGTGACAAAGGTCATAGGGATTTTAGTCGGTGGGAAAGGGAGGTAGGAGGGACCGTAGTCAGTTGACGGAGGTCAAAGAGACTACAATCGAGAGACGAAGGTCGAGGGGACTATTATTGAGCGACAGAGTTTGGAAGGATTGTTATTGGGTAACGTAGGTCAGAGGGACTATAGTTAGCAAGCAATTGTGGTCAAAGAGACTATAGTTAGGAGACGAAGATCGAAGGGACTGTGATCAAGCAACTGAGGTCGGAGGAACCATAGTTAGCAGGCGACGGAGGTCGGAGCGACCGCTGTCGATGAAAGAGATCGTAGGGATTATAGTCGATGGGTGATGGAGGTCGGGAGTAGACCCAGCGATGGAGGCCTAACAGAGTTCCAGCAGCACTGGCCGAGTGGCGAGGATTTGCAAGCCGTGGTCCCTGGGTGGAGCTCCGAGACTTTTCGAACTTCGGAGCTCTCTTGGGTCTTTAGCCCATGGCCCAAGCCTTCAAAAGTCTCCTTCATGTACTATTTATAGATTTTGAGATTGGCATGCTCCATAAATATAGAGAAGATCCAAGAAAAATTTAGAGAGCTCTATCAACCAATCCATATTGATTCCATTAATCATAGAGCATCCATTCAACATTTAAGTGACTTAATGATTTCAAAATTAAATGATCATGGTTTCGCTAGATTCGTCTCGTCAAGCCGCTCAATTAAACTATAAGCATGTCATATTTAGATATCATTTGGTCATCCAATTAATGCTTTGGAGCTTCCAAATATGCTTCGGCCCCTTGATTTTGGCCCATTTGGGCTCGGATTGTACCGATTTTGGTGTTGTTGGGTTTGTCTCTTCAAGACGTTCAATTTGACTATAGGTTTGTTGAAATTTGAGTTTGGATGTTCCCAAATTTAATTTCGGAAGTTTTTAACTTAAATATGCTTCACGATTCATGTTTGATCAAGACGATAATTTGTGACGTATCAAGCTCTTTTACCAAGACATAAGATTATGATATAAATGTTTTGTTACTCAAATACAAGATATTTTACTAAATAAAAGAATTGTCATCAAAACATAATATTTATCAAATATAAGAACTTTTAATTAGAGATATAACATTTTACTCATAATAAAATGGTTGAATCAAATAATGGCATCTACGAAGATCATTAATTTAACACAACTTTTTATAGCATTAGTTACTAAACATAAATTTAGTCACCGATTTTACGCACAAATTTATATGAGTATAGTAGTATTCATAAAAAGGGTGTCAAGTTGCTTTAAGAATATGTACGGAGAACAAGAAGTTGAAAGAAATGTAAGGAAATTTTGGCAATTCGACATTTAATAATTGATTTGAAACGATTGATTTAAATCTTACAACAACAAACGTTTTTATATTTCCTTCTATTAACATTACAAGCATCATGATTTTGCGAAAATTAACATTTTCCATTAGTCATTCCAATTTCATTTTCCATTCCATCATGTGTCTTTGACCTCTGTGGAACCAGGCTTGCATTACACAAACTTTTGGTACTCACTTTGGTTCTTCTGTTGATAGACCAAGGGATCTTATCTAACTACGTCAGAAAATTAATTAAACTTGATTGATGCTATGAGCACCTCGTTTCTCTGTTACCTACCCGGACACACAATATTTCATAAGCACCATGAACTTAGAAATGCTTAAAACAATTATTGTAGACATAGCCCTTGTAACAAGAAAAATCAACCTCCAAGCTGATTGCAAAATGGTGAAAGCTTTTTTGAGCCTCTGTAATAAATGTAAATAAAGGGGGAGTGCCTGATCAAATCTCTAAAAAGAACAAATCCCTTGGATTTTTGCAGCAAATTTTATCCCATCTATCATTTCAGAGGACTTGCTAATCATGTCCCCGCTTAACACTCGGCAATATATATTAGTATCTATTTATATATGAAAAGTAAAGCAAAAGCGTTTTCCACAAACATGAAATAAATGGATTTAAGAATGTGAACAAAGTAATTAAAGATAGTCAAGAAGGAAACAAGCCAAGAGAGAGACTCTTGGTAAAATGAAAAGAATAAAAGAATCAAAGTTAGCATACTCATCATACCAGTATCTAACAGACTTGCATCTGGAACAGCGAGTTGTAGCAAGGGAAAAACATTTAGCACACACATGAGTGCTACTCTTTAAAGAAGGAACTACTGGTAGAACATCAGCTGGTGCTATAGCTTCTATTCTAAGGGCGTCTTCAGATGCTATCTGAGCAAGCATACTTATCTTGGCCTTCTTCTTTGAAGCCTCATTCCATTTCCCAAGTAAAATGTAAGTGACGATAGGCAGCACAACTAACACCACAAACAGAACAAGTATATCAGTTTCCCTTGGCTTGAGCATGTCCAACCCCACATACTGATGTCCAAACTACACCAAATGCCTTTCAAAATTGATCTGCAGAAGTTAGCAAATACGGTAAATTATGCAGAGAGAATAGACAATACATACACAACACATAGTTAACCAAAAAAAGGTATTAAAGAACAACTCAAAAGATCTTGGTTCTGTACTAAAACAGAAAATGAGGACCAAAAGACAACTAGTTATCATTATCATTCAATATTCATTAAAACAATAGCAGTAAATCATGAGTAAATGAAAGAAAACAAGCTTGACAAAGCTTTTTCACTGACGCACCTTCAGGAAGCTTATAATGATGGCGATTCAGTTCTGTCCAGAAATTCATTCTGGATACAAAGAGAAAAAACCATCACTAACGAGCTTTAGCATGACGGGGTCTTCCTACTTTAAACAACTGAGCTGCAATAAGTAATCTGAATTCAAAATTTTCATGAATTAAGAAGAAGGTAAAACAGAAGAAGTGTTAATTTTCTGACAAAAAAATGATCCTGCCGAATACCAATGTTCTACGGAAATAATATCTGACCAATGTGCAGAATAGTAGGATATAGAACAAGATAAACAATAAAATAGGAAAAGGCATCTGCATTTGCACCTCTTGAGGGAAAACTAATTAGAGGAAGATGAAAGGGTAGTTTTAGAGGAGGGCAACGGCAACTTCACCAAGGTCCTCATTTCACCACCAGAAAACATATATAAAGCAATGGAGCTCACTAATCCGCAAAAGGAAGATGAAACCTACCAATCCTCCATACTCAAACAAAGTCGCAACGAGCTCCATTGCTCGCAGATTCAAGATAAAAGAAAACAAAAGGGAAGAAATGCGCATTTTTCGTACAGAATTTCTGCCCGTGAATTTTTTTTTATTTTTTTATTTTTTGAAGAAGAAACAAATGATGGCAATTAATTGAAAGGGAGAAAAAGGAGAAGTCTTACCACTTGGTACAAGGAATCGAAACCCACAATAGCCAGCTCCGCGTGATCTCGAGATTCGCCGATTCCTCAGTAGGTACAAAGAAATGAAGAAGCAAGGAAAAGCACGGTGCTGCTCTTTTCAGCACCCGTCTTTCTCCTATTCTGAGTCTTCACTCTTCTTCGTCTGTCCTGCCTATCAAAACAAGTGATAATAAAGATTATCAACAGCAAATTTACACATAAAGAAAACTGAGAGAGATTAGAGAAGCGCTCACTTTTTTTTCAGATATGCTTCAGAATTCCTGCACTGTAATCCCTCCCAAATGCTGTAAAACAAGGAGGGAACAGAAAGCTTTTGTTTTTCTGGGGAAATGAACAGAAAGCTTTCAGCTTGTACAGCAAAACTATGCCTTTTAATTGTTTAGACTGGCAATAAGTAACATGATTAAGATAATGCTTTAAAGTAGCTATATCAATGAATGAATTTATGTAGCATTCATTGTTCGCCGTGCAAAGAGGACGGTTCTATCAGGCAACCAAAGTGCATGCGAGGCCCACATACTCCATTTCCAACATATCAAGCTAATGCGAGCACTTATTATTGCAGTCCTTGGCTAAAAAGTAGGTCTCACCGGCTCAGCAAAGATTGGGCAACCTGATTTTTTTTTTATTATTAATCAAATGATAAGAGTCGTACCCCAATTAAAGCTAAATAGAAGAATACAAAATAGTAGGAAAATGAGCTAGTAAATTAAGAATGATTAAAAATAGCAGTTAAAAAAAATACAGCAAAATTGACTTTATATATTCTATAATCTTTCAAAGTGAAGAAACATGTCAAATATTTAATTTATTAAAACAATAATAAAAATTCCTTTCATAATAAAAAAATATGTCATATTTGACAACAAACTATATTTAAAGTATGCTAGAATCAAATTTTGATTACCATTGAGATCATATTTGAATATGATTTCAACTATATTCAAACAATGTGTTCTAAACATGATTCGATTATATTAGACAAAATAGAGTGTAATCCAATATTTATAACAAATAGCAATAAGATACATAATATATATAAAATCACAATGAAAAGCAATACCTTAAAATAAAGCAGATATAATATTCATAAATTAGGTGAGTGCAATCGGAACTATTATAACATAACAAACAAAAACTTGGATACAACATAATATAATTAGAACATCTATAACATAATATAACTTATATAATAGAGAGTACAATCATTTTTTCGGATATAACATAACATAAAATTTTGCCAATCAAAAATCTCCAAATTACTTCAATCACCTTCTCTCTCCTCTTTGTGTTTTGCTCTAGCGAAACCTCTTTCCCCTTCTCTGTTTTTGCATTTCTTGGGTTGTTTTTTTAGAATTTCTCCTCCCGTTCATTTTGTTGGGGTTGGAGCGGCCTCCTCCCTAGGGCCTTTTGTGGCATTAGGCCCTTATCGTGGTCTGTTATGGCTTCATCGGCTAACCCGTGGGGTTCTCCTTCTATTGTTCCTCTCACGACTAAACCAAGTTTTTTTTGCTCTTTCGGATGGTGAGAAACCTTCTTCTTCTTGATCTTTTAAGGATGTGGTCGCTAGTTTGTCTGTTTCTAAGATTGATGGTTTTTATTTCAAAAAATCCTCTATGAAAGGTTTTCCTGCGATTTTGTTTTCAGATGAACATGTTGTTCGACTTGCTGCTCCTTACAAGTTTACTCTTGTCAGTAAATTTGCTTTGCGTCGTCTTAACTGAGATTCTATTCGCGGCTTTTTTCGGAACTTGAAATTATCTGGGAATTTTTTTGTGGGTTTATTAGATCCAAGGCATGTTGTTAAACAACTTTCGAATGATCTCGGCTTTAGTCGTATTTTTTCACGCAGATCTTACTACATTTCTAACTGCCATATGAGATTGTTAAAATGGACACCTTATTTCGATATTAAGGAGGAATCTCTTATTGTCCCAATATGGTTGTCTTTTCCCAATATTCGTCTTCATTTTTTCAATCAACATGCTCTTCATGCTCTCAGCTCTGTTTTTGGGAGGCCCTTTCAAACTGATCAAGCTACTACCTCTAGATCTAGACCTTCGGTTGCTAGGATTCTCATCAAAATAGATATAACTAAAAAGCATCCTAAATAAGTCTGGCTAGGTTTCGAAAATCTGTTCTATTTATAAAAGGCGGAGTTTGAGAATGTTCTTGATTATTGTAACCATTGTAGAATACATGGACATTCTTTCAATGAATGTTTTATTGCTCATCCTCAGTTAAAAAATAAACAAAATGAACCAAAGAATCATCATTTAGAATATGAAATAGTGGGAGTGGGGGAACCTGCTCAAATACAGCTGGTTGCGATGGAGCATTTAGATGATGAAAAAGCTAAAGAATTGGGTATGGAATTAACTCAAGGAACTGAGAATAATTTAGAGGATAATTGTCACTAAGCTAGTCAAGCGCAAAATCTGGGCGAGGCCCTTAAAATTTGTCATATGAATGATCCTTCCATTGAGATTGCTAATAATGATCCGAATGAGATTTTTTCGAATGAACGAGATGTGAATGATAATTGTAATAATGTTTTAGGCAACAATGAAGGTATTGTTATCAATAATAGTAGGGAAGATGATGTCGATGAAGGGGAGGTTTTACCTTTAACTATAATATCCTCTAGCAACAAGGTTTATGTTCATTATCAATCCAACTTGCCTAAGTCTACACCGAAATCTGATGAAGGATCGGAACAATTGAACAATGGTTTTACTAAAGTCACTAGCAAAAAAAAGAGCAAAAATATCAAGGCTATTCTGGCATATGTTCCTAGAGATTCGAATCTTCAATTTTGTCTAAGAAGTTTTCTAATGTTTAGCTCCCTTATCTGAAATATAAGGGGGGTGGGTGGCTCTATCTCTAGGGATAGAGTGAGAAATCTCTTTATAATCCATAAGATTTCTTTTTTGATTTTAATTGAGCCTTTAATTTCTGCTGAAAAACTTGATGCTACTCATATGTTCCTTGGTTTCAATAAGGCTTTTTGCTAATTGCACTAAGAAAATTTGGCTTTTTTGGTATAGCACGATTAAAATTGTAATCATCCAAGATTATGCTCAATTAGTCCATACTTTATTGAGTTTCAAAATCTTATTTGTTATGATTCCTTGGTGTATGCTGCTTGTAGTAGACAAGGCAGGCTCCCCCTTTGGGACAATCTGCGAAATTTTGCTACGGTTATTGACAAACCGTGGCTCATTGGTGGTGATTTTAATATAATCTTCAATTCTAATGAAAGAATTGGGGGTTCTTTGCCCAATGCCTCGGCTATGGATTATTTTAATAGTATGATTTTAGAGTGTAACTTGCATGATATTGGTTTTTTTTTGTAACACTTTTACTTATAATAGAGGTACTATAGGGCAAAGGTTGGATAGAATTCTTTTTAAGGATGATTGGCTCAATAAGTTTCCCTTATCTCATTTTGATCATCTTAGTAAATTCTTGTCGGATCATTCACCTTTACTGTTGAATATCAATTTAGCTAACTCTCATATGAATTCTAACTTTCGTTTCCAGAATATGTGGTTGCTTCATGATGATTTTTTCACTGTTTTGGATACTAATTGGTCTGCCCCTTTAAATCCTGATGATAATATTAGTGGGATGCATAGGCTTTGTATGAAACTTAAAAGACTTAAGCAAATGCTTAAATGGTGGAATAAGATGGTTTTTAAAAATATTTTTGCTAATTTTATGGAGGCTTAAAATGCTATTAATTCCTTAGAAATGGCTTATATTCTTGATCATTCTGATGAGAACTTTTCTAAGCTTAATGAGGCCAAAAAGGTTCTTTTAAGTTACAAGAGAAGGAAGAGGTTTTTTGGAAACAAAAAGCGGCTTCTAAATTCTTGGTTGAAGGTGACAAAAATAAAAAAAATTTTCATAGTATTGCTAATCATAAGAAGGTTTCTAGACACAATCACAAAATTAATCAACCTAATGGCATGGTTCTTAATTCCCCCGATATGATTTATGCCTCAGGTGTTGATTATTTTTCTAATATTTTTAACAAAGATTTCAGTCCTCAACTTAATATTGATACTTCTCTTATTCCCCGTCTTATTGATGAGAATGACAACATTACCTTAATAGCCATCCCCTCGGAGGAGCAAATTTGGGACACTAATAATAACATAAATTTGGATTTTATTGCTGATCCGGATGGTTTCACTACTAAAGTTTTTCAAAAATCTTGGAACATTACTAAAAAGGATCTGGTGGAGGCTGTTCTTGATTTTCTTTAGTACCCCATATACCTAAGTATTTTTCTAACACTGCTATTGTCCTTATTCCTAAAAGAGAAGCTATTAACTATTGGGATGATTTTAGGCCTATCATCTTAAGCTCTTTTTTAATAAATTAATATATAAAATCATTATGGGGAGAATGTCTTTAATGTTGCACAAAATTATTTCCCCTGGGTAAACTAGTTTTGTTAAGGGTCATGTTATCTTTGATAATATTATTCTGACTCAAGAATTGGTTCATGATATTCTCAAACCCATTTTGGGTGGTAACATGGTTATTAAGATTGACATTACCAAAGCCTATGATAATTTAAATTAAGATTTTCTTTATACTATTCTTACTCTTTTCAGTTTTAATGAGTTTTTTTATTAAGTTGGTGAAGAATAGTATTAATAATTGTTATTTTCTATCATCATTAATGGGAGTTCTCATGGTTTTTTTACTTCTTCCCATGGTGTTAGACAAGGAGACCCCTTTTCTCCTGCCCTTTTTATAATTGCTATGGAGTATCTGTTTAGAGCCTTAGAGAAGCTTTATGCTCTTCATCTGTGAGACCTCGTTCCCTTACTGTTCCTCTCTGACTTGGATTTTCCTCCCAGGATCGTCCGGGACGATATTGAGATCGTCCAGGCCGATCTGTATTGTTCAAAATACCGTCCTGAAAATAGTTCTGGGAACCGTCCAGGACGATCGATTTTGGTCTGATCGTCCCGGGATGATTTGGCGATCGGCCGGGCCGATCAGCCTAATGATATAAGAAAATCAACTCGTTTTGAGGAGAGCGGAAATCATTTTTATAAAATCAGATATTTTGAAGAGAGAGAAAAAGTAAAGGAAATCTTGGGTTTCGGAGGCCGCGGAGCGCTTTTTGTCCGACGCTGCTGTTGGGAAAAATGAAGATCTCGTGGTAAGGACTCCGAATCCTATTTCTATTTTCAGAGATATTGAGTTTTGATCGAGTTGTGCACTGTTTTGTGTTTTCGTAGTAGAACTTTTGACCCGGTTTTGTATTGACACAACTTTCACCGCACAACTTTTGGTATGTTATAGATATGACTATTGTACACGATTTGAGTATTTTCTGCGACGATTTTACCGGTCGGAATTGATTCTACGCGATTTTAATTGAATAGAAAAATATCAGGACTTGATTTGATTTGGATTCTATAGAACAATAGTCTTGTATTGATGTCATGGATATTCTACTGTAATTTGGAGAAATTTGGAATTCGTGCTTTTTGCAGGATTTTTGTGTAAATTTGACAGACTTCCGTTACTCTGCCCGATTTTCGTACGATTTCTGATTTTTCTGAAATTGATAGATTGAATTGATATGTGCATGACTATTGATATGATTGTACTAGATTGATGTACTAGATTGCTTTAATATTAATTATTGCATTGATTATTGAATTGATTCTTGAATTGACTATTGATACTGGAAAACAAGTGGAACCTGGTTGAACGTTGGTTGGAGATTGATATTGACCTGTACAGGATGGTGGGCCGACGGGCTTTCCTTTAAACATCGATTATGGATTTCTACAACAGCACTATTGATGGGAGTCATAAGGGGTTTATAGATATGCCGACGGGCAATAGAGTGACGACTCTTTTTATTGAAACCAACGTATGGATATCTACAACAGCAATATGGATTCTACAACAGCAACATAGCCAGTTGATTTTACTTGTTCAGTATTATTATATTGAATGCATGTTCACTGTATTGACGTACGGATTTATTGTTTTATCGATATGTGCTTTATTGATTTGATCGGATTTACTATTTCGTACGGATTTATATATTTCATTGATTGATCATTGAGCATGGATACTATTGATTATTGATTATTGATATTGATATGGACATGGACGGCATATATTTATTGATATTATATAGACTCATTGATACTATTGATTCTGCATTGATTTGACTTGCTACAATTGATTTATTGATATGATAGATTGAGATTTATCGTATTACTTTTCCGATTGATTTTATCGACTTGATAGTATAGACTGAATTTGATTGATTGATTGACTTGACAAATTTATTGTTTTGAATGGATTTATTATTGAACGGATTTAATGATGGATTTATGGATTTACGGATTTATCATTTCGATTGTATGTTATTGATTCATAGATACCGGCACCGATATTGATATGGATTCTGCGTATTGATTCTTAGAGATTGACACCGATATAGATTGTATCGATATTGATAGATACCGACATCGACATTGATATGGATATAATATTGACATATGGATATTATTGATACGACAGATCCTGACATGCTATTGATACACTGATACATTGATTCGTCGTACCGATTATCGATTGATTGATTGAATGGATTGTTGCCGTATGGATTTGATTTATCGTAGAATAGATTTCTTTATGGAGCTGATTGTATTGATTTCAATTGACCTGATGATTTCATTGTATAGATTTATTTTAATTGCTTATTGAGTTGATTCGATTGTTCTATGGATTTCCCTGCTGATAGAGATAATTGACTGGAAAGTGCTCTATTGATTGAGATGATTTCCCTACTGTAGAATCGTACGTCGTCATTATTGAATCTATCGTAGTGTCATTGAATATTGTATGATATCGAGTAAATCGTATTGAATAATTGGATTGACTGATTTGCAAGAGTATGTTCTGACACGAGTCCCTTATTGAATTAATTGATGTTATTGATTGCTATTAATTGACACAGACATCCTATTGATTTGATAGATGATATAGATACAACGAATTGATTAGACGACACGATTGATTGAACTGATAGTATTGATTGATAGACACTGCTACGATGGATAGATATTGACTGGAAGCATTTACTGATTAGATTGCTGAGGCGTATTGATTTATCGATGTTTTTACCGCTGTATTGATTATTGACTATTGATTTCCGTACTGCATTGACTACTGATTTGATTTCTGTTGTACAGACTTGATTTCATTGACTATGGATTTTCGCATTGCATAGACTCATTGACCATTGATTGACTTGATTTGATTGACCTGCATATTGATAGAATCGTCGTGCTTTGATTTCAGTTGTAGGCTTTGGTGACCTGCTGGTCTTTGTAAACTCATTATATGTGGTTAAAATTTTCAGGTCCGAGCAAGGCAACTGGAATGGAGTTCGATCAGAATGTCAGACGAATCCTTTCACTATTGATATCTGGGGCATCACATCATCCTTCTTTAAATTTTTCTACCTATGGTTGTTTTCCTATTTCTCATTTTTTGTTTTGTGAATGATTTTATTATTTTCATGAATGGTTCTATTAAAATGCTTACTATTATGTTTAAGTGTCTTGAACATTTCCAACTTCTGAACGGTTTAATGATTAACAATAGTTAAAGTGGCTTTATTACTAGTAAATCGATTGATTCTCAATGTATTGCTAGAATTCATGGTAAATTTGGTATTTCTCATATAACATTGCCTTTCACTTATTTGGGTACTCATATTTACTAGGGTAAGAGGAAGTCTCATCTTTTTTATGGTATCATTCTGGCTTTGCAAAAAAAAACTTAACACTTCGGCTTTTAACTTGTTATCTTTTGGTGGGAGACTTATTTTAATTTAAAGTGTTCTTTTTACTATGCCTATTGATCTTCTTTATACTTTAAATCCTACTATTTCTATACGCAACAAAATTTAAAAGATGATTAACAAGTTTTTTTTTTTTTTTGGGGGGCGGGGGGGGGGGTGGAGGGGGGGGGGGCTAAAAAACTGGAAATCTACTATTCTTTGGGCTTCTTGGATGAAGTGCTGTGATAGTTTGGAAGAAGGTGGCCTGTGCTGTAGGAATTTGTAGGATATGAGTAAAGCTTATTCCTATAAGCTTTAGTTCAACTTTAGATCTAGTAAGAGTTTATGTGTTAATCTCTTATATAACAAATATTGTGGTATTAAGCATCCTCTGTTATGTATCCCTAGAAAGGGTGACGCCTCCATTTGGAAAAGGCTTTGTAGCATTAATTGGGAAATGGAGAAGTTCATCCAATGGGGTATTAGTAGTGGTGATATTTTTTTCTAGCAAGATCAATGGATTGGCAATTGCTCTGTTGACAATTTACTGAACACTAGATCTATTTCTACTTTATTAGTTAAAAGCTTCATTATTAATGGGAACTGGAATATTGAGATGTTGAAGGATACTATTCCTGATACTATTGTTAACATTATTGTTAATATTCTTTTGCAAATTGACAAGGAGGATTGTATCCTTTTTAATAAGTCTCATGATGGTAATTTTTCTTTTAAAGAAGCTTGGCACTTAATTAAAGAGAATAGGCCTACTAATCCTCTTTTTTTGGCTATTTGTCACTACTCGATTCACATTTCCTTTTCTATTCTTACTTAGAGAGTGATTAACAACTTTATCCCTTTTGACAATATTCTTATGAAAAAAGGTTTTCAAGTTGTTTCTAAATGCCACTGTTGTTATCATGTGGAAACCCTTAACTATGTTTTGGCCAATGGACCTATTGCGACTAGAGTGTGGATTCATTTTGAAGATCTTTTTAACTTAAATTTTACTCAAGGTTACAATAGCATTATTAATATTATGAAATGTTGGCTTGTTAATTCTAAATGTCACATTATGAATAGTCTCATCACTATCATCATTTAGTTCCTTTGGAAAAGTAGGAACGAGGACAAGCATCATGAGATCAATAGGAATGTTAAGCGTATCATTCTTAGTATTAGTAATAAAATCAGATGTCTTCATGTTGCCAATCTCATTAAACCTAAAAATTTCAAAGGTTGGTATATGGTTGCTTCTTACTTTGGCATTTTAATATTATGTCTAACAAGGGTAGAAGGGATAGGGTTATTCATTGGTTGAAACCTTATCTTAGTTTGGTCAAGCTTAACACGGATGGCTCTTATGATGGGAAGGTGGCTGGCTGTGGTGGTATTCTGAGAAATCAATTTGGTAAAGTGATTAAAGGTTTTGTTGGCTCGGTTTCAGTTTCTGCAACCTTTATGGCTTTAACTATGGTATCAACTTGTGTATTAAATTAGGTATTAACCAATGTTTGGATTGATGTTGATGCTATGCTTATTTTATACTACATCAATAGCTCTCATTTATTTAATGCTAATAATTTTTATTTGGTTAGACAGATTAAGCAAGGTCTGTCCTGTATTAATTTCAAAATTTTGCACATTTGGCGTGAGGTAATATGTGTGCTAATGCTCTTGCAAAATTGGGTTGTACCAACCCTCTTTTCATTGATTTTAATGAGGAGAAATCCCTTTAGTTGTTAAAGGCTTTGTGGGTCTGGATCGCACAGGCTTACCTTATATATATCCCATTAATTTGGTTTTTCTGTCTCTCGGTTGCCTTGTTTCTGGGCATTTCCTGCTGTGTGGGGTTTTTTCTATGAAGGATTTCTGGAAGAATAGCGAATCTATGGTTCAGTGTGGTATATTTTTTTCTTCTTATCATTTTTTGGTGGCTCGGGTTTTTGGCAACTCCTTTTCCCTTATGGTCTACACTTATGGCCATTACCTGTTGTTGCTTTGGCTTGCTGTTAATGATCATTGGAGTTTAGGGAAGTTGTGTTTCATTATATTCTATTCTCTTCCTAATATTATTGGGTGGTAGCTTCGGTTCTGGCCTCTCCATAGCTGTGTGGTGGGCTTTTTCTCTCTAGGTTGCCTTGTGGTTTATATTCATGGTCACTATCTGCTGGGTGGTTGGCTCATTGGTAATGGACTTTGGAGAAGCTGGGTGGTTGGTTTGTTGGTAGGGAAGATGTGGTTAATTGTAGTTTATAATCTATTGGCCTTTAACTGTTGGTGGCTTCGGTTTAGGCCATTCCAGTATCCTTTGCCTAGCCTTTCATTAATTTTAACCAACTTTAATTGTATCCTTCTGCTTAAATGCTATGATACTTTTATTAAATTTTATTAATGGCATTCCTTTATGCTTTCCCTTTTGTCTACTTGCCATTTCTTGGGTGTTTTGGATGTTTTTTCTACAGGTCACAGGCATTATAGCTTCGTGAACGTTTTCTGGTGCAATTTTGATTCTCAAATTTTGGAGGAGGTTTCCTTTGGTACGATGATGATTCTTTCTGGAGGCAGAGTCGAGTTGATTTCCTTTCCTGAGACTTTATTTTTTCGGGTGCGGCCTCTCGGCCGCCCTAGGCTAGGTTTTCCTTTTCCTCGTGTAATTTTGCATAGTAAAGAACACAGGCACATATGATTTTTTTTTGTTTTTCTTTTTGTAGCTCTTCTGAGCAGTAGGGAGCTGGAGGCCTTTTTAAGGACTTGTACCTTTTTTGGATATTAACGCGTAGGCCTGGTGGTGGGTTTTAACCAAAAATAAAAAGGAGTGCAATCATTATAGTTATGATGCAACATAATGCATTATTTACAACAAAAATAAAAAACATGAGATCATGTTAATTCTATGAAACAAATAGAATAACCATAATATAGAGTTCAAATTATAAGAAATTAACACAGTAATCACAACATAGTATTCTAAAAATATAGTCGATTATAAGAAGAATGGTGTATTTCAGAAAACTAATCTAAATTTATGGCATTTATAATAGCTTCTATAACTTTAATAATAGAATAACGTAAAGTGGAGTAATGAATACAAGCAAAGAATGATATTACATTAAAATAAGAATTGGACATATGACTCTACATTATTGTGAATTAAATCTACATATAAATTATCATGAAAAATTATGTATGTAACTTCTAGAATATTTTATTTTCTTATTAGACATATGATAAGTTGTATTATAGACGTCACTACAAATAAAATATCGAGGCATTATCAAATTAGATGTATAAAAGAATGCTTAGGTAAGTTAATTTTTTTTAATTTAAAATATATTAGTTCATTGTAGCCCTTGGAACCTCATTTATAATTGTCCTCCTTTATGTCCATGGATATTTAGGGGGAAAAACGTTCATAGATTTTTTTAATAGCCTTAACAATTAAAGTAACAAAATGGAATTGCCACACTCTATAAGGCCTCTAGTGAGGTGCAAGAGAGGTTATAGTCATATAATTGTTGACATCGGAAACATTAATGACATTTTGATGCAAACTTGAATATATCAATCATTTGATTGGGTTTGTGGTCTACTCAAAGATTTTTCAAACATTCTTCCTTTACCACTTTTCATCCTCAAAAACTTAGATCATAATATAGGATATTTTCTTAGCTTAATTTGCTAGAAATTCCAGTCTTAATCTTCAATTAGGTTGGATAGAATGTGATCTTAAAATGGAAACATGATGTCTCTTAGGCATAGAAATGGCCATAGGAGGAACCTTTAATCACTAATAGGCTTGCCTTTTGCTAATCGTGAGGAAAACCACTACTTTTCTCAACTTTGGTTGTCTTAAGGGACATAATTAGTAGTATGCGTATCTAAGTATCTAATTTTTCCAGCATATAACCAATTACTTATTTAGCAATGTAATTGACTATGATAATCAGTACAATTGGTTAGTGAACATTGGCTTACCCCATGTTCAAATAAGTATTAATCGCCTCAATATAACCTAGTCCTGATAAGATCATTTGTCAATCTTCAAAAAATGAACCTCTTAGCAACCAAATTCTTCTAGAAATTTTAAATCATTAATTTATAAGCTGGAATCATTTGCCTTCAAAAAGACCTATCCAAATTAATGTTATCAATTTAACCAGATTGATCATCATACTTGACCTAATAAAGTCCTAAATAGGTTAGCTTTAAGTTCTTTAACTCTAACAAGATGTTGAAAAGGCCAATTCGTTAATGTAATTTCCTTAACTTTTTGTAACCCTTTAAGGGTAATTTGATTAAGTTAATCAACTTGAACAAATAGATTAAACTAATCATTCCTAGTCATTTGATTTATACTCAAGCAAGTCCAATTGACTATTGAATAAGTCCAACCCAATTAGATCATTTTTTCCAAGGTGATGCATTTAGGAAATATCACCTATTTGAAGCCCAGTTGGCCAATTTAACCAAATTAGACCAATTGGATTACACTAGATCTTTATTAGACTATTAATATTTAGATCTTTAAGAACCTTTGACTTAACTTTGGTTCACTTACTTTATTGAAATTTTTATATGTGTTTTATCGTTTGTTAGCTAGGGTTAGTTAGGACAAACCCTTTCAGTTTTTGTACCTTGCCCATGTCTTCTAGCAAGCTCCTGAGATTTTAACACTCCTTGATGGCATACCCATCATCCTTATGAAATGCATAGTACTTTGAGGTTTTTATTATGAGCCACACACGTTCATGGGTTTGGGCCATTTAAAATTCTTTATTTTAAATGATGTACTATAACTCAGCCATTGACATTTATTGCAAGTGATATAAGAGTATCGATGGGCTTGGTGAACCCCCTCATGTTGGTACTAGTGAGACACACATGAAACCTCTTCAGTTTGTGTGTGTGTGTGCGTGCATGCATGGGGTGGGGTGGGGGGGGGGGGGGGGGGGGGGGGGATGGGTTGACTATCCCATGATCCTCAGTAATCTTACTAGCTGAGGTTCTCTCCTTGGTAATAATAAGGATAGTTTAGTGGGTTTTATTGCCCCCTATATGTCTCATGTTCCCTTAGAAAACTTCCATTATGCTTAAGGGAATGGTAATGATCATGTATTACAAGCATATTTTTAGGAATGCAAGTGAAGAGGACTCAACAATGTTATTATACTCAATAGAGTAGATATGGTCATTGGCAAGTTTTAACAACTCTACCAATGTTCTTAGTTATTATAAAATAAGTTCATATATGAATGGTCCTTCCCTCAATCCTTAGGTTAGAGCCACTTGGGGGACTATCAACTCCAAGACCTTAACCTCTAGCATTTCTCTCAAAAACCTAACAATAAAATTCCTCAATGACTTGCTCAATTCTTATCACATCTTTAGGAGAGCCTTCGAGTTCTCTAGAGGCTTTTGAGCACTTATTTATGACATAAGAAATATCTTTTTAAACTAGACAAAGGTGTGACAACACCAAGTTGATGGCACGAGAACCACCAAGGAACTGAATCCTTCAAGGTAGTGAAAAATGATATTTCAGTGCATCGTTGGTGCATCATTGGTGTTCATCAACAAGGTGGATGACTCCAAGTAGGCGACATGGTTACCATGATAGAAATTTTCTTTGTATGACTTTAGGTTGATTACTTTGAATTTTATTGGTAGTATGACTTGTGATCTCTCTAGACAATGCATTAATTAGTTGTCATGGTTGGAAATTGGATTCTTCTATGCTATTATGGTAGTAGATTTTATATATTATGCATATTAATGTTAGTACTCTGCCACTGTATTGTGCTTTTTAAGCTATTGAGTCTGAGATTTTTTTAGCTTGTTCACATGTGGGATCTCTCTAAGGTTTTGCTCCAATGCTCCCATATCATTTTTTTGATTCTCTCTTTCATCTCTATCAACTCATGGTGGGTCACAAAATTTTAAGTTTATTCCATATTGATTAATTTCTTTATATTCTAGCTCGCATTCCATCTCATTTTGCTTAGCTTTTTGTTAATGACATCAATACATGCTCATTATACTTAGAGAATGTTTGATTAAACTTGTCCATGGCTGACGCTATTACCAAGCCTAGCTGATGGGGACGGTGAGTTACACATAGAGCTAGAGTGCAATATGAAAATGCTTAGATTTTCTTTAATATAAAAATAATAAAAGCCCATTAGATATGCAAGTATATGTTCCAATCAAGTAATAAAGTGATGGAGAATAGTGTTGATCCCATGAGAAAGTATCCTACTTAATTGTAATTAAACTACCACTATCTAACATAGATGCATGATTTATCCTAATGAATGAAAATATGTTATTTTTGAGTTTTCTTCACTTCATGGAGACTTGCAAGAAAAATATATACTAATGTAAATAAAGTGTTTTGGACTAATAAATGTAAAATAACACAGTTGTTTCTACCAGTATTCTTAATTTTAGATGTCGATCAAAGCATATGTATTCCTAGATTTATGTCGAGCTTATATGGGTGAAATGGGAGGTTTGTAACCTTCCTACAATTATAATGTCTTCATAGAACCAAAAAAATTTAACATCCTATGTCCAAGTATACTAACATTCTATTTTAATACTCCTATTTATTCTAATATTTTTTCTTCAATGCATAATATCACACTAAATATTAATTATATATATGACCATTTTATGCATTAAATTAAAATGGAAGACAATAAAAACATCTATAAACTAATTTAAGGCACAAACATCAACATTAGTATGTTGACCTCATTTATGTATGAGATCACTAGGACCTACCTGAATTTTCTTTTGGTGATATAATGATTGATAGGTGCCCACCTGTCAATCATATATATCATAATCAAATCCTAATACAACTCTTAATCAAATCCAGTCTATCTTCCAATCAAACCTTCAGTCCAGTTTTCATACTCCTAAGCTCCAGTCCAGCCTTCATCTAACTTTCAATCAATCTTTAAATCATATCCAATTATTGATTTGGATAATTCAAACTCAATCATTCAATTCCAAAATCGATTCCAAATCCAACATTCCAAACCAAACCTCATGGTTAAGGACCCAGGTCTTGAAACCCTTTTTGGGTGATTTTTGCACCACCTTGAAAACCATTCAAATGACATTTGATATAAGGTCTAATAATTGCATATTGTTTAGATATGTATCCAAGATCAAGCCACCAAATTTGAACTCATTATGAGGTTTCTAGCCCCAAAAACTGAATTGATTTTCAAAGGTTGCAAACCTTTAAATATTTATAGCCTATGCCACTAGACTTACCATTTAGTGGAATTTGACCTTGGGACACTTTCCAAAGCTTCTAACCACATCCACAACCTTTGTTATGACTTTTATAATCAATAATCTACACTTTGTTGTACCTAGTTTGACCACATATTAACTAGGAGTCAAAATGACCAGAATGTCTTTTAAATGGTTTTTTGGCCTTTCCCCCAAAATTTAACATAACCTAGCCATTTCAAACCTCAAAACCTATTCCAATGACTCCTAAATATCATTGGGAACACATTGGACCCAAAATCACCGTTTGTTTTGACCTGATTGACCAAGTCAACCTTAGTTGACCAAAATGCCCTTTAAGGGTTTAAACACTCATTTCCAATTGAATGAGCTCCCCTTGACTTGGAGCTGAGTTCATATTATCAATTTGAACTCAATGGATCTAACACTTTACCTTAGTTTAACTTGACTGACCAAGTCAACCAAGTTTGACGAAACCTCCCATACACTTCTACCCATTTAAACCCTTTGACCAAGACCTTGCCAAGCCTACCCAAATCCATGGGATGACCTCTTAGGTTCCTAAGAGACCCCTCTTGAGGGCCCACACCATGATCCAACTTGGGTTAGCCATTTGGTTTGACCCAAGTGCCCAACGAGAGGTCCCCTATGAGCTAAATTTCAACCCTAGCTAAACCAAATTAAACTAATGGTGGCATTGGGTCCCCCATGACCCAATACACCTTCCCTAGTTGACCCAACCCTTGGGTCAACATGAGTTGGGAGGTAGTCTAACTCAAAGTGGTCAAAGCCACTAGGGGTTGAGCCATTTCTCAACATAGGCCCCACCAACCCAATTTAACACTTGCATTGGGTGATCCTAGACCTAAGACACCTATCCTAGTCAGCCCAACCCTTCGGTTGACTTGGGTCGACCTCTAGGCTAGCTCAAAGTGGCCTAAAGCAGTTTCACGCGAGCTAACTTCCACCATAGACTAGACCAAACCCAATTGGCACTTATATTGGATAGCCTTTGACCTAATGCACCTTCCACCTCAATCCTACCCCCTGGCTTGACCCAGGCCGCACCCAAACCATCCAGGTTTGGGTCAACTCGAGCCCATTCATCAAATTGGGCCCCCTCAAGTCTAATTGAGCTCACTAGACTCCCAACGACCTTTCCACTTAAGCCTGACCCAATTAGTGGCCGGCGGCAGTTTGAGCAAATAAAAATGAGCTCTGGTAGTCCCCTTTTCATGAGCCTTTGATAGAACCTTTTCCAAGGTTTGAATTCACTCCTTTTGTTCTTAGGAGGTCACCCCAGGTTGTCTCCTACCAGTTGACAGCCATCTAACGGCTAGCCTGATCAATCCCGACCATCTAAGCTCGTGGAAACAGTTTGAATAGGGCCTTCATTTCCACATCGATTCTTTCAATTCCAACATTTAAAAAAGCTTCTTCAGATCTCCCCGAGCAATCTCATAGCATTCCCCATCTTCCTAGCTATTTCTAGCCATCACCCCGAGCAAAATCTAGCAAAGACTCTCCACCCTCTTCTCAAACTCCTACCTCCGATGATCCTCCAGCCTTGGTGTCTAAAGGAGAACTGCTCACTTTTACCTCCCAAAGCTTCTTGATAGAAAATCCCATCTTTTGGGGCTTTCTATATAGTGATATCCTCTTCATGAGCTCCCTAGATAGCTAGGCTAGTCATGTGTGAAAGGAACTTTCAATCCAACGTAATCCCACCATTGGATTGAAAGCCCTTGCAGTCTTTATCCTCCTTGTGAAATTTTGTGAGAGTTTACTGGCGGGGTCATTTGAATCACACCGAGAAGTCATGAGGCTAAGAAGATATGCGGGAGGTTGAAGACGCACTCAGGGCCTTTGATCTCAATCAACAGCTCGATATTATCCTGCAGTCTTGGGCCACTTTAAATCCTAACTGTTCTATACTCCATCCAACGATCAGGGTTTATGAATTATAATACATGAATTGATGTAATAGTTGTTATAATATCCTTAGGTTAGGAATGATCTGGTTACTCACTGAGTTTTTTGCAAGTGGCCACGCTCATACAAGATAATAAAGTAAGGGCTACAAGTTAATGATTTAACTAATGAATTCTTATACAGGTGCTAAAATTGCTCAAGTCCCCTTTAAAATTAAAAGAGCGTGGTCAAGTGTATCTGAGTTTTTAGTGTAATGCACATATATATACTACTTGGGATTTATTTGATTTTAAATGCTTAAGATAACCTTGTAGAAGAGTCTATATTTTTTTATTTTTTTATTGATGTAACTTATTTAAAGTTAATAGTTTTGAAAGTTAGACATTTGAGTCAAGATAAGTAGATCTAAACTAAAATTCCAAAAAGGAATCGACATCTCTCAGGAGAGGCACCTTTTCCATTTGGAAGCCCAATTCAAATTATTTAACTACCCAAAGTGAAAGAATAACCTCCCATTCAGGGGAAGAGTTTTCTTCTTTGTTTGGGTATCCAAATATGATGAATCCAAGGAGCTCGAAGAAGAGGAGGATGAGGAGTTGAATACAAAGAGTATCCCACTCAAAGTAATCTTACATCAATCTCCTAGGATTAGAATCCAAGTTTATTATTAGTGGTGCTCAACCACTTTTAATTTATGCAAATTTTGGGTTATAATAAAGGGACATTTTACATATGGATATTAATTTATAGAATTAATTTGATTAATTGATACATTTGATTTATTTTGATTGTTATTAGGATTGCATATTTTTTTTAGTATTTTGGTGATTGCATGCTATTTTTTTTTAGCCTGGATATGCAACGGCTCGTGAGAGTATGCTAAGAAAATATTTTCTAATTAAAACCAATTAAATTTTATTGGCTAATATAGAAACTCTAACGATCTAAGAAGTAAGCCCGGGACCTACGCGAGTCAGAATGAGCATATTATTGACTTTATCTTCCTTGTTAGGAATCTCCCTGCCTGCTGGTTCTACAAAACTATCTGGGCTCTGAGGGTGTGGATTTGTCAAGAGGATCTTTTGCAATCTCTAGGAAAAAATGATTTTCAAGTCTTTTTAAATTTTCTTCATATACATTTTATACTTTTATTCTAGTCAATCAGTTTGCATTACATTAGAAATCAATTAAATGTGACTAAAATTTTAATTGTGTTTGATTCAAGCAACCTCATCCAGCATACATCAAGGGACAAATTAAGATCCGCTCTAGACATCGATCCCAATTCTAAAAAAACTTTAACAATAATGCCCCTACCACTCTTTTATTAAAATTAACACTGCCCTAGCCAGATCCTAAGTCCTGGATGACGAAAATGGAGGTTTGTGTTAGGTAGTCGACAACCTGTGTAAAATTTGTCGAATAATCATGAGATGAATCCTTTAAAAAATTATGTTAATGCTGAGGTGTCTCCTGAAAGCGACGTATTGTATGGCCTGAATACAATGATAAGTGTGCAAGGGCCATTGTACCGGTTCCTGGGTGCAGTGTTAAATAGGCAAGGGTTCCCATATTAAGGACAGATATGGGTAAAGAAGCTAGTCCATGAAACTAAAATTAGGATATGAACCTAGAATATAGGCTCCCTTACAGGA
Source organism: Dendrobium officinale (assembly GCA_019514585.1). NCBI lineage: Eukaryota > Viridiplantae > Streptophyta > Magnoliopsida > Asparagales > Orchidaceae > Dendrobium > Dendrobium officinale. Next base: position 26,565,833 of record CM033692.1, read on the forward strand.
AAATTAATGGAATTAATAATTAGTATGATTCATAGGAAGATAAATATTCTATGCTGATGACCTCATTTTTGTATGAGGTCATTGGGGACCCACCCAGACTCACGATTGATCCTGACCCTACATCATCTTAGACCCCAGACCCTAGGATTCTCCCAGATCGATCTAAACCCTAGGATTCTCCTAGATCTAGACCTTAGGACTTATTCTAGATCCTAGGATCCTTCTAGAACCTAGACCTTAAGATTTCTTCTAGGTTCTAGAATTCTTCCAAACTCCAGGCCTTAGGATCCATCTAGATCCTAATCTTCTTCTAAACTTTAGATCTTAGGATCTACTCTAGATCCTGGAACTTCTAGACTCTAGACTCTAGGATTTTCCTAGACCCTAGAATCCCTTTAGGTTCTATCAATTCAAACTTCAAACCAATCCTAACCTTAAATCTAACCAAGATCTCAATTCAAATCAAACCTCAATTAAAATCCAGACTCCAATCCAGTTCAAGGTCATAATCTCCAATTCAAACCATAATCTTGTTTGTAATCAAACTTCAACCTTATCCAATCATTTATGATCCTCCAAATGATCATAAATGATTTAGATAGTTCAAACTTAATTAATCAAACTCAAAATCCAGATCAAATCCAAAATTCAAACCCAAATCCTAAGTCCGAACGCCCTGTCCTAAAGACCTTTTTCAGGGATTTTTCAAACACTTCAAAACCTAGTCAATGGACCTCTGATTTAGAGTCTGTCAGTTGCATACTGATGGGACATGTCTCTAGAGGCTACCCTCCAAATTTGAGCTCATTTTGAGGTATCTAACCCCAAAATTTAAATCAAAATCCAAAGGTTGTAAAACCTTCAAATATTTATAGCCCATGCCACAGGACTTGCCATTTAGGACTTGCCATTAAGAAGATTTTGATCTTAGAGCTTTCTCCAAAGCCTCTAATCACCTCCAGACCCTTGATTATGATTCATTGAACATTAAACTATATTTTTCTAGACCTATTTTGACCCCTTGTTGATTAGGGATCAAAATGACCAAAATACCCCTATGGGGTTCAAATAGGAATTTCAAACCAAACGACCTCCAAATTAAATGCAACCACCTCCAGCAAGTTTTAAATATCAAACCAAACCTATCGGACCCATTCTCAGGTCCTGGGTCAACTTGGTTGACCAAGTCAACTGAGTTGACCTAAGAGGCCCTTTAAGGGTCCAAACAGGTGTTTTGACTCAAACACCTATCTAAGCCATGAAATCATTTCTATTGGTTTTCAAATGTCATTTCAAACTTATTGAGCCTGATTCCAGCCCTTGGGTAAACCTGGTTGACCAGATCAACCAAGATCGACCCAAATGACCCTTAATGGGCCCAATAAAGCCCATTTAGTCAAATCAAACCCTATAAACCTTGGGACCATATCCAGTAGACTCTAAATATCATTTCAAATTGATTGAACCCATTTCTAGATCCTGGACCCACTTGGTTGACCAAGTCAACCAATTTTGACTCAAAGCCCATTAAAGGCCCAAATAGGCTCATTTGATCCAAATGGCTTATTTAATCCCTAAAATCACCTCTACCAGACTCTAAATTTTGTTTCAAACCTGTCCAGCCTAGACCCACACTTTGGGTCAACCTGGTTGACCCAATCAACCTAGGTTGACCAAATCAACCCTTAAGCTCTTTTACTTTGAATCAAACTTCAAATACATTCAAATCTCATGAAACCCTCTTCAAGGTATTTTAATCAACTCTTCAACTATCCTTGGCTGCCACCTCAGCATTGTTGACCATGTTGACTGGTCAAACCAATCAACATAAACATTCAAGGTGTGGGGAATGGTTAAAAAGGTGGTCAAATGGTCAAATCCCCTACTCCAAACTAATTCACTCATTATCAAACCACTCCAGCAATCCTAAATAACTTCTAGAAGATTTCTAAGCCTCATCTAATCCTTAGATTAAGACAAATTTCCTTTACACCTCATGTCCTTGCCTTGTCCTTTCCCTCAGCTCTCCAACCACTCTAGGGACAGGTGGAAATCATCCAAGATCCCCTCAGTGAATCCCAGCCAGCCATATTGATCAAAGGACATTTTGAATAGGATAAAAACTCTCATTTTGAGCCAGAATTCGAACCTAGAGCTTCTCTCACTTAATTCCTCATCTCCAAAGCTCTCCCATCCTCTAATCCTCCTCTTAGAGCTTCTCCATATGATTTCATAGCTTTCTCAAACCATTCTCCACCAAATCCAATCCTCCAAAGCCCCATTGGTGAAGAGAGAAGAAGGTAGAGAGAGAAAGAAGCTTTTCGAGAATAACTTCTAATCCGAAAAGAATCGGCTCTTAATGTCTTCTACAATGTTGTAGAGAATTGTAGCAGATTTCCAACAAGCCCAAGAACGTCAAACTCCAACCACAGGTTAGAAAGTTATTTGAGTTTTAATTTATATGATCAAACCTTGATATCTCAAAATCCTCAATCCATGGAGCCTTTAAAATACATGGATTGCAAGATTAGGATATCTAGATCATACGTTTCAAATTTCATCAAATTTCAACGATTGGATCGAAAGTTATGGGCATTTGAAATTTCTAGTTCATTTTCAATTAGAGTGGCTCTGGTTCAATCAGAGCCGTCCGATCGCACGTTCAGCGTGATCGGATGGCCCATAATCGGCCACACCACCAAGTTCAGATCACGAGTCTCCAGCGGGATTCGAACTCGGGTCACTTGAGAAGAGGCGCGCCTACGTGGCACGATCCTAGCCGTCGGATCATGCCGCGCTGAATCGGACGGTCGATCTGACCGTCCGATGTGTTTAAGTGGTGCGCCACGTGTCTGCCACGTGTCAGAATGCCACCCAATGATTAAAATTGATTAAAAATCAATTTAAAAATCATTTAAAATGCTCAGAACTTTAAAAATTCACCAAAAATCCATTTTATGTCCAAATTTGATGTTCTTGAGCTCATTAGAACCGTCTTGATCCCACATTTATTTTAAATTTTTTTTTGGATAATTTTGATCACTGTATACAGAGTTATTAAGGGTTTATGAAAAACTGAGTTTCTTTGATAACTCTCAATCTAGTGATTGGATTGTTCTCAAATTTGGATATGACATACTATGGTGTATTATACATATGCCAAAAATTTTTTAATTCATTTTAATGGTTGTATTTTGGTGAATTTAATTTTCAAAGTTTTTGGCCAGATTTTGACCCAAGACTTTGAAAATTCATAACTCTCAAAATTAGTAGATTTAGGCTTCCTAATTTCTATGGTATGTGTAATTTAGTGTCAGGGTTAGATGAACAAAGATTCAAACCCAATTGAACACTAGTGTCACCTAGGAAAAATAATTAAGGACAAGGTCTAGTTAACTTAGAAAAATCCTAGGAAATTCTACACACACCCAATAGGGGTGAAACTTGAGAACATTAAAATTAGTGACATTTTAAACCTTAGGTTCAAATTTCACCTAATTTTGAGTTCATTAGGTCAGATAATTAAACAAGTCAAAGTTAACCCCTTAATTAAGCTTTAAAACTTCCAGAAATTCCAATAAATCAAGTTTAAATCCAAAAAATACAAAAACCCCCTCTAATTGACCATAATTAAATCCTTAATCAATGAAAATTAAAACCAATTCAATTTGATATCAAATCTGGCTTTAATTGAATTTTAAGTGAAATTCAATATTTAATTAATTTAATTAATTAAAAAATATTTAAAATTCCAGAAAATTTCCAAACACTTGGGAATCTCTTTGTAGGTCATTCCTGACATTTGGAGTTGATTTCAAGGAGTTTGGAGTTCATTTGGAGTAAAATCATTAAAACCCCTTTAATTAAACAATTTTAATAATTCTAAAAAATATCAAACTTCAAAAATCATAACTAACTCTAGAAAACTCCAAATTGACCAAACTCAAAGGCATTAAACTCAAAATCAAGTCTAGTATTTACTAAAAATTTCAAACCTTCAAAAATCAGCCAAAGTCAAAAAGTCAAATTTTTGGTCAAACTTAGGTCAAATCACTTCAAAACTTCAAACCTTCATAACTAATTGTAGAAAAATCCAATTTCAGCGTACTTACCTTCTACATGATTGTATTAAGGTCTAGTATTTTAATAAAATATTAAATTTCTAGAAAATTCTCTTAATTGTAAAAGTCAACTTTTGACCCCTTAATTAAATGATTAGAATAATCCAAAAAATTCCTAAAATTTGAAAATTGTCTTAAGAGTATAGAAATCATTAATTAACCTTAAAATCAATTTCAAATCATTAATACTTAAACTCAAATTTAAATCTTCCCTTAAGCCTTTCAACCAATAAGAACTTCAAACAACTTTAACAATTTGCCATCCATAGGACATATCCAAACCACACGGCCTACCTCACACACTTTAGATGGTTTGCTAGGACAAACAACTCTAGTTTTAGGCTAGGCCGGTGTTTACTTTTTTGATGTGTGCCGGGTTTTCGTGCTTTCACTGTATGCTGGTTGCTAGCTTATAATTGGTGTGTTTGTTTACTTACTTTTCTGCACTCTATGTTGTGAGTAACTAAGCATTTTAAATTCAAATATTAACTTTTTGAGATTGGTTATAACTGCTTGAGATTGAATATTGACTGCTTGGGATATCAATTAACTGCTGATCATTAGGATAACCCTGCAGGGTCGAGTCTAGATTTTTCAATTTTGATTAATGTAATTTGATATAATTTGAGTTGTATTTAAAGTGATTTGAGTTTGGATGTTTAGATCCAACTTGAATTCCAAAGAGGAGAAGACATCCCTAAAGGGGAGAGTTTTCATCCATTTGGAAGATCAAGTTTGAATGCTTTTCAAATATTCAAAGAGGAAAGATAACACCTTGTTCAAGGGGGGGTTTCTTTTCATTTGGATATCCAGAACCGATGAATCAAGATGCTCATGAGAAGATAAAAAAATGGATAATGAGAAAAATCCCAAATCTCAAAGTCACTTGAGTATTAGGATTAGAAATCCGGGTTGTTGTCAGTGGTGCCCGGCCACTTTACTTTTCTGCAGTTTTGAGATGTAATATTAAAAGGCACTTGCCTATGGACTTTTAATTTGAATATTAATTTAATTGAGTTAAATAATATTTGATGTTGATTGCGATATAGATTGCCTGCTTTTTCTAGTTTTTTGGCGCTCTTGCATGTCGCATTTTGATTTAGCCTGGAACCTGATCGTAGGCTCTTAAGGACTCATTAAAATTTTTTCTACTTAAATCAAATTAAAATATTTAAGCTTATATAGAAACTATAACGTTTTAAGAAGTAAGCCCAGGACCATCGGGAGCTCTCATTTCATAACTTTCATTCAAATTCAAGCCTTTAATCGAGTCAATCAGCATGCATTGCATTAGCAACAGATTTAAAAATCTCTAAAATTTTAATTGCATTAGCTTAAACATCAAATACCCGACATAAGTTAATGGGTCAATGAAGGATCTACTCTAGGTGTCTACCCCATTCCTTTCAACTTTTCTAAACAACGTCCCGACCACTTAACATTAAAAGACTGGACTCATATTTTAAAGCGCCTAGGTGGTTTAGCTGGCTCCCCAATCCAGGCCGGGGTAAGACCAGATTTACACTGCATTAGCTAGGTTCGGGCCAATTTCAAGTGCCCAATTTAGACTTAGGTTCTGAGGCAAGCTGGGGCTATAAGACCTCAACCTCCGGGAATTGAGTCCCAATTTTCTAATAAAATTGACCATTTAACTTAAAAATATCTTTCAATCAAATTCAAGCCCAAACTTAGGATAGGCTGAGGTATTTTTGAAATAATTCAGAATCTCAAAATACCTCCTAACCTTCTTCCTTTGACTCTAGAAATAACTGTTCAACGTCGATCTAATCCCATTTGAAAATCCAAACTTTTACCTCCTTTGACATAGAGCCTTGAAATTTTTAAATAAAATTTTATACTGCTATTTTAATCGAGAGTATTCATAGGAAATTCCTATTTCTTATGATGTAATTAACTACGAGGGCTTGTGCTCGTAGGAGATTTAGAAACCCATAATTGGTTTTCAAAATTAATTTTTCAAAACCTTTAATTAATTCTCTTTGAGAAAAATAAATACAGCGATCATTATCGTTATATCCAAATGATTGATAATAAGTGATATCCTCTTTCCTTAGAGAGATATATCATTCTATTATCCTGATTTTGATTATAAAATTAATGATCATTTTATCCAAATTAGAATAGTCAAACAATTGATTAAATTCCATTTTGATCCTCCGGGGTCAAATGTGATTCTCCCTTTGAGTTTGACTACAATAATCCGGATAAAATTAGAATTCTGAAATTTGAACCCATTAGGGAACGATATGATCGTCTTTCGAGGCGATATATTGTTCATAATGACGTATTCAATTTCAAAATTCAAAATTTAATATTCCCAAAGAAAATTAATACTTTTTTAAAACAACTTATATTTTTCAATCAAACATATGCATTCAGGAAACTAAATGGGTTGGAGAGAAAGCTAAGGATATTAATAGTTTAAGATATAAACTATGGTATTCTGGTAGGAGTCGTACTATAAATGGTGTATGTGTGATTATTAATAAGAGTTTGAAGGATAATATTATAAAAATTAATAAAATTGGATATAGAATTATAGCTTTAAAGATTATTATTGATGCTAAAATTGTTAATATTATAAGTGCTTATGCTCCTCAAGTCGGTTTGGATATAGTTCAAAATTAAAATTTTGGAATGACTTAGAAGAATTAATACAAAATATACCTCTTGAAGAAAGAGTTTTTATTGGAAGAGATTTAAATGAACATATTGGTGGCCATGGATTTGGAACGACAAATGAAGGTGGTAAGAATATATTAGATTTTTCTTTAGCTTATGATTTCTTAATAGCTAATATTTTATTTAAGAAAAGAGATGAGCATCTTATCACTTTTAAAAATGGATATAATAAAATGTAGATTGATTATTTTCTTATAAGAAAATTAGATCATTTAGATTATAAAAATTGCAAAGTTATTCTGAGTGAAAATTAATGTACTCACCATCGATTATTAGTTTTGGACTTTAAGATAAAGGGGAAATTAGGATTAAATGGGGGCATTTAAAGAATATTAATAAAAGTATTTTTGAGGGTAATATTTTAGATTTTAATATTCTGTCTGTGCAAGAGGATGCCAATATTATGTGGGAAAAAGTAGTTTGTGATATTAAGAATATTGTTAAAGATGTGCTTGAAGTTTCGATGGGAAAAGCTCCTAATAATAAAAATAGTTGATGGTGGACTTATACATATATCTTTCTCCCTCCTTAGTATCTAATATATTATATAATAAATGTTATGCTATTTGCATCACAAATAACTTTTTTAGATTCCCTACGTGCCTTTTTATAGCTTTCCCAATTGTAAAAATTTTTACATCTAAATCAATTTTTATAAAAAAAACTTCTTATTTTTTATCTTTTCTTACACATTTGGAGTTAGCCAAACAAAGAGATAGGAGTAATAAGGATTTAGTTCAAGTGAAGTGTATTAAGGATGAAGATCAAAAAGTTTTCTTAGAAGATGATATTCAATAAAGGTGGATGAGGTATTTTTCTAAACTTTTTAATGAAGAATGTAAAAATATGATTGACTTTAGTGACTTTATCAGCCTAAATGAAAATAAAGATTTTTATTTTTATCGACGTATAAGTAAAACTGAAGTTAGAGAGGCTTTAAAAAAATGAAGAGTGGAAAAGCTATTGGACCTGATGATATTCCAATAGAGATGTGGAAATGCTTAGGAGATGAAGGAATTTCTTGGCTTAGTAAACTTTTTAATGCTATTTTAAAGACTAAAAAGATGTCATATCAGTGGAGAATGAGTGTGTTAATTCCTATATTTAAGAATAAAGGTGATGTACAAGAGTGTGCAAATTATAAAGGAATTAAGTTAATGAGTCATACTTTAAAACTATAAGAGCGAGTTATGAAGCGTAGGTTGCGGCATGGTACTAATATTTTTCAAAATCAATTTAGATTCATGCTGGGTCGGTCTACTATGGAAGACATACATTTATTGAGAGGTTTGATGGAGAAATATAGAGAGAAAAAGGAGGATCTACATATGATATTTATTGATTTAGAGAAAGCATATGATAAAGTTCTAAGAGAAGTGTTATGGAGAGTTCTTGAAAAGAAAGGAATTAATAATGCTTATATTCAAATCGTTAAAGATATGTATGTAGGAGCTATTACTTGTGTTCACACACAAGGTGGTTTGACCAAAGTATTTTCCTATTTCAGTTGGATTACATCAAGGATCAGCCTTAAGTCCATATCTTTTTGATTTAGTCATGGATGTTCTCACGAGACATTTGCAAGAGGATGTACCTTGGTATATATTTTTTGCTGATGATATTCTTCTTGTTAATAAGACTATAGAGGGAGTTGAAGGTAAACTTGAATTATGGAGGTCAACTTTAGAGTCTAAAGGTTTTAACTTGAGTAGATCTAAAACTGAATATACAAAGTGTAATTTTAGTAGCAATAGACCTATTTAAGGGATTGTGACTTTCGGAGATCAAGTCATTAATAAGAATACACATTTTAGATATTTTGGATCTATTATTTTGAGTAATGGTGAAATTGATGAGGATATTATCAGCAGAATTCAAGTTGGATGGTTGAAGTGGAGGAATGCATCAGGCTTATTGTGCGATAGAAGTCCCCCTCAAACTTAAGTGAAAATTCTATAAGATGGTGGTGAGACCTACAATGCTTTATGGTGCCAAATGTTGGTCATTAAAAGAGAAGCATAATGCTAAATTATGTGTTGCAGAGATGAGGATGCTTAGGTGGGTTAGTGGCTTGACCCTTAGAGATAGGATACAAAATGAGCATATACGTAAAAAGGTTGGAGTAGCTCCAGTGGAAAATAAGATTAGAGAGAGTCGCCTTAGATGGTTTGGTCACATTAAACGGAGGCCTTACGATGACCCGGTTAGGAAAGTTGAGGTATTAGATTTGACTTATGTTAAGAAAGGTAGAGGTAGACCTAAAAAGACTTGGTTTGAAAATATTAGAAATGATCTTTATTTATTAGATTTAAATGAGACTTTGACTTTTAACCGGACACTATGGTGAAAAAGGATTCATGTAGCCGACCCACGTAGTGGGACAAAGGCTTGATGTTGTTGTTATTGTTGTTATTATTATTGAGATGGTTAGCTGGCTCCCCAATCCAGGCCAAAGTAAGTCTAGATTTTACACTACATTGATTAAGTTTTGTCTCCTATGGTCTACTACCCAATTTAGAGTTAGGATTTGGAATAGATTTTGAATCATAAGACTCCAACCTCTAGGAAAATAATCTCAAAATTTTAATAAATTATTCAACTCAAATTAAAGATTGTCTTAGTCCAAAACTTAAAGCCCAACACTTAGCTTAGGTTGGAACACTTCTGAATTATTTTAGAATCTCAAAGTGTCTCCTAATTCTCTTATAATAACTGCATAAATAAGTGTTAAAAATTTAATCCAATCCCTGCTGAAACTCCAAATTCACCTCCTTTGATATCACTCATAAAAAATCTCTAAATAGAATTTCTAATGTTATTGTAATCGAGGGTATTCGTAAGGAAGTCAACCTCCCTTTGATGCAATTAACTATGAGGGTTTGCACTCATATGATATTTAGGAGCCACATCTAATTTTCAAAATTTAGTTTCCAAAATTTAATTAGTTTTCTTTGGGAAAATCAAAATCAATGATGATCATTATCATCATATTCAAATAATTAATAATGAATGATATTTTCTTCCTTTAGGAAGATATATCATTTGTTGATAAAATTTCGAATATGAGATTAATGACAATTCATCTAGATTATCATAGCTAGATATTTGATCGAACTTCATTTGGGCCCATCGGGATCGTATGCGGTTCTTTCTTAAATTTGGCTACGATATTCAAGGTAGGATTTACAATTCTAAATTTGAACCAAATTTTGAAATCTTATTTCTACCTCTTGAGGTGGTATACCATTCCCGATGGAATGTTCAATTTCAAAATTAAAACTCAAAGTTAATTTCAAATTCCCTATAGAAGACTAATTTTTTCAAAATCCCCTTTCAAAACACTTTTTAACCTAAACATAGTACTTGCCATACGTTTACATCATTAGCCCAAAACTTAGAGATTTAGTCAGGCATGAATAATACAATAAATAAACTCATATTCATTTCATTTATATAAAAAAAAGATACAAGAGAATTAATAAAGATAAATGTCACCATAAAGAATCGATTGATATTCTCTACACTCTTTCTTCGTTCAACAACAAAATTGCTTACACAATGCATGCTAAAATCTCCAAATGAAATAATCTTTTCCTTTCTTAGTCTCCCTTAGACTTTACTCTAAAAGGGAACTAAAGAAAGACACTCCAAAATAGAAGACTCCACTAAAAGTGACAAAACTCTCTAATAAAAGAACTGAAAAAGTATTTATGGTAAGTACAAAAATAAGCTTAGGCATTATGCACTCGACATAGTGGTGCAATGCCGGCATAAGTTGAACAAGAGCCTCGATGCTGTTGGGCTTAATTACCTTGCTACGACACTACGTTTACTTGTGTGGTATGGTTGAACCAACATGTCTTTTGGTTGAGTCAACGACACTCCTTATTTTGGCAACTGCTCCACCGCCACACTCTAAAAGTTCATCATTATGGCACTTGAAAGTGCAATCTAGTGTCGCGAAAATATGAAGCTTGGCGCTCCGGTGTTCAATTTCCCAAAATTGAAGTTTGGCAATGTTGATTTTTGGTGCAACAACACTGTGATACGCTAAGGCACTAAACTTGCCTTCATCGCAGCACTGGTCTCCCTAAAATTTTAGAGCAACTAATGTTGTAATGTCTGAATTAAGTGCTGGGGCGTTGTAGATGATAAAACTGTGACACAAAATTCATGGGTGTTGCGGTGCTAGCTAACCACTTGTGAACTTTTTATTTTTCCTGAGATTTTTCTGCATAACAACAATTAAAATAACATGTTTACATTGAATTTTAACACAATAAATAGTACACAATTTACACGTAACCTCGGCTCTTTACTTATAGGGTTGAAAATGCTACATAAGAAAGTACAAATAAAAAGCAAAAAACTTTTACAATATTTGGTTAGACACATGAACTAACTATAATAGATACGCATACTTACCATATCTATCATCGCTCTAGAACTTTACAGGCATGTTCCCTTTGTGAGGGCTTCCAGTGAATGCCCTTCACACAGCAAGTACTTTCAATGAGTGCCTTAAGTAAATTCTCTTGAGCTGGAGGACTAGCATGATTGATGAGGTTGTTAATATTGGATCGATAGGTGCTCCTCCATTATTTAAACTTCTATAGTTTGGGTGAGGAGCCATCTAAGAAAGACAAGTTGCCTCAATTGGTGTGAGTCTTCTTGTAGGGCTGGCTCTTATGGGGTGAGTAATTTCTTAGGTCGAGGCATGAAGAGATATGCTCCTCCATTAGTTAAACTTCTTTGAGGGTATGTTTCCTTGGTTGAGCTTTTATGGGGCAAGCTTCACTGAGGCTAATGTGTGCCCTTCTTGAAACTTTTTGAGACATGTACTTCTCTGATCGGGACATATGTGGATGAGTGGATCTCCTGTCTGAGCTCCCTTAATGTAAGCTTGATTAATCCTTGGGAGTTGCTTGTTATGCGCATGCATATTTAGGTGTACATGTAGGGTCTTTATAATGGGAAGGAAGATAATATCTTGAAGTGAATAGACCTAAAGCTAAATTAATGACAAGTTTGAGGAAGAGGTTAAGCTCATAATATTGTAATGAACTTCATCATTATCCAATGAGACAACAATTAAAGAAATTAAATTATTTTTGTCCTTCTTATAAAAGAAGATTTGAGTAAGTGAATATGAGATTTCCTGAAAATAACCTATTGAGGCAATTCGCAAGATAAATTAGGGCCTATTAAGTTTTTAAATAAAGGGCGTATTTCCTCTTTTATGAAAACATTAAAATATTTAAGAAGAAAATGAAATATACGATGAATTTGGTTTTTTATATCTTATAAACAAATGCATTATATTTTCTTAAAATACAATGTATTTCATAAAATCCATCCTATCTTCTAAAATTATACAAAATGTTTTATGTTTTTAGTGAAACAAGCAAACATATCCTCATTTAGATTTCATTTGGAATGACTTTCTTACTAAATCTAAAAGTAAATTTTAGTATAAAAAATTATTAAACTAAAAATTTGTGTACTTAAAAGCTGCTTTAGAAAACAATAAGACCCAAACGAAGCCTTAAACTTTACCATAGCACTAAAAAAATCACACCGATCCTTTGACAAAATTTTTGAAAATAAAAATTGCATATATATATATCATAATGCAATTTGCATCATAGTATTCTTAAAAGTTCTTCATTTTTTGCTAAAAAAATATATTTATATATGATATCATAAGTAGCAGTAATTTAAGTAAAAAATTAATAACTTTTCTCAAATTATTCAATCTTGATAGTAGTTCATGTGTGAAAACAAGTTGAGTCAAGTTCTTTTTTAATCGAGCCAAGCCCGTTTTAATTTAAATTGAGCTCGAGCTCGACTAGAATGCTTGAGCTTAATAAGAAAGCTCGAAATTGACTCATGCTGGAGCTCGATTTCTTATTTTGAATGTGGACAAAAAAATAATTAATTAGAAAAATATAAATGCCGATGTGTTAATTAATTAATATTAATTGGCCTGGCTCACCAAGCCTACAAGCTGAGTCGGGCCAAATTTGAGCTCGAGCTAGTATAATATATGAGCTCGAATTTAAACTCAAGCTCGAAATCATGACTTGATAAGCTCAGCTAGGGGTGTCAATTCGGGTCGACGGGTCGGGTTCGGGTCGAACCCGAGTTGACCCGGCTCTAAACGGGTCAACCCGAACCCGACCCGTTTTTGCAAACGGGTCGACTTTCTAAACCCGGACCCGACCCGCGCGGGTTGCCGGGTTGACACGACCCGACCCGTCGACCCGAGGCAGAGGCAACAGCGACGTCGTGGCAGGCTGGTGGCGGCGCAGCGGCGACGGCAGTGGGCTCGCGAGCACGAACGCGGAAGCGAACTGCGTCAGGCGGAGCGGCGAACCGCGGGACCAAGCACGCGTTGGCGTCGCCGGCGTCCGACCGCGGCAGTTGGCTGTGAGCCTGCGAGGCTGCGACTGCGAGCACGCGTCGCGATTGCCGAAGCAGCGGGCAGCGGGTACGCGTGACTCGCGATGTCGCGGACGCGATTGCCGAAGCAGCGGGCAGCGGGTAGGGCTTGCAGCGGGCAGCGGGTAGCAGGCAAGGGCGGGCCTAGGCGGGAATAAGGGGAATTCAATTTTTTTTTTTTTTAAATAAACGGGTTTTCGGGTTGACCCGGCAACCCGACGGGTCAACCCGAACCCGACCCGTTTTGTTAAACGGGTCGACTTTCTAAACCCGAACCCGACCCGTTTTTCAAACGGGTCGGGTCCAACCCGGATTTTCCGGGTCGGGTCCGGGTCGGGTTTTCGTGTCGGGTCAAATATTGACACCCCTAAGCTCAGCTCGCAAACTTATTTGAGCTGACTCACTCACACCCTCAAGTAGTTCTATAATGTCCAACTCTTTGCAAACTCAAATCTTGTTCTTACATTTATGTTAACTTCATATTATTTAATCAATAAAATAAAGTTGTATAGAGAATGATAGGGTTAATTTTGTTATAGTAGAAGTTGGTCGCTAAGCTACATTTAAATGTAGGCATATTTTCTCATAGCATATTTGATAATTTTCTAATGCAATATTAATCTCATAGCAAATTTGATAATTTTCAAATATATCTTAAAATAATTTGTATCATTTTTTTTATAGTTATTATTAAGGTTGTGAAAATCGGGATATGATTTTGAATCAGAAAAATAAGATGTTCAATATTCAGTTATTTGATTGGAGTTGAACTAGATGATCAAATAGATATTAAAATTATTTAAATAAAAATTAAATGATGAGAGGGACTTTGCCATTAAAAAAGTTTATGATATTATTAGAATTATAAATTATTGTGATTTTTTTTTCAAAATAGCATCTTTAATATAAATTGGCTATTATATAGATTTCCTTAGAACGAATGATTTAAAGTGCGTTTTAGGTTTTGTTTGACGCAACTTTCTTAATGCTTTCTAAAACAGTTTTTTAGTACAAAAATTTCTAGTTCAATATATTTTTGTACTAAAAAGCTACTTTAGAAAGCATTAAAAAGCCATCCCAAATGAAACCTTAGTCATTAATTATTTTTACAAAATTTTCTTATAATTGTAATAATCACTTATTCGAATTCAAAATCCAATAAAAAAAATCATATATTTAGGCTTCACTTAGGATTGCTTTTGACTACACTACTTTCAAAAAACCGTTTTAAAAAGCAATAAAAAAGTCTCCCAAGCGAGGCCTTAATCACATTAAAAAAAAAAGAATTTGCTAAATTTTTTGTCACAAATAAAAAATTAAGGCAATAAAAATAGCTAAATATGTTGCATTTAGTCATAATTTAACAAATATTAATTTATTTTTCTGAAATTAACATAATACTTTTAGAAATAATGAGACAACAACTATTATGTTTATTAAAATAAAAACATTATTAAATAAAAAAAGGAAATATAGAAAACTCTACATTCATGCACAATAATAATCATATGATAAAATTGCCAAAGAGGCCATATAGAAATGCAATCCATCCTATTTAATGTTCATTAAAAAAAAAAAAAACAACTTTCCAAGCTATCTTTTTTATAACTCCATTATTATTTTCTCAGCCTTTCAATCCTTTCCTTTCTCATGCAACACATTTGAAGAAGAATAAGAAAAAAAAGTTCTATCCAGGCATGATAATAACTTTTCTTTTCTTAACCTTCTCAATCTCTTTCTTCAAATTTTGCACAATGATTTGAAACTTGCTAAAATCATGAACTACGTCATAGAGAGGAGTCTCCTCTTTGGGTCCATCAGGATAGAGAAGTCGAGCTTGAATGTCTTGAAACCTTCTGTAATTTTCTTCAGCTTTCTTGTCACCCTTGATAGAATAAATCACTGCCTGTAAACACACCACAAATAAAGTAGTTTATCATTGATTTTATATATGTATACAACAACAACAACAACAAGCCTTTATCCCACTATGTGGGGTCGTCTAAATGAATCTTTTATTCTCCATTGTGTCATGTTAAGAGTCAAATTCTAATGTAAATCTAATAAGGAAATGTCATTTCTAATATTTTCCAACCAAGTCTTTTTTAGGTCTATCTCTACGTTTCTTAATACAAGTCAAATCTAGTACATCTACTTTCCTAACCGGTCATTGGAAGAACGCCATTTTATGTGACCAAACCATCTAAGAAGACTCTCTCTAATCATATCTTCCACTGGAGCTAATCCAACCTCATCACGTGTATGCTTATTTCGTATTTTGTCTTTAAGAGTAAAGCGACTCATCCACCTGAGCAACCTCATCTTTGAAACACTTAATTAAATATTATGCTTCTCTTTTAATGGCTAACATTCTACACCATAAAATATTGCAGGCCTTAGTACCATATTATATAATTTTTCCTTAAGTTTGAGAGGGACTTTTCTATCACACAACAAGCGCCTGATGCATTCCTCTACTTCAACAATCCAACTTAAAATTCTACTAATTATATCCCCTTCTATTTCACCATCACTCTAAACAATAGACACAAAATATTTAAAATGTGTGCTCTTATTAATGACTTCATAACCTAAAGTCACAATCTTTTCATTAAATTATTATTACTAAAATTACATTCCATATATTCAATTTTGGATCTACTCAAACGAAAGTCTTTAGACTCTAAGGTTGATATCCATAATTCAAGTTTATCTTCAACTCCTCTACTCTTATCAACAAAAAGAATATCATCAACAAAAAACATACACCATGATACAACCTCTTGCAAATATCTAGTGAGAGCATCCATGACTAAAGCAAAAACATATGGTCTTAAAGTTGAACCTTGATGTAATCCAACTGAAATAGTAAAATTCTTGGTCAAACCAATCAATTTTTAAAATTTGGAAGAGACATAAATTGAATATTTTAATAAAATTTATATTTGTGCAAGTAAAATAAATTTTTTTGAATATATTTGGCAAAATTTTGAAGAGAAAACAAATTGAAATTTTTTATAAAAATTATATTTATGAAATATATATATATATATATATATATATATATATATATATATATATATATATATATATATATATATATATATATATATATATATAAAGGCATCTTAAAATCCCTCCGTATATATATCGAAATAAAAAGTTTGGATTGGAGTATTTTAAATACATATCTATTATTATGAATCTTAAAATTATTGGATTTAATTTGAGATATCGATAATACATATATAAAATCATCAAAATTTAAATTATGAGCATTTTAAGAAAGGTAGAGAGATCTAAGAAGACTTTATTACAAAGCATTAGAAATAATATTTCTAAATGAAAAATTGATTCTAAACAATATACAATAGAGAAAAAAGGATTCATTTAACCAACCTTAATGTAATGAGATAAAGACTTATTGTTGTACACATTTTAAAATAAAATCGAAGGCATAATATTAATATTAATTATAATTTTGCAGTTATTAATATCTTTAGTGAAAAGACAAATTAATAATATGATAAATTTTTAAATTTGTACCTTATAAAGTGCAGCTCTTGCATCAGTGATCCCTTCATCATAGAGCCAAGGACAGGTCAAAGCTTCATCGTAGTCTCCCTTTGTGAACCATCAAGTAGAGGCAAATGGTCCGTTAAAATTTGGGATTTAGTTGTCAAATTAATATTTAAATTAGCTAGGGCCGAGGCTATGTAAATATGCATAAAACATTTCATCTATGTATGAGAAGTCATTTTAGGCTTTTTTTTCAGAACATCTTTCTTATTATCTCTTAAAACAGTTTTTTAGTACAAAAATTTTAATTTTTATACTAAAAAATTATTTTAAGAAATAGTAAGAAAGTTGTCCCAAATGAAGCTTTCGTTACCTTGTAAATGAGCATCTCAACCAGCAACATTCCGAGCTCATGTGCCTCATGGGGTGTGGCCTTCTCTATTGCTTTCCTTAGCAGCGCCACTGCTTCGTCTTCCTTACCGGTCATCTCTAGCTTCCCTGCCACACTCTGCAACCATGATGCAAAATTACACTCCATTAAATATATTTAGGGCTAACATCTTGATATGGAGATTCAAAATTTTGAAAATTTAAAATGGCCAAAATCTTTGAAGGATCTAAATGATAGAAATTTAAAGATATATATTGAATGTTTGATTAGCTAAGGATATATGGTCATTGTTTATAAGAATAATTAATAAATCAGCAACCTCTAAATAAGGGAAATCAAAAGATTTGTTAGAAAGAACTATCACAGTTATTGAATATGAGTGTTATAACAACATATTTGCGCTAAAACACTTAAGAATTTATTACTGAAGCAACTCAAAAAAGTTAAGTTACTTATTTTATTAAATAAAGATTTATCTTTGAAGTATTTGTTTAAATTATTAATGATTTTTTTTTAAATAATATTGTATCTAATAAAAACACCTAGAAAACATATTGGGTAGCTTAGTTGGGAAGCTAAAAGTGGACATGATCCTTTCTAAAAAGATCTCATGAGAATAAGTGGCAAATAGAGTTGTCATCATTTAAAAACTTTAAAAAACATAAGCCTTAATATATATATATATATATATAAAAATCTCAGAAAGAATAAACTTTAGAAGTTATAGTTACACTTAAAATCTCATAAAACATAAGCCTCAAAGGCATAAGTTCATCTAAGAATCTCGAAACGCTAAAAATCTTAGAAGATTATAAGCTTCAAAATATACTCCAAAAATATATGTATCTCTTATTATTTAAAAACTTTAGAAAGTACAATTTTCACAAATTCACAGAGAATCTCAAAAGGTTTCAATTTTTTTTTTAATTCTTAAAAAATCTTAGAAACTATAAGCCTCATGAGGTCTCAAAAAATTTGGATTATTATACTCTAAGTGGAGGGTAATATTTTAAATATTTCTAATTTTTAAAACAAAATTAAAGAGCTTAATTTTATCTGGCGAGCAAATGTTTATAAATATGAATTATCCTTATACAAAGGTGGAGATCGAGTTCATTTTGTTCAAATAAATTGATTATAAATATCAATCAAATTTGTAAGTGACTTTGAAATATGTACATAACTATTACATTTGTATGATGTTAACGCACAATTGATCTCATAATTCTTACATCAACTATCAACGAGCACTCTCTTCCCTCAAAGTTTAATGCATGGATCCAAATTTTATCTCAATTCGAATGGCTCAACAGCTTAATAGTAAATATTAACATCAATCTGAAATACAAAGTCTAATAGAGAATTTACTGTTTAATTGGAAATCAGCCAAATCTAACTATCTCAAAATACAACAAAATAGGCCTAGATGATGCATTCTGAATGTTTCAAAATTTTATTTTGTACTTTTTTAACTTGCAAACAGACACCAAAATTTTTAAAAACTATGGGATTTGTAGCACTTTACACCCTTTTACATAAAATCAAACCGCCATTTAATATAAAAAACTATATATATATATTGAAAAGTGCTTTATAAGAAGCAGTAAAAAAGCCGTTCCAAACTAAGCCTAAAAGCTGCTTTAAGAAGTAGTAAGAAAGCCTTTTCAAATGAAGTTTTTTAGCTTTCTTACTGCTTTCTAAAATAGCTTATTTGTAATAAAATTTGGGTTTTTTTTACTAAAAAATTAATTTAAGCAGTAAGAAAGCTACCTCAAATGTTAAACTCTGTTTCTCACATTTTGTGGCTCATCATTTCTTAAAAAAAAAAATCTATGAGGGAATCGAAAAATTATTTCATGAGGAGTCTGAACGTTGAATAATGTCCGGACTCCAAAAAAAATGGCATGTGCCATTGTCTATGATATGTACAAGTTTATATGCACAATGTACATATTATGCATATAATTTGTACATAATATATATAAATATGTGAATATTATGTAAAAAATATGTCACATTTTTATTGGAGTTCGGCCGCATTTAATAATTTCTTGAGGGAACCAACCTGCAGTTTGCTGAAGTGCATGCGTCCGTCACTCGGATTTAGAAGTTCCTCGAATTCAGCGTCGGCTCGGTCGAGCTTCGCGTCATTGAGCCTCGCCTCCTGCGCGTCAATGATCCTCTCCAGAGCCAAACGCCCGCCGTGGAGCGCCGCGATAGACATGGACCGCTGTAGCAACGGCCTGATCTGCTCCACGCGCCCGGGCCCGGCATCCCTTCCGCGTCGTCGCCGAAGAAACTTGTTCGCCCGCCCGCGGTTTCTGTAGGCAAGGGCGAGGAATATGCCGGTGAAGATGAGTGCTCCGGCAGTTTTCGGGCTTGTCAGGATGTTCATACACGCCCATCCGGCGTGCTGGATCTTGGAGGCCACGCGGTTTAGAACATGTGGCGTGGGCGGGTCGGGCTGCTGATTTTTATTGGGTTGCTTGCGTTGGGCCGGGTTTTCAGCCATGGTGGCGAGGTGGATGGGCAGGTGGGATGAGATGGAGAGACGGGGATTTAAAAAGAGGAGAGGGAGGAAGTGAGGGAATGATGGGTTTGCTTGTTGGGAGAGGAGAGAAGGGCATCGAGCTCTAGGAGAGTGCTGAGTTACGCGAGGAATGGAATGGAAGTAAAGCAATGGATTTTGCGCTTTTGCTTTCTTTCTGGTTTGTTGGCTTTAATTTTTTTTTTGTTGGAAGGTTTTTTTTTTTGTTTACTAAATTTTATTATTTTGTTTATTATCCTCGTAGATGAAGGAACTTTTAGATAAGAGAAAAATTAGATTAGAATACTTGTGCAATACATGAATACAAAAGAAACTTTATTATGTTGGCTTAAGGGAGCCAAAGATCTACATATCTAAGCTCTACTTGTATTATAATGCCAAGACCATGATATAAAGTATTATCTACTGGAAAGGCTCTCATAGAAAAATTGACAAATGAAGGCATATATATATATATATATATATATATATATATATATATATATATATATATATATATATATATATATATATATAAAATTTTTTTTTATTAAAACTCACAAAGGGGCCTAGGCGTTAATATAAAAAAATAGTTACAGAGTCCTTACAGGAGGCCATCGGCTCATTAATGCTCTTACGAGCTACAAAACAAAGCAAAAGAAAACCTACGAGCCAATTATCTCCCACTAATTAAAAATACAAGGCACCCTAATAACATGCTAACGATGCTATAGACAAGCATCCAAAAAAGAAAGATAATATGATTACAGTAAGGACCAATCTTTCTACAAAAAAACTTGAAGTCAGCCAAAAACAGCTCCACCTGTAAAGAAAAATTGTTGCAAAAGGAAAAACTACACCATAACAAAATATAGGGTACATAACAACAATAAAAGAAGTAACAGCTAGCAAAAAAGGAGACATAAAATTCTGCTCCAAGTAAAGCCAGTCTTAGACATAGACTTAAGGAGCTCAGAATACAATTAATATTGAAAGCCTCATCAGAAAAATCTACAAGCCAATCAATCCTACCTTCAGGGTCAACCAAAACCACCTTGGATAAACCCCTCCAGCACAACAGAAGATCCCCAAATGAAAAGCACTGGTTATTCAGAATCCCAAAAGAAATATCCACACCATACCTCCAAAAACAGTGAAACAATAGGCAAAACAACAACTAAGTGCTAAACAATCACGTGTAAGCACCAACCCAGCCAACAACATCTCCAACATAACAAGAGAGCCCATCCTGAAACACACGGTTACCCCCAACACCCTAAAACTGATGGTAGGAGAGCAACAATGGGACAAAATAAGTTATCTAGATTCCTAGAACAAATAACCACACCAGAAAACAACAACCACCTACAGGCAACAACCCAAGCAATAGCTGAAACAGAAAGAGAAAAAAGCCCAGCAAGAACACCACAATTACCCCCATCACCCTACAAATAGAAGGTAGGAGAGCAACAATGGGATAGACCATCAACATTATAACTTGAGAAATCATTGCTCAAGTCAAAATTCATAAAGACAACAGCCAAATAAGAAGTCACAGAATTATGCCAACAACAGATAACCAAAAAATGAGAAAAGGAGTACCTGGTACACATGACAAAAGAGTTACATCACACAACTCCAAAGACTGGAGAAAAACTCAGCTAGCAAAAGAAGAAAAACATTCTAGTTGAATATCCCACCAACAATAGGGAGAAATACCTCCAGCAAAAGCCACAAAAGAGAAGCCCAAATCCAAAACCAAGATGGAGCAGAACCTCCACACCACATATGGTCCAACCAACATAAAAATTGAACTAGAAAAAACAGGATAAAAATAGAACACCTCTGTAATCCAATAGGTGAAATGTAGAAGCCCAGAAAAACAAAAAGACCAAACTAATAAGCAGGAAAAGAAAGTGAGCCAACTAGATCATCAGCCAAGAAAATAGATAGTTAATAACTAACATAAGGAATACCATACGCATCAAGGTTAAGCAAGCCACAAAGAGGACCAGGGATAGTAGATGAAATAACATCAGTGAAACAGGCAATATTACAACCTCATATAGCAAGCTAATTAAGAAACACATGGATGTTAGTGTAGTGTGTACGATACTACATCTCTTATAAATTTAATGTCTAAGGCTAGCAGTACTGTGGTATTATTGTACGCCTCAATGGTGGGTAAGCTCTCTATTTTTTAGAGGCAATAAATCCTACCCATCCACATCACATGAATGACCCCACCTCCCTCTTTCTCTCATGTGTGCTTGAGATGCACTGTCTTTATTTTTCTCCAGTTTTCTCTTTTCTTAGATCGACCGGGTGATGATATTGAGTCACATATGTTGATTAAATCAAATTGAGTCTCTCTTCCTCTTTGATTAGGAGAATCTAAAAATTTTCCTCTACACTAAATCCATTTGAGAGAATAATATAATATCCTTAATCGAGAATTTTCTTAGGCCGTGATCTAAGATGTAATTATTATTTTGGATTATATTATTCTTTCATCAAATAAATTGATCCCCACATCTGATAAATCCTATTCGAACTGATATATAGAATAAAGGAAATCTCATGATATTTTGGATTATACATATTATTATCCATCGAGGTGTGTAGGCGAAAGCTGCTATCTTTCATGGCTAATCGTATGTATAACTCTATCTACTCTTCGTATGAATCATTTGATCTATTACATGAAAATAGGGTTCAATAAAATCAAATAAAAAAAAATCATTTGGTGTCATCTTGGGCAAATTATTAGGTCAGGTGACCGGAGGCGAAAAATAAGTTCGGACATCCAATAAAAATTTGCCACGTCACCTTGCGCTTTAGTTGAGCTTTTTGACTTGCGCTTTAGTTGCGCTTTGGTTGCGCTTTAGTTGCGCTTTATCTGCGCTTTAGTTGCGCTTTTTGACTTGCGCTTTAGTTGTGCTTTAGTTGCGCTTTACCTGCGCTTTAGTTGCGCTAATTTTAAAATAATATTTTATTAATATCCGGACCTATCTCTGCGTTCGGTCACCTGACCCAATAATTTGTCGTCTTCTTGACGTGTTTTGTAATTTTGTTTTATTATTCCTCTATGGAGCAACATTCTTGATCTTAATTACAGAGGGTACTCTCATTATAATAAATTTATATTGTATGTAGTGTAATCCTTAGAGATTGATGGCTATAAAGTTTGATGGATTTCAATATTTTTGAGGTAATCTTATTGTACTTATCATAAGGTGTAAGGAAATAACCAAACAGTTATTTTTTTAGGGGGTGCAGTATTCATAAGAGACATAAGAATTTTTTACATAGAAACCCTTAAAAAAGGGAAAAAGCTAAGGGGCCAAGTCCAGTTAAAATGGTTTCATCTAATAATGATGGTTGATTACAAATAATTCTTTTCCTTGGAGGAGGACATTGGCTCAATGTATCAAATACACATTATATAGAGCACTTTACATAGTTGGAGAATGATATGATAGCTATTATCAAGAGAGTATTATCCTTCTCATTTGGTTGATTGGAGATTGAAGTCAGAAGGATCGTAGTTAGGTGATGGTGGTTGGAAGGATCATAGTCGAGTGATGGTCATTGGAGGGGGATTGTAGTTGAGTGACGATAATGATAAGAAGAATAATAGTCACTGGGTGACATTAATCAGAGGATGGACCAACAGTGGCTTCTAGATGGAGGCCCAACAATAATGGTCAGGTAGAGATCAGCAGCAGAGGCCTCGTGGCATGGATTCATTGGCGGTGGTACCAGGGTGGAGCTCCAGTATTCTTTAAGGTTAAAAGGATTCCTCAAGGCTCAAACCTTTTATCTTATTTCTAATCCCCTTTTCATGTGAATAATGAGAGTTTACTTATAATTTTTTGGGAGTGACATGCTCAATAAATATGAAGAATATCTAAGAAAAATTTAGAATGTTATATTAGATGACTAGTATCAATTCCCTCGATCATGGAGAAATTTTTAAAAATTTATGTCTTAATGATGTCAAAATTCAACGATTAGGCTCATTGGATTCATCTCATCGAGCCGTTCTATTTGATTATATGCATGTCATATTAATATACCATTTGGGCATCCAATTGATATTATGAAGCTTCCAAAAATATTTCATCTTAAGATTTTGGCTCAGATTGGGTTGAATTTTGTGCCATTGGATTTGACTCCTTGAGATGTTCAGTTTGACTATAAGCTTGGTGAAATTGAAGTTTGGATGGTCTTGAATTTAATTTTAAAATTTTCTTATTCATTTTTGCATCAAGATTCGTGCCCAATCAAGGGTACTTTTGGTAACATATATGTTTCCCTCTAGTTTCGAATGTCGAGGCTTGTAGAGTCTTAAAATATGTGTCAGAGCTTTTGAAAACTTATTGATGCTAATTTATAGTTTCAAACAAATTAAAAGGCGTGACCATTCCTTTATTCATCATTTTGGACCTTCCCTCAAACAAAGTAAAATACACTTGATTATAATTTGATATTTCTTGAAGTCAAGGAATTTATTGGAACAAGATTTGTTGAAAACGTTTGCTCCCAAACTTTTTTTTTTGGCATTCTGCCTACCTGAGGTGGAGGAGGTTGGTTGGTTGAGGCACCAGCAATGTCGCCTCAATTAAGTTATTTTTAATGGAAATATTTAAATTTTGGATTTTAAAATTAAAATAATTAAAAAATTCATCAAAATCCAAAAAAAGTTTGAAATACCTTTCATGTACCCTCCCCCTTGCACTTATAAATAACCCCCATGTGGGTGGGGAAAAAGCACAATCTCTTAAGTTGATCCAAGCCCTCTTTTGGATTAGTAACTATGAGATTATCAATGACAATCACAACCTTGTTCTCTTGTGTTGACCCTAGCTTTCCCTTGGATTATTTGGCTCGTAGAACATTGGTGGAGATCCAAGCTAACATTGATGGAAGTTAATACAAACATTGGTGGAGATCATAGCCTAGTTCTCTTATGTCGATCTAATTTTTCTTTTGGATTGGTAGCTTAAAGAATGTTCATGGCGATCAAAGATTGGTTCTTTTATGCCGGTCAAAGTTTTCACTTAGATTGATAGCTCAGAGAATATTGGTGGAAATTAAAGCTTGGTTATATGGTGTCGATCCAAGTTTTACATTGGATTGGTAGCTCGGAGAACATTGGTGGTGATCATAGCTTGGTTCTCTTATGACAGTCAAAGCTTTCCCTTGAATTGGTAACTCATTGAATATTGGCGATGATCAAACTGAATGTTGGTGGTGATTAAAGCCTAATTCTCTTGTGCTGGTCCAAGTTTTCCTTTGAATTGGTAGCTTGGAGAATGTTGGTGGTGATCAAGACCTAGTTCTTCTACGCTGGTCTAAATTTTCTCTTAATAATTAGGAAATGACCTAGAGATGACGAAAAATCAGATAAAAGTCTAGCAACAACTAGTATTTGTGAAGAGACCCGATGGTGGCAACACCTAAGAGGAGACTCAACGATAGTTAATGGATGGGGAAGTCCAGCGATGGTTGATGGTCATGAAGAGCTCTGGCAACAGTAGCACCTAACAGGATACCTTATGATCATAAGTCAATCCTTTGATGCCAGGAGTCCTGTATGCCGATGAAATTCTATTAGAAGTGGTTAGGTGAAATTTTGATGTTGGCGATTGAGTGGTGAGCTGATGGCGATGATCAGGCTACATTTTATTTGAGATAGTAGTTATGCATGCTGACAATAAACAACTTAATGGAGGGGGTTAAACACTGTGTCGACCTCTACAGTCTAGTGACACACTAATGATGCCAACTAATTGGAGGCCTGATGGGGCGCCAATCTTTCCTTGAAGGAGCTAAGAGAGATGCTTTATGGTGTTGCATGAAATAAGTCAATAAAATACACTAACAATGTTTGATCGAAGATGTTTGAGCTATCAGAGGTTATTTCTTCGAGTATTGCTTGTTGATGTTAACCTGTATAGAGAAGGTCAAAAGAAATCCACTAAGGATGTTTAACCTATATGAGGCTATTTGCCAAAATATTACTTGATGACATTAACATGCATTAAGAAAGTTGAGAAAATTTATTATAAATGTTTGACTTATCCGAGATTGCTTATCAAAATATTATTAGATGACACTAACCTTTGTAAAAGAGGTCAAGGGAATCCATCAAGGTTTTTTGACCTAATTAAGGTTATTTATCAAAGTTTTACTCAATGGCATTAACATGCAGAGAAGAGGTCAAATTGAATCTCCCTAAGATTGGTTATACCTTGATTAGGAGTGAGAGGATGCTGCATGCATCCCAAATCGAAAGTGAAGATAGGTTTGTCTTTAGATAGTTATTGCCTTTTAAAGGTCAAGACTATGACCTTTCCTAAATAGTAGAAGTCTAGCTAGGGACCATATAGAGCTTACAATTTATTAGAAGAATTCTTACATTTGCTGAGAGCTTTATGAAAAATGATTTCCTAAGAAATTAACTTGGATGTTTAAAATATTGGAGGAATTTTCTTGGCAACAGTTGCATTTGATGCTGCAGCTAAGGTTTCCCCTCAATCCAAATCTACTTCCACAAAATTGATGCAGTAGTGGCTAATACTTGAGAGATGATAAAATGATGCATAAGGTATCCCTCAATATTGAAGGGCTTCTTTTAGTCTTATAGATCATGACAAAGGGACTATCTTGCTTTAACCATGCCTAAGACGTCGACTTAAACCACCTTTTGAGGTTATAATAAAGGTTTTCCCTTAGCTTGGAGTTATTTTTCACAAATAGCGCCAAACTATTGCATCATGTAAAATTTATAGCAGTAGAGATATAGAGAATTTAACATAATAGCTTTGTATGAAGATCCAACACTAAAAAAGATAAGAGAGAGAGGTGCATTGTTCATAAAAGACATTAGAATTTTAACACAAAAACTTTTAAAATGGGGGAAAAAATATAAGGCCTAGCCTAGATAAATGATTCAATTAATATTGGTGATTGATTACAAATAATGCCTTTCCTCGGAGGAGGGCATTGACTCAATGTAACAAATACAAATTGTATATAGTACATTACATAGTTAGAGAAAAATATGATAGATGTTTTCAAGAGAGTTTTATCTTACTCATTTGGTTGGTAGGGTCGTAGTCGGATGATGATGGTCACTAAAACTATAATTGGTATGCGACAGAGGTTGGAAGATTCAAAGTTTGGTGACATTGGTCGGAGAAACTATAGTTGGCTGGCAACAGAGGTTGGAAGGATCGTAGTCAGGTGATGGTGGTATGAAGGATCGTAGTTGGGCAATGGTTGTCAGAGGGATTATAGTTAGTGACTATGAATGTTGGAAGGACCATAATCAGGCAATGATGTTTAGAGGAACCTTAGTTGGCGGGCAATGGAGGTCAGAATGATCATAATCGGGTACCATTGGTCAGAAAGACCATAGACAGGTCACGGTGGTTAGAGGGATCGTAGCCGAGCAATGATGGCGATCATAGGAACAATATTCATCAGGTGAAAAATGATTAGACGAAGATCCAACAAAGGTTGCTATATTGAGGTCCAATGATGATGTTCAGGTGGAGGTTCAACAACATTAGCCTCATGGTGTTGAATTGTCGTTGGTTTGTGCTGGGGTGGTGCTCCAAGGTTCTTAAAGATTTAGAGTTTTTCTCTTCTTCTTGCTCTCCCCTTCATGTGAAGAATAGGGATCTATTTATAATTTTTTGGGAGTGGTGTGCTCAGTAAATATGGAGAAGATCTTGGTCAAATTTAGAGTGTTCCATCTGATGGCTAGTATCAATTTCCTTTGTTGTGAAGTATTTTTAAACATGTATATGTCTTCATAATACTATAATTCAATGATCATGGGATTGTTGGATTCTTCTCATCGAGCTTCTTGATTTGACTATAAACTTATTATATTCAGGTATCATTTGGTCATCCAATTTATATTCTAAAGCTTCCAAAAATATTTTGATCCTTTGATTTGGGCTCGAATCTGACTTAATTTGGTATAATTGGGTTCAACTCCGTGTGATGTTCAATTTGACTATAAGCTTGTTGAAGCCAGAGTTTGGATGGTCCCAAATTTAATTTTATAAGTTTGTAATTTATATTTGCGTCAAAATTCATGCGAGATCAAGGCGATTTACATCACACTTATATAGTTCATCCCATTATTGGGTTATATTATTGTAATATTCTGTGTGAGAACTTAACTAATTTGGTGTCAAGAAATTTTTGTGACACATGTGATTTAACATTATTAGGAAAAGCTCATAATAATAAAATTAGTTGGTGGTAGAATCAAAATGTGCAAGAAAAGATAAAAAATAAGAAAATTTGTTATAATAATTGGTTTAGATGTAAAAACTTAAAAAAAGGGAAATATATAAAGAGGTTTGTAAGGTGTCTAATAAAGTAATATACAATGCAAAAATTTTAGCTTTTAATGATTTTTAAAATAGAATAAATTCTAAATAGGGGAAAAGAAATATGTATAAGTTAGCCAAACAATGAGATATGAGTGGTAAGGATTTAGTTCAAGTGAAGTGAATTATGGATGAAGATCAAAACGTGCTTTTGTTTAGAAGAAGATATTTAAGAAAGGTGGATGAGATATTTTGCTAAGCTTTTCAATGAAAATTGTGAGAATACGATTGGCTTTAGTGGCTTTAGCACTCTAGATGAAAATATAGATTTTGATTTTTATCCACGTATAAGCAAATTTGAAGTTGAAAATAAAGTGTAGTTTGCTAGAGAGAGAAAGTTCCATTTGCTAGAGAGAGAGAAAGTGATTTTCAAATTCCATCGATCCTGATTGTGCTCGCCATTCATCAATGCCGGTGATTGTCCACCGATCACCGGACAATGAAGGATGGGTGAAGATCAAGGTTCTACTGATATGGCTGGGAGGACTGCTCCTCCAATTTCAAAGTCTTCTGATAGATTTTCTATATCCGATTTTTCTGCTGATAGAAATCGGAACCTGAATTCCAAAAATAAACCATTGATCATAAATGAAGGAGCTCTTTTGCATCCCAAAAAGAAGATCCCTGTTGCTGGTAAAGGTAAAAAATGTTCTTATTGAAGAAGAAATTAAAAGTCTGAAAGTTCTGAAGATTCTGAAGCAAAATTCTGGAAGCCCGAATGCCACATCTTCTTCTGATCTTAAATTACATGTAAGTAGATTATGCAAT
Organism: Dendrobium officinale; assembly: GCA_019514585.1. Lineage (NCBI taxonomy): Eukaryota > Viridiplantae > Streptophyta > Magnoliopsida > Asparagales > Orchidaceae > Dendrobium > Dendrobium officinale. The sequence continues at coordinate 26,594,717 of CM033692.1, forward strand.
TCTACTCCTTCTAGTCCTGGTGAGCAGATTTCAAATCGTGCAAATGCATTGGTCACTGATGCTGCGATTGAGGAGAGTAGACGAGATGCACAGAAGATGTCTGTGTTGAGTCCAGTAATTAGGTTGTTAAGCCTAAGTAAATGTCCCAAGGCTACCAAGAGGGGGGTGAATTGGTAGTTTTTTAAAATTTTAAACCCTCTTAATAATAAAGTTGAACCGAAATAAAATTTTCTTTTAAAGTTAGTAGAAAAATGTTTTTCAACCACAGAGTTGTTTAAACTGAAATTTAAAGTGCGGAAACGTAAAAGCTATAAAGTAAATGACACCAGATTTATAGTGGTTCGGTCTATAACCAGACCTACATCCACTCCTCAGAGGCACCCTCTGAGTATTGCACTAATACCAATAGTGACTCTCCTTTTGCACCCACAGCAAGGCGGAGAAGCCCATACAACACACTCTTTTCACCACTCCCCGGTGCGGTAGAGAACCGTCCGTCCTTTTACACAAAACCCAGTGTTGGCAGAGAACCGTCGTCCTTTCACACCCTCCAAGTGTAGGCAGAGAACCTTCGTCCTTTCACACCCTCCAAGTGTGGGCAGAGAACCTTCGTCCTTTCACACTCTCCTAGTGTGGGCAGAGAACCCTCGTCTGTTCACACTCTCCAAGTGTGGGCAGAGAACCCTTCGGCTGTTCACACTCTCCAAGTGTCGGCAGAGAACCTTCGTCCTTTCACACTCTCCTAGTGTGGGCAGAGAACCCTCGTCTGTTCACACTCTCCAAGTGTGAGCAGAGAACCCTTCGGCTGTTCACACTCTCCAAGTGTCGGCAGAGAACCGGATCTCCTTGACAGATCTTCTCACAAGAATCTAGAAGGAAGAAAGAAAAAGAGTGAAGAAATCCAATTTCACAAGTAGAGACTCTTACCTTAGCAATCCAAGTGAAGCCTTCTCGCTCCAGTGGTAGGAATCCTTCTTTGAATGCTCTCTTCCACTCTCTCCTTAGCTATTCTCTCAAGAGGCACGAAGATCAAATGACAAAAAGATTGGGTGGCAGTCTAATTTGGACTATTTATATAAAAGACAAGTGAAACCGCCCAAAAACTGCAAATTTTCAATTCTGTACGCAGTGGATCGTCCTGTACGATCCTGGATCGTACTGGACGATTTTACTTAAACGATCTGAAACGACCCAATTTGTATATGTGTACGAACTGACTTCGTACAGCTGATCGTCCTGTACGAACTTGGTTAGTCCAGTACGAACGGTTATTACAAGGTCGGTTCTAGAAACTGCTGAAAACTGTTCTAAGTCGGTTTATCGTTTGAACGAAAATGTGATCGTCTGGACGAAAATTTTCCAGATAACCGATCGTCCTGGACGATTATTTATTTCGTCTGGACGAAAATTTTCCAGAGAACCAATCGCCGCGGACGATAATTTGTTTTCGTCTGGACGAAAAATTTTGCAGAGAATTGATCGTCCTGTACGATATTTATTTTCGTCTGGACGAAAATTTTCCAGAGCACTGGTCGCCTCGTACGATGGTAAAATTCGTCTGGACGAAAAGTTTACCGTGAACCCATCGCCTGGGATGATAATAAATTTCGTCCTGGACGAATAGGACTTAGAAAATTTTTGAAAGCAAGTTCCTATTCGTTCCAAGTGCTCTATAGGAGATAACTGACAGATCGTCCAGTACGATAAATATCGTCCTGTACGATCAGTATAGAATTTCAAGATCTCCTTATTTGTGTGTGTGAGATTTTATTCACTCAATTACAATCACTCCCTTTCAAGATTAATTCAAAGAAAAGACAAACATCAATTAAACAAAATATCTCATGTTGAATTTGAATTGAAGTTTTCGTAGTCTGGAGTCTGATTTTCCTGAAATGTTAGTACACACAAGAGCAAGTGCAAATCTTCTGAAATTGTTAGGAGATAAACTATACATTTGAACAATAATGTTTGGAATCATCAAAACTACATAAGTTGCATAAATATAACTCATTCAAATAGCAACTATTCAGACAATCTCCCCCTTTTTGATGATGGCAAAACAATTATTATTAGTATGGTTTCAAGTTAAAACACATCTTTTATCTCCTAAACTCCCCCTGAATTTATGAGTACATTAAAATAAGGAGGCATTAAGGAACAATATTTAACGAACAAAATTTTTATTTTTTTTCAAAAATTTTTAACACAAACTTGCAACGAACAGAACAACTAAAAAGAGAAAACACAAACATACATACACAAACTAAAACATACACAAACTAATAATTTCTCCCCCTTTTTGACAGCAACAAAAAGTGAAGAAGAAATATAAGTAATTGTATGAAAATTCATTTGAATATTTAATCTAAATGGTGATTGATATAAGGTATGCAATTTTCAACTAAAAACATTAGGTTAATCATAGAAATTCAGGAGATTCAAAAAGTGATATAACATTGTAAGTAAGAAGAATTTAGCAAAGACATGATTCAATTTAGACATTTCAATATAGAAAATCATTACAAGAGAGATGAAGAAAAAATTCTATATTTCAAAATTCAATAGAATATAAATGAACATAAGATCAATTTGAATTAAGAGATTGAAAGAATTTGGAAAGAAGAGAATTACCACATGTGGCGCTTTGCGCATCTTTTTCAAATTTTTGAGCACATTTTTGTGCATCTATTGATATTGAGCTGATTTTGTGCCTCTTTTTCATATTTGCGAACCATTGCGCATTTCTTTTGATTTTTGTACTTGTTGTACAATTTTCAAGAGTAATTTAGACCAATTCTTTCCAAAATCAATAATCTAAAATTTCAAATATTTCTAAGTACATAAATATTATTTGAACAAGGAAATACAAAATAAGTAAACATCTAAATTGCAATAATAATTTTAACTTTTATGTAGTCTAAATGAATAGACATGAATTTAAAAATTCTAATTACAACAAGTTATAAACAACTTTTAAATTTAGAAAGACTAGATTTTCTAATGTAGATAATTTCAAATTACATTCTAATTTAAGCACTATGAAGATTAAATAATACTAATGAAATTCATAAAAATTAACCACATTTCAATAACAAATTAATACTGAAACAATTGCGAAATGCATTGATTTATATGAAAGGATTACATTTCACAAAAGCTAAACACAACTTAAAATAAAAGACAAAACATACACTTAACAAAAACATTAACATAACAAGACATAAAAAAAAATGAGTAACTAACACAACAACACAACAAAAATACAACACAAGTACAACAAAAACACATAAAATCATCTCTACTGTTCTGGAGGAGGAGGAGGAGGAATGCCACCGAAAAGGTTAAAGTAGGAGGCCATCAACATTACATTGGTATTGATATTATGTACTTCATTTCTAATAACACCAATGTCATGTTGTTGCTGCACAAGTTTGAGCATCAAATTGATCAAATCTTTGATCAATATGAGTCTCTAATCGATCAAATCTCTCAATCAGATTCTGATAATCTGACTGAGGTGCAGAGGTATGCTCTCCTTCTTCTTCTTCTTCTTCTTCTGAAGCACTGTCATGTGCTTTCCCTTTTTCTTTTTCCTCCTTGAAGAGCAGTCTGAATGATGTGTTGTTATATAGTAAACTGGCTCTTCATATTCCTCATCAGGATGCACTATATTGTATTTCTTCTCCAAAATATAAGTAATTAAGTGCCCTAATGAAATGTTCTTCTTCCTCTTCTGATCAGCATGTCCTATTTCTGAAAGCCCATAGATATGATCTATGATGAGTTGGGCTTCATCAATAGGATGTCTTGACATGATTAAAAAAGTTAGACAAGAAAGGAGAGGAGTGATGTTAATCCTATCACCAGCTTTAGGAATAATTGAGGATCTAAGGATATGCTGGATGATTCGGGCATCTTGGGTCATACCTGAGACTCTAGCAACATGATTGTCAATCGCATTTCCTCTAATTACCCTATTGATTTCAAACCATTTGAAGGAGTTTTCTGACATTAGGGTGTGGGCTATATATCTCTCAGTTCTTAAGTTTAAAAATGCACCAAGATCGTGCTTGGTGATCTCAACTTTTTTCTTAAAAACAAAAGAACTAATGATAGAGTGGTCAGAATTGAAACTCATGTTGGCAAGAAAGTAATGGTAGGTTTGTTTATTGTAGAAGTGGACGAGAGAAAGAATGAACTGAAATTGGGTTGAGGCGAAGAGGTGCATTACCCTAAATTTTAACTCTGCTGGGATAAGAATGCGAGACGGAGTGATTTTTGCGGAGGCAAAACGAGGAAAAGATTCTTCATTTGCCTTGGAAAGAAAGTTGTCTGGGGCATTCCTATTTGGTTTCTTCACCAAAACCTTTTGTCTTTTGCTAGAGGAGGCCATTGTTGATTTGATGTTGAAAGGGATTTAAAAGGAAATTTGAAAGTGTGATTGTCAAGTTTGAAAAGCCTTCATATTTAAAGGAAAATGATACTTTCGTCCTGGACGAAAATATTCGTCCTGGACGAAACATAATAGTTCGTCTGGACGAAGTATGTTCGTACAGACGATCCAATTCGTCCAAAATGTAACGGCTTTTCGTATTCAACACAACTTACGATGCGTCCCTTCGTACAGGCTTTTTGACTTGACCGATCGTACAGACGAAAAAATTTCGTACAGACGATCGAAAAGTATTTCGTTTTAATGACTCTTGAAAACCGTCCCCTACAATGAATCGAATCGACACATGTTCGTCTGGACGAACAAAAATTTCGTACAGACGAAGTTCGTATTAAAAACTGTTTTATCCACTCAACCGCTGCATTCAATCGTCCCGACGTTTGAGAGCAAAAAAAAATTCGTCCTGGACGATCACAGATCGTACAGACGATCCAATAAAAAAAACTGCTCTAAAACGGTTTAAAATTTTTGCAAACTGTTCCTTTACACATCGTCCCGTACGAAAATATTTCGTCCTGGACGATTTCCTCCAAAAAAAATTTTGATTTTTTTTTTTTTTTAAAAATAACAAAAAAACAAAAAACAATCAATCAAAACACAGAAAACATAAAACAAAATCACAAAACCAAAAACAATTCATTAAAAACACAAAAATTCACAAAATTACAAAAACAAAACACAACAAGTATCAATGTTGCAAAGACATTTTAGTTAAGCATTCAAATCAATAACACCAAGCCTTGTTCTTAAAGTACTGAAGGTATCAAAGGCTAAAGGTTTTGTAAAAATGTCTGCAAGTTGATTTTCAGTTGAAACATGTATGAGTTCAATTTCTCCTTTTGATACGTGATCCCTTATAAAATGATGCCTTATATCGATGTGTTTGGTTCTAGAATGTTGAATAGGATTTTTTGAAATACAAATAGCACTAGTATTGTCACAATAAATTGGAATAGTGCCTATAGTTAATCCTAAGTCAATCAACTGTTGTTTTAACCAAAGTACTTGTGCCACACAACTTCCTAATGCAATGTATTCTGCTTCTGCAGTAGATAGTGCCACTGAATTTTGTTTTCTACTAGACCATGAAACTAATGAATTTCCAATGAATTGACATGTTCCAGAAGTGCTTTTCCTATCCACTCTACAGCCTGCAAAGTCAGAATCTGAGTAACCAATAATTTCAAATGAAGAGCTAAACTTAGGATACCAAATTCCTAAGTTTTGAGTTCCTAGTAGATATCTTAAAATCCTTTTTACTGCTGTCAAATGTGATTCTTTTGGATCTGATTGAAATCTAGCACATAGGCAAACACTAAACATAATATCTGGTCGGCTAGCAGTCAAGTAAAGTAAAGATCCAATTATCCCTCTAAATTTCTTTTGATCAACAGATTTTCCCTTAAGGTCCTTATCCAACTGAACTGAAGAACTCATTGGTGTACTAACAGGTTTAGCATTGTCCATTTCATATTTTTTGAGGATGTCCTTAATATATTTGTTTTGACTAAGAAAAGTACCTTCCTCAAGTTGCTTAATGCTAAATCCTAGAAAGTAATTTAAATCTCCCATTAGACTCATTTCGAATTCATTACTCATTGTTTTAGAAAAATCATCACAAAGATGTTTATTTGAAGATCCAAAGATGATGTCATCCACATAAATTTGAACAATAAGTATATCCTTTCCAATTTTTCTTAAAAAGAGAGTTGTATCCACACTTCCTTTTTCAAAAGATCTTTCAAGTAGGAAGGTGCTTAACCTCTCATACCAAGCCCTAGGTGCCTGTTTCAATCCATATAATGCCTTTTTTAATTTGAAAACATGATTTGGAAATTTAGAATTTTCAAAACCTGGAGGTTGTTCTACAAAAACATCTTCTTCAATTACTCCATTTAAAAAGGCACTTTTAACATCCATTTGAAACAATTTAAAACCTTTAAAACAGGCAAAGGCTAGTAAAACCCTAATTGCTTCAAGTCTAGCTACAGGGGCAAAAGTTTCCTCAAAATCAATTCCTTCAATTTGATTATACCCCTTAGCTACTAATCTAGCCTTATTTCTAATGACTACTCCTGAGTCATTCATTTTATTTTTGAACACCCACTTGGTTCCAACAACACTTTGATCTTTTGGCCTTGTAGTTAGTTCCCAAACTTTATTTCTTACAAATTGATTTAACTCTTCTTGCATGGCCAATATCCAAAATTCATCTGAAAGTGCTTGATCAATGTTAGTGGGTTCAATAGTTGAAATAAAGGCTGAATGATTGACTTCCTTGTTTAATCCACGCCTAGTTCTAACACCCTCACTTGGTTCACCTATAATTAATTCCTTTGGTGATTTTTAGAAAATCTCAAATCTCTAGGCAAAGGGTCTTCTCTTTCTATATTTTCTTCCACATTTTCTTCCAAATTTAATCTATCAATCTTTTGGGAGTTTTCTTCAATTTCTTCTTCAACAACTTTTGGCTCTTCCATATTTTCATTTTCATCAAAAACAACATGTGTGGTTTCTTCAATGACTAAAGTTCTTTTGTTGAATACTCTATAAGATTTTCCAACACTTGAATATCCAACAAAAATTCCTTCATCTGATTTTGGATCAAATTTTCCTAAGGCAGATTTTCCATTATTATGTATGAACACCTTGCAACCAAATACATGTAAATGAGACAAATTTGGTGTTCTACCTTTTACCAATTCATAGGGTGTTTTATTCAAATTTGATCTCACATTTACCCTATTCAGAACATAGCATGCAGTGCTAACCGCCTCAGCCCAAAAATATCTAGGAAGAGAGTATTCTGCTAACATTGCTCGGGCGGCTTCTATTAATGTTCTGTTCTTTCTTTCAACTACTCCATTTTGTTGAGGAGTTCTAGGTGCAGAAAAATTGTGATCAATCCCCTTTTCTTTACAGAAATCTTCAAATCTTTCATTTTCAAATTCTCCTCCATGATCACTTTGTATAGAAATTATTTCACATCCTAGTTTTCTTTGTATCCAAGTTGAAAAATTTCTGAATTCCTCAAATGATTCACTCTTATGAAAAAGAAATTTAACCCAGGTGAATCTTGAAAAATCATCTACTATTACAAATCCATATACCTTTCCTCCTAGACTAACCGTGCTTACAGGTCCAAAAAGATCCATGTGAAGAATTTCTAAAGGTTTACTGGTCCTAAGATCTTTATTGAACTTAAAAGAGGACTTCACTTGTTTTCCTAATTGACATGCATCACATAAGTGGTCCTTAGTAAAGTCTAGTTTAGGTATCCCTCTAACCAAATTCTTTTGGGTAATTCTTCTAAGATTTTTCATACTAGAATGACAAAGTCTCCTATGCCAAAGCCATGATTCATCAGAAACAGTTTTCAAACAAAAAGCAGTAGGAGATTGAATACAATTTAAATCTAGCATGTAGACATTGTTTACCCTTTTTCCATTTAAAACAATTTTCCCATTTAGGCTAATTATGCAGCTAGTAGGTAAAAATTTTACATTATAGCCCTTATCACATAGCTGACTTATGCTAAGTAAATTATGTTTTAAGCCTTCAACTAATAAAACATTATCTATGAAAAAGTTTTTTAAATTTCCAATCATACCTGATCCAACCACCTTCTTTGTGGTATTATCTCCAAGTGTAACCTTGCCTCCACTCCTGGTTTCCAGCGTTATGAATTGAGCAGTATCTCCAGTCATGTGCTTAGAATATCCGCTGTCCAGGTACCATATACTCTCACGAGGTCTTGTGTGAGAGTATACCTGCAAAATTCTCAAATGTTAGACCTGGGAACCCAAACTAGTTTGGGTTCACCTTTATGAAATTTATAATCAGATGCATGTGTGATATGTCTAGGTTTATGCATCTTAGTTCTCCACACCAAATTAGGTTTCATCTTTAAAGTGCAGGTGTGAGATATATGTCCCAAAAATCCACAATTGTTACATTTAACATTAGGAAAAATATTCCTATGTTTTCTTTCATATGATTGTCTTCTAAGGGATTTCATGAATTTAGGATAATATTTAGGATTTGTAAAATCTTCAAGTTTAGGGGGGATCCTATTATCCTCGAGAGCTCTTATAGTAAGTTTGTAAAATGAATTCATATCCTCCAAGATTCGATTTGTATAATTGATTCTATATGTCTTGTGCTCAGATTCATCCTTAAATTTCTTAAATTCTTTTTCAAGTTCAGCATAGGATGATTTTAAATTTTCAAAATTTTTATTCAAGTCATCATATTCATCAAGTAGTTTCATGTGGTTGCTATCAATTAAAGCATGATCTTTCCTAAGGATTTCGTGTTCCTTATTAAGCTCTTCCAATTCTAAAACTAAACTAGAATGCATCTTTTTAGTTTTCCTATATGCATCATGCATGTGTTCAGAAACTTCAAACAGTTCATCATAGGTTAAATCACATACCTCTTCTTGATCTGATTGTTCAGCTTTATCTGCCATCAAGCAAAGTTGGTGACTTCTTCTTCGTTTTCAGTCTCAGATGAGTCTGAAGCTGAGTCCGCCCAAAAAGCCTTTTGAAACTTCTTCTTGCCCTTCTTTACCATTGGTTTCTCCTCTACCTTCTCCTTGCTAGGAGTGGCTTTAAGTTTTGGACAATCAGTTTTTATATGACCTGGTTTCCTGCATTCATAACAAATCACTTCATTAGAAACCCTGCCATTTTTGTTATACTTACCTCTATTCCATTGCTGGCGTCTCTTCTGCTTCCTCTTTAAAAAGCTTCTGAATTGTCTAGTCATCAGTGCTATATCGTCTTCATCCTCAGGTTGTGAGTGTTCACTTTCTGACTCTTCCACATTTAATGCAAGATTCTTTTCCTTTCTTGGTTCACCTGCATCAATCTTTCTTTGACTTACTCCTTGCTCGTAAGCAATGAGTGAACCAAGAAGATTGTTAAATAGAATAAATGTTCAGATCTTTTGACTCTGTAATTGCAGTAATTTTAGCATCGTATGCAGTAGGTAAACAACGAAGAATCTTATTAACCATTTCAGCATTAGTTAATTCCCTACCAAGTGCATGCAAAGAGGTGACAATTTGAGTGAATCTTGTGTACATGTCAGATATAGATTCATTAGGTTTCATGCGAAATAATTCGTAGTCATGTAACAAGATATTGAGTCTTGATTGCTTAACCTCATTTGTTCCTTCATAAGTAATACAAAGTCTATCCCATATGTCTTTTCCGCTTTTACAAGTGGAAACTCGCATGTAGTCTTCAGATTTTAAAGCACAAAAGAAACTATTTAAACATTTTGCATTTAATTGTGCTAAGTCACGTTCTTCTATAGTCCAATCTGCATAGGGTGTATCTATCCTAATTCCATCAACTAATCTAGTTGGTTTTGTGTAACCTTCCTGGACTAGCATCCACATGCGATAATCAAGTGACTGTAAGAAAGTAGACATGCGTGTTTTCCAAAAATCAAAAGGAATATTGTCAAACAGTGGAGGTCTAGTGATAGAGTAACCCTCAGGTGTGTTTCGGTTTCCAAATGTAGCCATCTACGTTAATCAAAAAGTAGTTCAAACTTATGATTTTGAAACTCTGCTCTGATACCACTTGTTGAGTCTAGTAATTAGGTTGTTAAGCCTAAGTAAATGTCCCAAGGCTACCAAGAGGGGGGTGAATTGGTAGTTTTTTAAAATTTTAAACCCTCTTAATAATAAAGTTGAACCGAAATAAAATTTTCTTTTAAAGTTAGTAGAAAAATGTTTTTCAACCACAGAGTTGTTTAAACTGAAATTTAAAGTGCGGAAACGTAAAAGCTATAAAGTAAATGACACCAGATTTATAGTGGTTCGGTCTATAACCAGACCTACATCCACTCCTCAGAGGCACCCTCTGAGTATTGCACTAATACCAATAGTGACTCTCCTTTTGCACCCACAGCAAGGCGGAGAAGCCCATACAACACACTCTTTTCACCACTCCCCGGTGCGGTAGAGAACCGTCCGTCCTTTTACACAAAACCCAGTGTTGGCAGAGAACCGTCGTCCTTTCACACCCTCCAAGTGTAGGCAGAGAACCTTCGTCCTTTCACACCCTCCAAGTGTGGGCAGAGAACCTTCGTCCTTTCACACTCTCCTAGTGTGGGCAGAGAACCCTCGTCTGTTCACACTCTCCAAGTGTGGGCAGAGAACCCTTCGGCTGTTCAAACTCTCCAAGTGTCGGCAGAGAACCTTCGTCCTTTCACACTCTCCTAGTGTGGGCAGAGAACCCTCGTCTGTTCACACTCTCCAAGTGTGAGCAGAGAACCCTTCGGCTGTTCACACTCTCCAAGTGTCGGCAGAGAACCGGATCTCCTTGACAGATCTTCTCACAAGAATCTAGAAGGAAGAAAGAAAAAGAGTGAAGAAATCCAATTTCACAAGTAGAGACTCTTACCTTAGCAATCCAAGTGAAGCCTTCTCGCTCCAGTGGTAGGAATCCTTCTTTGAATGCTCTCTTCCACTCTCTCCTTAGCTATTCTCTCAAGAGGCACGAAGATCAAATGACAAAAAGATTGGGTGGCAGTCTAATTTGGACTATTTATATAAAAGACAAGTGAAACCGCCCAAAAACTGCAAATTTTCAATTCTGTACGCAGTGGATCGTCCTGTACAATCCTGGATCGTCCTGGACGATTTTACTTAAACGATCTGAAACGACCCAATTTGTATATGTGTACGAACTGACTTCGTACAGCTGATCGTCCTGTACGAACTTGGTTCGTCCAGTACGAACGGTTATTACAAGGTCGGTTCTAGAAACTGCTGAAAACTGTTCTAAGTCGGTTTATCGTTTGAACGAAAATGTGATCGTCTGGACGAAAATTTTCCAGATAACCGATCGTCCTGGACGATTATTTATTTCGTCTGGACGAAAATTTTCCAGAGAACCAATCGCCGCGGACGATAATTTGTTTTCGTCTAGACGAAAAATTTTGCAGAGAATTGATCGTCCTGTACGATATTTATTTTCGTCTGGACGAAAATTTTCCAGAGCACTGGTCGCCTCGTACGATGGTAAAATTCGTCTGGACGAAAAGTTTACCGTGAACCCATCGCCTGGGACGATAATAAATTTCGTCCTGGACGAATAGGACTTAGAAAATTTTTCAAAGCAAGTTCCTATTCGTTCCAAGTGCTCTATAGGAGATAACTGACAGATCGTCCAGTACGATAAATATCGTCCTGTACGATCAGTATAAAATTTCAAGATCTCCTTATTTGTGTGTGTGAGATTTTATTCACTCAATTACAATCACTCCCTTTCAAGATTAATTCAAAGAAAAGACAAACATCAATTAAACAAAATATCTCATGTTGAATTTGAATTGAAGTTTTCGTAGTCTGGAGTCTGATTTTCCTGAAATGTTAGTACACACAAGAGCAAGTGCAAATCTTCTAAAATTGTTAGGAGATAACTATACATTTGAACAATAATGTTTGGAATCATCAAAACTACATAAGTTGCATAAATATAACTCATTCAAATAGCAACTATTCAAACAGTCTGGTGTTGGATCGCAACCAGGGAAGAATATTTCTTTGAAGGATCAGAATGATCTGGAGCAAGTTAGACTCTGTATTTCAGGAGAATTGAATTCTGATATTCAAACAGTCAATAACACTTTTCCTCCAGAGACATCCGTGAAGATGAGCAATGTGAAGACAAATGCCTAGGCGAAAGGTGTAAATATTAAAATGGACAATTTGAATTTAGGTTCATTTTTGTCTGATGATGGGAAAACGGTGAAGCTGCATAATGAGAATGTTTTGGAAAATTCTAAGAAATTGGTGAATGCTCTTGTTATCAAGGTTTTTGGCGATAACCTTCCTTTTTATGTGATCAACAATGAATTAAGAAGACAATGGAGCGGTTTTGGGAGCTTCAGATTAACCATGTTGGGACAAGATTGGGTCCTATGTTCTTGTGAGAAGGCTGAAACTATGGAAGCCATTTTATGTGAAGGACCTTGGTTTGTAAGAGGTCATATTGTAGGCATTGATAAATGGTCACAAAATTTTTCCACAAAATCTTTGAAGGGACTCTCGGTTCCAATGTGGATAAGGCTTCCAAATTTACCACTATATTGTTGGGATGATATCAACATATGTAGAATTGCATCTCTGGTTGGCAAACCCTTCTTACTAGATGGAAATATGTTCCAATGGAATAGAAGAGAATTTGCTAGAATTTGTGTTCGTATCAAACTTGATGAACAACTTCCTCTAGGAGTATGGGTGGAAGGAAAATCTAGCAAATTCTATCAAAAGATTGTGTATGAGAAAGTTTCTAAACTTTGTTACAAGTGTGGCAAGATTGGTCACTTACTAGGGAAATGCCCTTTGTCTGAGAATGAAAACATCAAAGAAAGCACCAAAAATGTTACTAAGGAAGTAGTTCAAGCTGAATTTGCTATCAAAAGGGCTGCTGGCCAAACTATTTTGGCCAAAAATACAAATGTAGATATGGAAAATATTGAAGATGCAGGGTATGGACCCTGGGTGCATGTCAGATGTGGCAAGAAAAAAAAGAAGTAATAATTTTCCATATACTGTTAATAAGGTTTCTCAGAAACCGGTGAAAGAAGTCTGGAAGGATGTTTCTACTGTTGTTCCTAATCTAATTAATGACCAGAATTTCAAATTGGGAAAGTCTATTAATGAGAAACTAGACAAAGACTCTGTTGATAATCGAAAGACATGTTGTTCTATACAGAAGGAAGATCTTGTTACTGCTGATTCTATAAATGCTGGAGCTGTTTATACTGCCGAAGTTGATAATATTGCTGTTCTTAGCAATACAGAATTGGAAGGGAATCAATGGATTGAATTAGTTGATTTTAATACATGGACATGGGTTATCTATATGATTAAGGTTTATGATTATTGATTGGTTAAGGGTAATTATAGTTTAGGGTGGCCATAGCTCAGATAATTATGGCTAAGGTAATCTCAGTTAGAAGTGAGGTTAATAAGTATATGTGGATTCCTTAGGTTTTACTATTATTTTATTTCTTTTATTTAAATTATGGGGTTTGACATGTTTTCCTATAAGGGCATTGCAATGTTAGTTTAGGGAGCTATGCAACACTAAACTCTTTATATAATTAAAGAAATATTGAAGTCGTTGGAGGCATTGTAGTGCTCCCTTCTCTGTTTGGTGGATAACGCTTGAGAGCATTATAGAAATTAGTGTATTGAGATAAGTAGTGTACTGGGTCAATTAGTTGCAATGCAAGGCCATGGGTTGTCAAGATGATTAAGGTTTATGATGTTTGATTAGTTTATGGTAATTATAATATAGAGTGGCTATAAATTTGGTGATTGTGGTTCATGTGACTTCACTAAGAAGTGAGGTTAATAAATGCACCCCTAGCATGTGTATTGAACTAAAAAAATGTAAATCACATATGTTGGCATTGGCCGAAGTGATCAACACCATTTAGAAGATTTTTAAATGATCAAAACCCACAAATAAATGATTAGACAGGAAAGTTGAGATTTGGACTAGGATAGTCATACAGGGTTGGTTGTATTATCAAATTTATATTTGAATGGGAGATTGATTACGATATAAAAGGTTCAAAATATTAATGTGATATTGATTCTTTTACTGATAGATTTAGATTTTTAGTAGGAGATAGATTCCCAAAAAGGAGGTCAAAAAGTTGACTGAGAGGTTAATTCTAAGGAAGATAGATTTATATTTTGGATGAGGGATTAATTCCCAAACCAATGATTGAAAACCTGACTAAGAGATCAATTCTCAGACAAATAGATATAAGTTTTGGATGGGAGATTAATTTTCAAAACAAAGATTAAAAATATGTCTAAGAGATCGACTATCAGATATGTAGATTTAGAATTTGGATAAAAGATCGATTCCAAAACCAAAGAATGAAAACATGACTAATTGATCAATTCTTAGACATGTAGATTTAGATTTTGGATGGGAAATCTATTCACAAATCAAAGATCAAAAATATGATTGAGAGATCAATCCTCATATAAATATATTTATAATTTGAATGTGAGATAAATTCTCAAACCAAAGATTAGAATTATGACTGAGAGATCGATTCTAAGACATAGATTTAGATTTTGGATGGGAGATCAATTCCTAAACCAACGGATGAAAACTTGACTGAGAGATCAATTCTCAGATAGGTATATTTAAATTTCGGATGGGAGATCAATTCCAAAACAAAAAATTGAAAACTTGACTAAGAGTTCAATTTTAAGATAGGTAAATTTAGATTTTGGATGGGAGATCGATTCCCAAACTGAAGATTGAGGACCTGACTAAGAGATCGATTCTCAGATAGTTATATTTAGATTTTAGATGGAAGGTTGATTCCCAAACTAAATGATTGAAAACCTGACTAAGAGATCAATTCTCAGATAGGTAGATTTAGTTTTTGGATGGGAGATGAATTCCAAAATAAGTGATTGAAAACTTGACTGAGAGAGAAATTCTTAGACATGTAGATTAAGATTTTGGATGGGGGATTGATTTCCAAATCAAAGGATTGAAAATCTAACTGAGAGATCGGTTCTTAGACAGGTAAATTTAGATTTTGGATGGGAAATTGATTTCCAAACCAAAGGAATGAAAACTTGACTGAGAGATCAATTCTTAAATAGGTAGATTTATATTTCTGATGGGAGATCAATTTCCAAACTGAAGGATTGAAAACCTGATTGAGAGATTTATTCTCAGAGAGATTTATTTAAAATTTGGATGGGAGACTGATTCCCAATCTAAAGATTAAAAATTTGGCTAAGAGATCCATTTTCATATAGGTAGATTTAAATTTTAGATAAAAGATTGATTCATAAACCAAAGAAAAAAAAGCAGACTGAGATTGATTCTAAAATAGGCAAATTTAGATTTTAGATCGGAGATTAATTGCTAAACTAAAGATTAAATATCTGAATAAGAGATTGATTCTCAGAGGGATAGATTTAAATTTTGAAAGAAAACTATCTCAATAAACTAGAGGGCATGCTCTAAGAAAGGAAAAATCTATGAGGAGATTCACACATTAACTTGGAAGGTTTGGATTTAAGATTTAGTTAGGAAGGTGCGTCGAGGGGTTTGCTCCACCACCAATAGATGATCATAAGGAAAGGAAGCCAGAATGTGAGGACTTACACTTAATCTTAAAGGATCAAAATTTAAATTAGAGTTGTGAGAGGAGGGGCTTGCTCCATCACTAGCATATTCAATAAGATAGGATTGTGTCATAAGGGCTTGCTCCATCACTATGGGATGATCATATGAAAATGAATCTTGTATTGGATACTTACACTTACTATTAGATGATGAAATTATCATGTGGAAAGGAAGTCAAAATGTAGGACTTATACCTAACCATAGAGGATTAATATACAAGAAATGATGGTGCCAAGATAGGCATTCTCCACCATTAATGGGTTCAATGATACTAGGATTGTTCCATGATAGGCTTGCTCCAACACTAGCAGATGATCATAAGAAAGGAAGCCTATATATAGAGACTTACACCTAATATTAGATGATCAATTGAGAAACTAGAGTCATACCATGAGGGGCTTGCTCCACCACTAACAAGTTCATTGATACTAGGATGGTGTCACGAGGGATTTGTTCCACCCTTAATAGATTTCAATGAAGCATATAGGATGCCATGAAAATTACCTAACAACTATTTATAGGGAGTCGGAGCATATAGGTTACTGCGAGAGTGGACTTACACCTAAAGACTATTTTTTATGGAAATAGATCCGAAAGGAAAAGATGTCTAAGTGTAATGGCTTACACAAATCCAAAATGAAACATTTAGATTTTTATATTTCTATTAGACAGTAGATAATTTTTTCTTTTATTAAAAAATTCTTTTTAACCATTCGGACCTAGTTAGTCTGACAAACGGAAACAATTCAAAAGTGAAAGAAAAAACAAATTGACTCCAACTTAATAAAAAAGTTTTAAGGATATAGATTTTTCGACCCAGATCAAGCTCCCTAAAAGCTAAATTGGGGTCTCCCCTATATGTTTTTAAATTAAAATATATTTAAAATGATTAAAACCAAGGATAGAAATTTAATCTTTTCAATTTTCTCGAACTTTAAAATGATTGTTCTCAGTTGTAAGATTATCTTTCAAACATAAGAGAAAAAAGATCACTCTCTTATATATGGAAAATATCTACAAATAAATTCAATCCTTTAATAAGAATGATATCTTAACTAGGGAATTCATTGAATAGATTTATGAACATGCAAAAGATCCCTATAAGATGTAAATTTACATAAATTTTGATATGATTTTCATTTCTAAGCCAATTTTATTTTGATATACATTTAAATTTAAATAGAATACTACCCATACATAAGAAGTGGGAGGGAAGGAATATACTTTTCTTTATAGCATAGAATGATTACATATGTTTCTTCCTTTATATGTATTTAGTGGAGTCAACTTCAACATCCTTCTTTAATGATTTATGATAGAGGTCAATTTCTATTAAGAAGGTGAATAAAATACATTCTAACAGAAATCTAAATCCAAGCTCTAAAAAATTTTAGACCAAGGGGTTTGATTTTAAACTCGATTTTTTTAAAAGTCTTCAAACTAGGGGAAAGTTTATTGAATCACAATTTTTTATATTCAAGAATTTAAATTAGGATCCAGATTGAAAGACTAAGGAAAGTTATTGAAGCATAATTTTTTTTTTTAAGGAATTAAAAATAGGACCCATCCTGAAAGACCAAGGGAGGTTATTGAAGAAGGATTTTAGTTTGATTTGAATGCTTTGATAAAGATCTTGATTTACTTTCTAGAACTACCTGAGGTTTTAATTTTTTTCATTTTTTTAAGAAGACTAATCTTTATAAATGGTAGCTGAGAGCATTCCTCTTGGATGTTAAACACTTTACTCAATAGCTTCTCAAATATTTTGATTGTAAAGCCATTCAGGAAAAAAGTGACTGGACTATGAATATTTTTCAACATATCCTCTATTTCTTGCTTTTCTTGCAAATGTGGAGGACATTTCATTCTAAGATTTGTCCATCTAAGAATATAATCTATCAGACCTATTTTATACTTCTCTAGTACAAGATCATGAATGGTGATATGATGTTTTGCACAAATGAACCTTTTTACAAATAGACTTTCCAATTAATTAAAGGTATGGATTGACCCATAGGACCATTCATCATACCAATCAAATGCGATACTAGATATGTTACTAATGAATTACCTGAACAACTATGTATCATTGCCTCCAACATTACAACAACTCTCCCTGAACTGCACAAGGTGTTGTTTAGGATTACCTATTCCATCAAAGTTTTTGAATGAAGGTCGTATGAATCCTTTTGAATAAAGAACAAAATCATATTCTTTTTGGTATGGTTTACCCTTTAGATTAAACAAAGTTCCCTGAGATTTAGCCAATGCCTCTTTGACCCACTATTATATTATTTACTTTATGTCCATAAATTGGACTGATTCTATTTCTAATCTCACTAGCTTATTCTCTAATCATTTTATATGAATGCATTCCTTTAATGCCATCTTGTACTAATTAATTAGGTGAGGATTTGACCTATGCATCTGGTATAGGAGATGACTTATCCAACATGATAGCGATTATGACCATCATCTTTTCTAATTTCTTTTCCATTCTAGGTATCTATTCATCCTTTTGATGTAACTATTCTATAATATGTTGGGTTGAATCTAATGTATCATCTTAATCAAGCCCAACATCAGTGGCTTTTACTTCGCCTTTACCCTTTTCTTTTCTCTTTGCATAGATGAACAAGTATCTATCATATAAATACTGCCAGACATTTCTTCATCTTACAAGTTTTCTTCTACAATCTCTATCGCTTCTTGCTCGTTTATATGTTGCTTACTCTCCTTGAGGTGATCCATCATCTCTTTAATTGATTTCTTTACCACATAGTATGAATCCAGGAGTATAATCTTTAATGGACGATAATTCATCCACAGATTTTTCTTTCTTCATTCTCTCCTTTGCTGCACTTTTTTTAAGAGTGATTAGTGAAGTTAGAGTGGTAACCATTTTAGGGCACTAAACCCTCTTCTTTTCAGCTGATAAGGTTGGTTGATTTGTTGATTTTAACCATCTTCTATAAGAGCAGGAAGATGATTCACAATCTTGTAAATGTCATTGATTGAATCTTAGCAAATGATGACTCGAAGATTGACTAGAGATTCTCACTAGGAGATTTTTAGATTGATCTGAAGTTGGAGAAGATATGGGAATTTTCCTTCGACGGGTTAATACTCCTTATCCCAGATACTTAATAGGTGTTTGTTGACTCTAGTGTTCATTAATGATTGGGATGTGAGATTTGGTTCTCAATGATGATCAACATTAGTAATTGGTCACCTAGGGCCTAATTCTTCAAATTGTACCCTTCTTTTAATTGGGAGAGATACTGATTTCCCTCTACTTATATGTGTTTATACTCCGTAGAAATAAAATATTTAACATTTTTCAAAAAATTACTTTTTTGGCTGCTAATAACCAGCAACATAGTTGTGAATTAATCCATCTAACATAGATTTGAATTTCCTTATCATTTTGGATAAGGAAGGTAGAATAGGATTTCCATGGAAATTAGTTGAAGGAGAGTTTTCCATTCTGATCAGATTCTATTCTCCAATAGCAATTGATTGTGGATGGGAAATGGTTTCTACTAACTAATACATGATTTATAGCTACTTTATGAGCCTTAGAGCCTAAATTCGTTATCACTTTAGTGGCAATAATGATTAAAACATTTTCTCACAATAATTTGGCATGTAATTTCGTTATAGCTACACTGAATTGAATATTTTGAAGTGCATCCTAAATAGTTGACTTTGGAAAGTAATCTTTATTTTGAAGATGAATCCAATCCAAATAATAACTCCTAGCTACACCAAGGAATGTAATATGATGAACTATCCTATTTATTGGTTTGAAAATTAGTTAGAAAAGTTATTTTTTTTAGAAAATTTAATTTCTAGAATTTCAGTTTTGAAATTAAAAAAAATAATAATTATGAATGATATTTCTCGCCGGGAGGTGAAGATATCATTCTCTTATAGGTTCAGATAATGAAACTGAAAGTTTTGTTCTGGTTTTAATAGTCAAATTTGAGGAAGAACTACATCTGATCTCGAATGGTCAAAATGATGTTCTACAAAGTATGTTACTATTATAATAGGGATGAAATATTATTATCTTCATACTCAAAGTCACTACAATAAATGATAAATCTTTCCAAAGAAAATATCATCTATTGTAGAGCATCCAAATATGAGGATAATGATTGATGTCAATTCTAATTTTTCCAGAGAAGATTAATTGAATTTTAAAAATTGATTTTTGAAAATTGATATGAGCTCTAAATCTATTATGAACATAAGCCCTTGTAGTTAATTATAACATAGGAAATCAGAGTTCCCTATGAAACTTCTTGATTAAAATAACAACTTTTTTTTTGTTGAAAATTTTCAAAGAGTGATATCAAGTGAAGTGAGGTTCGAAATCCAATAAGGATTGGATCAAATTTAGAACACTTATTTTGTAAATCAAAGGATTTTATTAGTTGTTTTGGGATTCTGAAAATACTTCAAAAACTCACCAGTCTATTCTATGTGTTGGGCTTTAAATTTTGGGTTGAATTGAAATTTAATTTGAGTTATCTACTTATTAAAATGGTGGACTCTATTCCTAAAAGTGGGGTGTTATGATTTTGAGTATGCACTCGATCCTAATTCTAATATAAATAGTGGTAATGTTTTTAAATAAAAAAATATGTCACATTTTTAGTAAAAATATTGCTTCTTGTATCACCTTAGCCATGCCTAGGTCTAAAGCTTTCCCATTTCAATAATTATTTGATGGGATTTTGGTTTATACAATATGATTGTGGTTTTTGTGTGCGATTTGGTGTGTCAACTCATCTCTCTTCTCTCTCACACATGGCTTAGGCTTCGTTTGGGACGGCTTTCTTATTGCTTCTTAAAGAAGCTTTCTAATACAAATGGTAGATGTAAGAAGGTGACAATTTCACAGAAATGGCCAGTTAGCGATGGTCTGATGGTGGTGGTTAAATGACAGTGAGTGAATGGCGGTGATGCAGAAATGATGGTTGGAAAGTGACAATACAATGGTGGTATTCAGACATCGGTGGTATGATGGGGTGGGTCAATCGATTTTTGTATGACGAAGGTGGCTGGTTGACACTGTTTCAATGGCGATGGTCGCACAATAGTGATTAAATGGCAGTGGTCCAATGGAGGTTGAGCATAGCCCTAGAAATCCTATGAGCTCTCTTCCCCTTTTCTATAAATAAAACCTCTACTCATATAGAGAATGATAAACGGAAACTAAGTGAGATAAACTCTGAGGAAGTTGGGCATTTCAACGGAAATTTTCAAATTTCAATCTCCGCGGGATTAACGGAGATCGAATGGAATCGGATGATCGCCGGCATCCAATGATCGCTAGTAGACAAGAAGATCGTCGTCCATCTGCTAGGACGTCATTATCAAATCATAAGTCTTTTCTCACGTCGCCACCTGCTTTCGGTGATGGACTTCCGAATTTGAACGACAGAAGTAAAGGTAGAGGCACAAATCTGGTTATCAACGAAGGAGGATTTCGAGAAATGAAGGAGCCTGAGGTAATAGGCAAGGGAAAGAATGTGATCATGGCATCTAAGACTAATTTGAAGATGTCAAAAAATTCTGTTATGTTCGGTAATGATCTTGAAGCATCCCCTTCTTTTCTAAAGCCCATAGAAAAAATCTCCACCAATGGCATTTCAAATACGGGTGAAGTTGACAAAGTTAATTCTGAGAGTAATGAAGAATTCACCAATTCTGAAGGTTTACCTTCTTCAATGCTACAAGACGTTGCGACTGAAGGTTCTGATAAAACTTTCCCATTAAAGGAAAACAGAGTATTGTTCAGTGATTTATTGAAGGTGAGAGATGTTGTTTCAGCTGAAACAAGAGAAGGTAATGAAAATATTCTGTTTGTTGAATGAACTACTGATGCTGGACTACGAATGGATGGAAGAAAAGAGATAATATATCAGTCGAAGATCTACAACTTGGCGAATACATAGCTGAAGATGGGATGACTCTGAAATTGCATGAAAAGAATGAATAAGAAAATACCAAGAGGCTGTCAAACTCTTTGGTAATCAAAATCTTTGGTGGTGAAGCTCCTATTTCAATAATCAGCAAAGAATTGAGAAGGCAATGGGATCAATATGGCAAATTTCATTTGACTATGCTAAGCAAGGGCTGGGTGCTTTGCTCTTTTCATGAGAAACAAAGTATGTACAAGGTACTTTCTAATGGGCCTTGGTTTGTTAATGGCAAAATTATTGGAATGGACAAATGGTCTAAAAACTTTGATCCTAATTCTCTCAAAGGATTGTCATCTCTGTTAAGATAGTTGCTATTTGCATGCATTACATTTTTGGCAACTTATAAAGTTTTGATGATTTCAAACATTATTGTTCAAATATGTAGTTATCTCCTAACAATTTTGGAAGAATTGTATTTGCTCTTGTGTATACTAACATTTCAGGGAAAGAACTCCAGACTACAAGGCTTCAAATTAAAATCAGCATGAGATACCTTGAAATTTTTGAAGCTTGCACTTTGCTTAGAAATCAAATTGAAAGGGAGTGATTGTAACTTGAGTGAATAAAAACATGCACTCACAAATAAGGAGATCATATTAAATTTGTGTTGATCGTACAGGACGATTTTCGTTCGTACTGGACGATCAGACAGTTATCTCCGATAGAGCATATGGAACGAATAGAAATTTGCTCGAAAAATTTTCTAAGTCTTATTCGTCCAGGACGAAATTAATTTTCGTACAGTACGATTGGCTCTCTGTAAAATTTTCGTCCAGACGAAATTAATTTTCGTACAGTACGATTGGCTCTCTGTAATATTTTCGTCCAGACGAAATTAATTTTCGTACAGTACGATTGGCTCTCTGTAAAATTTTCGTCCAGACGAAATTAATTTTCGTACAGTACGATTGGTTCTCTGTAAAATTTTCGTCCAGACAAAATTAATTATCGTCCAAACGATTAACCGACTTAGGACAGTTTTCAGCAGTTTCTAGATCCGACCTTGTAATAACCGTTCGTACTGGACGAACCTAGTTCGTACAAGACGATCAGCTGTACGAAGACACTTTGTACACATATTCAAATAGGGTCGTTTCAGATCGTTTAAGTAAAATCATCCAGGACGATCCACGATCGTACAGGACGATCCACTGCATACAGAATTGAAAACTTGCAATTTTTGGGCAGTTTTTCTTGTCTTTTGTATAAATAGCCCAAATTAGACTGCCACCCAATCTTTTTGTCA
This sequence comes from Dendrobium officinale, assembly GCA_019514585.1. Taxonomy (NCBI): domain Eukaryota; kingdom Viridiplantae; phylum Streptophyta; class Magnoliopsida; order Asparagales; family Orchidaceae; genus Dendrobium; species Dendrobium officinale. Next base: position 26,617,610 of record CM033692.1, read on the forward strand.
TTTGATCTTCATGCCTCTTGAGAGAATAGCCAAGGAGAGAAGTGAAGAGAGCATTCAAGGGAAGATTCCCACCATAGAAGCAAGAAGGCTTCACTTGGATTTCAAAGGTAAGAGTCTCTACTTGTGAATTGGGATTACTTCACTCTTTTCTTTCTTCCTTCTAGATTCTTGTGAGAAGATCTGTCAAGGAGATCCGGTTCTCTGCCGACACTTGGAGAGTGTGAAAGGACGAAGGGTTCTCTGCCCACACTAGGAGAGTGTGAAAGGACGAAGGGTTCTCTACCCACACTAGGAGAGTGTGAAAGGACGAAGGGTTCTCTGCCCACACTAGGAGAGTGTGAAAGGACGAAGGGTTCTCTGCCCACACTAGGAGAGTGTGAAAGGACGAAGGGTTCTCTGCCCACATTAGGAGAGTGTGAAAGGACGGACGGTTCTCTGCCAACACTTGGTATTGTGTAAAAGGACGGACGGTTCTCTGCCGCACCGGGGAGTGGTAAAAAGAGTGTGTTGTAAAGGCTTCTCCGCCTTGCTGTGGGTGCAAAAGGAGAGTCACTATTGGTATTAGTGCAATACTCAGAGAGTGCCTCTGAGGAGTGGATGTAGGTCTGGTTATAGACCGAACCACTATAAATCTGGTGTCATTTACTTTACTGTTTTTACATTTCCGCACTTTCTATTTCAGTTTTTAAAAACTCTGTGGTTGAAAAATCTTTTTCTACAAAATTAAAAAAAAAAAGGGGTCTTAAATTTTAATTTTTTAAACTACCAATTCACCCCCCCTCTTGGTAGCCTTGGGACACTCACTTAGGCTTAACAACCTAATTACTAGACTCAACAAGTGGTATCAGAGCTTCGTTTCAATATCATAAGTTTGAACTACTTTTTGATTAACGTAGATGGCTACTTTTGGAAACCGGAACACACCTGAGGGTTACTCTATTACTAGACCTCCACTGTTTAACAATATTCCTTTTGATTTTTGGAAAACACGCATGTCTACTTTTTTACAGTCACTTGATTATCGCATGTGGATGTTAGTCCAGGATGGCTACACAAAACCAATTAGATTAGTTGATGGAGTAATGATAGAAATACCTTTTACTGATTGGACTGTAGAAGAACGTGACTTAGCACAATTAAATGCCAAATATTTAAACAGTTTCTTTTGTGCTTTAAAATCTAAAGACTACATGCGGGTTTTCACTTGCAAAAGCGGAAAGGACATATGGGATAGACTTTGTATAACTTATGAAGGGACAAATGAGGTTAAACAATCAAGGCTCAATATCTTGTTACATGACTATGAATTGTTTCGTATGAAACCTAATGAATCTATTTCCGACATGTATACAAGATTTATACAAATTGTCACTTCTTTGCATGCACTTGGTAGGGAATTAACTAATGCTGAAATGGTCAATAAGATTCTTCGTTGTTTACCTACTGCTTATGATGCAAAAATTACTGCAATTACAGAGTCTAAAGATTTAAACATTTATTCTATTGACAATCTTCTTGGTTCACTCATTGCTTATGAGCAAGGAGTAAGTCAAAGGAAGATTGATGCAGGTGAACCACGAAGGGAGAAGAATATAGCATTAAAAGTGGAAGAGTCAGAGAGTGAACACTCACAACCTGAGGATGAAGATGATGTTGCACTTATGACTAGACAATTCAGAAGCTTTTTAAGGAGGAAGCAGAAGAAACGGCAGCAATGGAATAGAGGTAAGTTTAACAGAAATGACAAGGTTTCTAATGAAGTGATTTGTTATGAATGCAGGAAACCAGGTCATATCAAGACTGATTGCCCAAAACTCAAAGCCACTCCTGCTAAGGAGAAGATGGAAGAGAAACCTATGGTAAAGAAGGGCAAGAAGAAGTTTCAAAGAGCTTTCTGGGCAGACTCAGCTTCAGACTCATCTGAGACAATAAAAGAAGAAGAAGTAACTAATCTTTGCTTGATGGCTGACAATGTAGATCACTCAGATCAAGAAGAGGATTGCTCTCACACAAGACCTCGTGGGAGCATATGGTACCTGGATAGCGGATGTTCAAAGCATATGACTGGAGACACTACACAATTCATATCGCTAGAAGCCAGGAATGGAGGCAAAGTTACACTTGGAGACAATACCACAAAGAAAGTGGTTGGATCAGGTATGATTGGTAATTTCAAAAACTTTTTTATAGACAATGTGCTATTGGTTGAAGGCTTAAAGCATAATTTGTTAAGTATAAGTCAGCTATGTGACAAAGGTTATAATGTGAAATTTTTACCTACTAGCTGCATATTAAGCCTAAATGGGAAAGAAGTTTTAAATGGAAAAAGGGTAAACAATGTTTACATGCTAGATTTGAATTCATTTCATACTCCTATTGCCTTCTGTTTGAAAACTGTTTCTGATGAATCTTGGCTTTGGCATAGGAGACTTTGTCATTCTAGTATGAAAAATCTTAGGAGAATTACCCAAAAGAATTTAGTAAGAGGTATACCAAAACTAGACTTTACTAAGGACCATCTTTGTGATGCATGTCAATTAGGAAAATAAGTGAAGTCCTCTTTTAAGTCCAATAATGATCTTAGAACTAGTAAACCATTGGAAATTCTTCACATGGATCTTTTTGGACCAGTAGGAACTATAAGTCTAGGAGGGAAGGTATACGGATTTGTTATTGTGGATGATTTCTCTAGGTTCACTTGGGTTAGATTTCTTTTTCATAAAAGTGAATCATTTGAGGAATTCAGAAATTTTTCAACTTGGATACAGAGAAAATTAGGATGTGAAATAATGTCTATACAAAGTGATCACGGAGGAGAATTTAAAAATGAAAGATTTGAAAGTTTTTGTAAAGAAAAAGGGATTGATCACAACTTTTCTGCTCCTAGAACCCCTCAACAAAATGGGGTAGTTAAAAGGAAAAACAGAACATTAATAGAAGCCGCAAGAGCAATGTTGGCAGAATACTCTCTTCCTAAATATTTTTGGGCTGAGGCGGTTAGTACTGCATGTTACGTTCTGAATAGGGTGAATGTGAGATCAAATTTAAATAAAACACCCTATGAGTTACTAAAAGGTAGAACACCAAATTTGTCTCATTTGCATGTTTTTGGTTGCAAGGTGTTCATTCATAACAATGGAAAATCTGCCTTAGGAAAATTTGATCCAAAATCAGATGAAGGAATTTTTGTTGGATATTCAAGTGTTGGAAAATCTTATAGGGTATTCAACAAAAGAACTTTAGTTATTGAAGAAACCACACATGTTGTATTTGATGAATCTGGAAATTTAGAAGGGTCAAATAGTGTTGAAGAAGAAATTGAGGAAAACTCCCAAAAGATTGATAGATTAAACTTGGAAGAAAATGTGGAAGAAAACTTTGAAAAAGAAAACCCTTTGCCTAGAGATTTAAGATTTTCTAAAAACCACCCAAGAGAATTGATTATTGGAGAACCTAGTGAGGGTGTTAAAACTAGGCGTGAATTAAATAAGGAAGTCAATCATTCAGCCTTTATTTCAACTATAGAACCCACTAATATTGATCAGGCACTTTCTGATGAATTTTGGATATTGGCCATGCAAGAAGAGTTAAATCAATTTGTAAGAAATAAAGTTTGGGAATTAACTACAAGGCCAAAAGATCAAAGTGTTATTGGAACAAAATGGGTTTTCAAAAATAAAATGAATGACTCAGGAGTAGTCATTAGAAATAAGGCTAGATTAGTTGCTAAGGGGTATAATCAAATTGAAGGAATTGATTTTGAGGAGACTTTTGCCCCTGTAGCAAGACTTGAAGCAATTAGGGTTTTACTTGCCTTTGCCTGTTTTAAAAGTTTTAAATTGTTTCAAATGGATGTTAAAAGTGCCTTTCTAAATGGTATTATTGAAGAAGATGTTTATGTAGAACAACCTCCTGGATTTGAAAATTCAAAATACCCAAATCATGTTTTTAAGTTAAAAAAGGCATTATATGGATTGAAACAGGCACCTAGGGCTTGGTATGAGAGATTGAGCACTTTCCTACTTGAAAGATCTTTTGAAAAAGGAAGTGGGATACTACTCTCTTCTTAAAGAAATTTGGAAAGGAAATACTCATTGTTCAAATTTATGTGGATGATATCATCTTTGGATCTACAAATAAAAATCTTTGTGATGATTTTTCAAATGCAATGAGTAGTGAATTTGAAATGAGTCTAATGGGAGATTTAAATTACTTTCTAGGCTTTAGCATCAAGCAACTTGAGGAAGGAACATTTCTTAGTCAAACCAAATATATTAAGGACATCCTCAAGAAATATGAAATGGACAATGCTAAACCTATTAGTACACCAATGAGTTCCTCAGTTCAGTTAGATAAGGACCTTAAGAGAAAATCTGTTGATCAAAAGAAATATAGAGGGATTATTGGATCTTTGCTTTACTTGACTGCTAGCCGACCAGATATTATGTTCAGTGTTTGTTTATGTGCTAGATTTCAATCAGATCCAAAAGAATCACATTTGACAGCAGTGAAAAGGATTTTAAGATACTTACTAGGAACTCAAAACTTAGGAATTTGGTATCCTAAGTTTAGCTGTTCATTTGAAATTATTGGTTATTCAGATTCTGACTTTGCAGGCTGTAGAGTGGATAGAAAAAGCACTTCTGGAACATGTCAATTCATTGGTAATTCATTAGTTTCTTGGTCCAGTAGAAAACAAAATTCAGTAGCCCTATCTACTGCAGAAGCAGAATACATTGCTTTAGAAAGTTGTGTGGCACAAGTACTTTGGTTAAAACAACAGTTGATTGATTTAGGATTATCTGTAGGCACTATTCCAATTTATTGTGACAATACTAGTGCTATTTGCATTTCCAAAAATCCTATTCAACATTCTAGAACCAAACACATAGATATAAGACATCATTTCATAAGGGATCATGTATCCAAAGGAGAAATTGAACTCACACATGTTTCAACTGAAAATCAACTTGCAGACATTTTTACAAAACCTTTAGCCCTTGATACCTTCAGTACTTTAAGAACAAGGCTAGCTGTTATTGATTTAAATGCCTAAACAAAATGTCTTTGCAACATTGATGTTTATGTTTTGTTTTTGATTTTGTGAATTTTTGTGTGTTTTGAATGAATTTGTTTTTGAGTGTAAATTTTTTATTGTATCTTTTCTATGTTTTATAGTTTGGTTTGATTTTCTTAAATTAAAATTCAAAAATTCAAAAATTGGAGGAAATCGTCCGGGACGACTTTTGATTCGTACGGGACGATGTGTGAAAAGTTGGTTTGCGTGCATTTTAACCGTTTTGAGAGCAGTTTTTAATTAAATCGTCTGTACGATATAAATATCGTCCAGGACGAACCTTTTCATTTTCTCAAACGTCGGGACGATTGAATGCAGCGGTTGAGTGGATAAGACAGTTTTTAATATGGATTTCGTCTGTACGAAATTTTGGTTCGTCCAGACGAACATATGTCGTTTCAGTGTAGGGGACGGTTTTCAAAAGACATTTAAAACGAATTAATTTTGATCGTCTGTACGAACGTTTGTTCGTATGTACGATCGGTCAAGTCAAAGGTCTGTACGAAGGGACGCATCGTAAGTTGTGTTGATTACGAAAAGCCGTTACATTTTGGATGAATTTGATCGTCTATACGAAATAATGTTCGTCCAGACGAACGATTATTTTCGTCCAGGACGAACCTTCTTCGTCCAGGACGAACGTATCGTTTTTCTTTAAATATGAAGGCTTTCTAACTTAACAATCACACTTTCAAACTTCTCTTTCAATCCCTTTCTACTTCAAATTGTCAAATGGCCTCCTCAAGCAAAAGACAAAAGGTGTTAGCGAAGAAGCCAAATAGGAATGCCTCGGAAAACTTCCTTTCCAAGGCAAATGAGGAATCATTTCCTCGTTTTGCTTCCACAAAAATCACTCCATCTCGCATCTTGATTCAAAGCGAGATAAATTTTAAGGTAATACACCTTTTCAACTCAACCCAATTCCATTTCATCCCGTCTCTCGTCCATCTCTACAACAAACAAACTTTTCTCTACTTTCTAGCCAACATGAGTTTCAATTCTGACCACTCTTGCATTAGATCCTTTGTCTTCAAGCAACAAGTAGAAATCACTAAGCATGACATTGGTGCAATTCTAAACCTTAGGACTGAAGGATATAGAGCCCATACCTTGATGACTGAAAACATATTTAGATGGGATGAAGTCAATAATACAATTAGAAAAAGTGGTTTAAATTATCATGTTGCTAGAGTTTCTGGGATGACCAAAAATGCCCGTATCATCCAGCATATCCTTAGATCTTCAATCATTCCTAAAGCTGGTGATAGGATAAACATAACCCCTCTCCTTTCTGTTCTAACCTTTTTGATTTTGGATCGTCAACCTATCGACGAAGCCCAACTCATCATAGATCATCTCTATGGGCATTCAGAAATAGGACATGCTGAACAGAAGAGGAAAAAGAATATTTTCTTTGGGATATTTAGTTACCTACATTTTTTGGAGAAGAAATATAATTTGGTGAATCCTGATGAAGACTATGAAGAGCCAGTTTATTATAATGATGCATCCTTCAGATTGCTCTTCAGGGAGGAAAAAGAAAAAGAAAAAAAAAAGCACATGCTAGTGGTTCAGAAGAAGAAGAAGAAGGAGAAGGAGCGCAAACCTCTGCACCTCAGTCAGATTATCAGAATCTGATTGAGAGATTTGATAGATTAGAGACTCATATTGATCAAAGGTTTGATCAATTTGATGCTCAACTTGTGCAGCAACAACATGACATTGGTATAATTAGAAATGAAGTACATGATATCAATACTAATGTAATGTTGATGGCCTCCTACTTCAACCTTTTCGGTGGCATTCCTCCTCCTCCTCCAGAACAGTAGAGATGTTTTTATGTGTTTTGTTGTACTTGTGTTGTATTTTTTTATGTGTTAGTTTCACATTTTTTTTTGTGTCAAGTGCTTATGTTAAGTGTTTTATTTGTATTTTTTTTTGTTGTATTTTGATATTATGAAATGTGTAATCCTTTCATAACTATCAATGCATTTCGTACTTGTTTCAATGTTGATTTGTTATTGAAATGTCGTTAATTTTTATGAATTTCATTAGAATTATTTAATCTTCATAGTGCTTAAATTAGATTGTAATTTGAGATTATCTACATTAGAAAATCTAGTCTTTCTAAATTTAAAAGTTGTTTATAACTTGTTATAATTAGAATTTTTAAATCCATATATATTCATTTAGACTACATAAAAGTTAAAATTATTATTGCAATTTAGATGTTTTTCTTATTTTGTATTTCCTTGCTCAAATAATATTTATGCACTTAGAAATATTTGAAATTTTAGATTATTGATTTTGGAAAGAATTGGTCTAAATTACTCTTAAAAAAAAAATTGTACAAAAAGTACTAAAATCAAAAGGAATGCGCAAAAGGTTCGCAAATATGAAAAAGAGGCACAAAATCAGCCCAATATCAAAAGATGCACAAAAATGTGCTCAAAAATTTGAAAAAGATGCGCAAAGCGCCACATGTGGTAATTCTTTTCTTTCCAAATTCTTTCAATCTCTAAATTCAAATTGATCTTATGTTCATTTATATTCTTTTGAACATTGTAATATAAATTTTTTTCTTCATCTCTCTTGTAATGATTTTATATATTCAAATGTCTAAATTGAATCATGTCTTTGCTAAATTCTTCTTACTTACAATGTTATATCACTTTTTAAATTTCCTGAATTTCTATGATTGACCTAATGTTTTTAGTTTTAAAATTGCATACCTTGTATCAATCACCATTTAGATTAAATGTTCAAATGAATTTTCATATAATTACTTACATTTCTTGTCTATTTCTTCTTCACTTTTTGTTGTTGTCAAAAAGGGGGAGAAATCTTTATGTTTGTATGTTATTGTGTTATTTATGTTTGTATGTTATTGTGTTTGTTTTGTGTGTCTAAAAAATAAAAATTTTAAAAATTTTTATTGATTTAAATTGCCCTCCTTATTTTCATGTATTCATCAATTCAGGGGGAGTTTAGGAGATAGAAAGATTTGTTTAAATTGAAATCATACAAACAATAATTGTTTTGTCATCATCAAAAAGGGGGAGATTGTTAAGATAGTTGCTATTTGCATGCATTACATTTTTGGCAACTTATAAAGTTTTGATGATTTCAAACATTATTGTTCAAGTGTGTAGTTATCTCCTAACAATTTTGGAAGAATTGTATTTGCTCTTGTGTATACTAACATTTCAGGGAAAGAACTACAGACTACAAGGCTTCAAATTAAAATCAGCATGAGATACCTTAAAATTTTTGAAGCTTGCACTTTGCTTAGAAATCAAATTGAAAGGGAGTGATTGTAACTTGAGTGAATAAAAACATGCACACACAAATAAGGAGATCATATTAAATTTGTGTTGATCGTACAGGACGATTTTCGTTCGTACTAGACGATCAGACAGTTATCTCCTATAGAGCATATGGAATGAATAGAAATTTGCTCGAAAAATTTTCTAAGTCCTATTCGTCCAGGACGAAATTAATTTTCATACAGTACGATTGGCTCTCTGTAAAATTTTCATCCAGACGAAATTAAATTTCGTACAGTACGATTGGCTCTCTGTAAAATTTTCGTCCAGACGAAATTAATTTTCGTACAGTACGATTGGCTCTTTGTAAAATTTTCGTCCAGACGAAATTAATTTTCGTACAGTACGATTGGTTCTCTGTAAAATTTTCGTCCAGACGAAATTAATTATCGTCCAAACGATTAACCGACTTAGGACAGTTTTCAGCAGTTTCTAGATCCGACCTTGTAATAACCGTTCGTACTGGACGAACCTAGTTCGTACAGGACGATCAGCTGTACGAAGACACTTCGTACACATATTCAAATAGGGTCGTTTCAGATCGTTTAAGTAAAATCGTACAGGACGATCCACTGCGTACAGAATTGAAAACTTGCAGTTTTTGGGCGGTTTTTCTTGTCTTTTGTATAAATAGCCCAAATTAGACTGCCACCCAATCTTTTTGTCATTTGATCTTCGTGCCTCTTGAGAGAATAGCCAAGGAGAGAAGTGAAGAGAGCATTCAAGGAAAGATTCCCACCATAGAAGCAAGAAGGCTTCACTTGGATTTCAAAGGTAAGAGTCTCTACTTGTGAATTGGGATTACTTCACTCTTTTCTTTCTTCCTTCTAGATTCTTGTGAGAAGATCTGTCAAGGAGATCCGGTTCTCTGCCGACACTTGGAGAGTGTGAAAGGACGAAGGGTTCTCTGCCCACACTAGGAGAGTGTGAAAGGACGAAGGGTTCTCTACCCACACTAGGAGAGTGTGAAAGGACGAAGGGTTCTCTGCCCACACTAGGAGAGTGTGAAAGGACGAAGGGTTCTCTGCCTATACTAGGAGAGTGTGAAAGGACGAAGGGTTCTCTGCCCACACTAGGAGAGTGTGAAAGGACGAAGGGTTCTCTGCCCACACTAGGAGAGTGTGAAAGGACGGACAGTTCTCTGCCAACACTGGGTATTGTGTAAAAGGATGGACGGTTCTCTGCCGCACCGGGGAGTGGTGAAAAGAGTGTGTTGTAAAGGCTTCTCCGCCTTGCTGTGGGTGCAAAAGGAGAGTCACTATTGGTATTAGTGCAATACTCAGAGAGTGCTTCTGAGGAGTGGATGTAGGTCTGGTTATAGACCGAACCACTATAAATCTGGTGTCATTTACTTTACTGTTTTTACATTTCCGCACTTTCTATTTCAGTTTTAAAAACTCTGTGGTTGAAAAATCTTTTTCTACAAAATTAAAAAAAAAAGGGGTCTTAAATTTTAATTTTTTAAACTACCAATTCACCCCCCCTCTTGGTAGCCTTGGGACACTCACTTAGGCTTAACAACCTAATTACTAGACTCAACAATCTCCAATATGGATTAGACTTCCGAGCCTTCCACTGCAATGCTGGGATAATTTGAATATTTGCAGAATAGCATCAATGGTAGGGAAACCTATTATGCTGGACGGTAATATGTTCCAATGGGGACGTAGAGAATTCGGAAGGGTTTGTGTCTGAATCATTTTGGGCAAGAAATTACCAGCAGGAGTATGGGTAGAAGGAGCAAGTGGAAAATTTTATCAAAATATAGAGTATGAAAGGATTCCAAATTTTTGCTTCAAATGTGGTTTCATTGGACATTCAAAAGAATTGTGTAAAGAAGACTTTGATGCTTTTGGAAATTTCAACACAGAGCAGCAGAAATCTGTTTCAGATTCAGCTAGAAATGATAAGTCAAATATAAATGGAGAAGAACACATCAGATCAGGCACCTATGGACCGTGGATGATTGTAAACTGAGGAAGGAAATTTTTTCAGAACCAGTCAAAAAAGTTTTTTCAAACTCCCAGCAAGAAGATAGTATGGAGGAGAGCTGAAGATCAAAACAAGAAAGAAGTGATTGGAAAACAATCAAATATTATTGGAAAGAACAATGTAAGTTCTATCATTACTAAGGAAATCAGTCCAGAAAAAGTTAATGATGAAGACAATGAATCTGGCATTAAGACAGCAGTTGAGAATGAAAGGAATGTTTCCAACACTCTCATAAATGAAAACAGATTTAATGCTCTAAACGCACTATTGGAAGAAGGAGAAATCAATCAGGATTTATATGAAGGATCATTTAATGAAGAGATAACAAATGATGGCAATGGCAATGGAAGGAAAAAAATCACAACAGATGTTGATTCTAATCCCAATAACAAAGAAGATGACTCAAGTTGTATGAAGAAGAAGAATACTAAACAGCTTAAAGATCTTGGCCCTATTAGCAATATCACAAGGAGTAGAAGATTGGAGAAGGATATGAAAGGTAAAGTGGGAGTGAAACCCACTTCCCTCATTTTTCAATGATTTCATTGGCAATTTGGAATTGTAGAGGATCAAAGAAAAAAAGTGCTTCTCTATATATGAAGGAAATAGTGAAATTACATAATGTGGTGTGTTTGGGATTGCTTGAAACTAAAATCTCTTATATTGATATAAGAGAAGTGAAGAATATCATGGGCGAAGAATGGGATTTTGAAATGGTTCCTTCTAATGGGCTTTCTGGAGGTATTATTGTCCGTTGGAATTCTAAAAAAGCTAATTTCTCTATGGTGGGATCTACATCACAATGTCTGATTGGTGATCTTTCTATAAACAACAATTGTAAAATGAGAGTGGCATCGGTTTATGGGAGTAAAGATGTAATCAAAAGAAGGGAATTATGGGAGTTGTTGGAGTTCTACAATGTGGAGTATTTTCCTATGATAATTGGAGGTGATTTCAATTGTCTCACCTCCAAAGAAGACAAAAGAGGAGGGAAAAAATTCTGCTTTTCTCAAGGAGCTAGAGAAATGTATTCTTTCATTTCCAACAATGACTTACATGAAGTCAACTTCATAGGTCCAAGATATACATGGTGCAATAACAAATCTGGAGGTTCTCGCATTTTGGAGAGACTTGATAGGTGCTTTATTAACTCTTCTACTTTGAGCCATTTTTCTAATTTAAATGTGAGGCATTTAGCTAGAATTGCTTCCGATCATAGCCCTTTGGTGCTCAATTTATGCAATGCTTTTTACACCCATAAGAGAAGACTTATCTTTGAGGACATATGGGTTTCCTATCCTGCTTCCTTTGGTGTGGTTAAGAATGAATGGAACAAGAATTACATTGGGGTTCACTCTCAAATTCTTAATGCTAAATATAAAAGAACTCTTAAGTCTTTGTTCTTTTGGAGCAAGGCGAAATTGAGGAATCTTGAAGACCTCAAAAGGAGCTTAATGGAGGACATTCTTAAACTACAAACCATGGAATCCGAAAATGGCTGGCTTTCTGAAGATGAATGTTGGGAGATGAAATCTAAAGTTCTTGAATTGAATTCTACCATGGCAAGGTTATGTAGTTGGTGGAAACAAAGAGCCAAAGTAAGATTGATGAATGAGGGAGATTGCAACACTAAATTCTATCATTCTTTTGCTAGTGCGAGAAGGAACAACAACAGGATCTTGAAAATTAAAAATGAAAATGGGATAGTTATTGAAGAACAAAGCCAAATTGAAGATATTTTCAAGCAGTTTTTCAAATTCAAGTGGAAACAAAGATGTTGTAACTTGAGCAATTGGCCAAATCCTGAAAAAACTTTGAATGGGGAAGATAAATTCAATTTGTCCAAGGATTTTACAATGCAAGAAATTGAAAATGTTATAAAAAACTTGGGTAATAACATTGCTCCGGGTAGTGATGGAGTCACTTACTCTTTTATCAAAGGTTACTGGAGTATTGTAAAGGAGGACTTTCTTAAAGCTCTAAATCAGTTTTTTATCTATGGCAATATGTATTATAACTGGAAAGATACTTTGGTGGTTCTTATTCCAAAGATTTCCAATCCTTTGATGCCTTCTAACTATAGACCTATAAGTCTATGCAATTCTGTATATAAAATTGCTGCAAAAGTAATTCTAAACAGGTTGATTCCGGTAATTCCTTGGTTAATCACGGAGGAGCAAGCGGCTTTTATCAGAGGGAGGTCCATTTCAGATCACATTCTTATTGCCCAAGAAATGTTTCACAAATTTCGGCACTCTAAGACAAATAATGGGATGATGGAATTCAAAGTTGATATGGAGCAAGCTTATGACTCTATGAGTTGGAACACATTAAAACAGGTTTTGAACTACTTTGATTTCCCAGATATGATTTCAAAACTTATTTTGGAATGTGTTTTAAATCCCAGATTTTCAATTCTTATTAATGGAATACCAACTGGATATATCAAGGCTTAAAGTGGATTTCGACAGGGATGCCCCTTGTCTCCCTTTCTTTTTATCTTATGCTCTCAACTCCTTGCAAATGCTCTCAATAATTCATCCATTGGTATTGGAATTTGTCCCAACAGTCCGAGGATATCTCACTTACTTTTTGCTGATGATGTCATGGTATTCTCTATAGCCACAAGGAAAGCTGTAATTGAAGTTAAAGACATTTTAGCAAATTTCAGCATGTGGACTGAACAGAAAATAAATTCTGAAAAATCATCCATTATTTTCGGGAGCAATGTTAATGAAAGAAAGAAGAAACAAATAACCAAAATTATTGGTTTTAAACAAGTTAAGGAACATGTTTATCTTGGCATCAAAATGATATTGAGAAGAATGGTGGCAAGTGATTTTTATTTCATCATTGAAAAATTGCTCAAATTTCTCAATGTATGGGGAACAAAGTCTTTATCTCTGGAAGGAAAGATAGTTCTCATAAGAACTGTTATTTTAACAATCCCCAACTTCTTCACTTCTCATTCTTTAGTGCCGATGAGAATTCTAAAGGAGATTGATAAAATTTGTAGAGAATTCTTATGGAAGAAAGCTTCAGGGAAAACGGGATTACATTATCTTAGTTGGGAAAATCTTTGTAAATCAAAGAAGAATGGTGGCTGCGGGTTTCAATCTTCAAACACAAAAGTAGCTCCTCTTAGAGCTAGATTATCATGGAGATTCCTTAACAATAAAGAGTCCTTACTTCATAAAACTTTGGCTCCTAAATATTGTACTTCTTTTGGAAGTAATGGAACGAAGAAGTCTTCTTCATCTTGGAAAATTCTTAATAATGGAGGTGAAGCATTGGATCCACTTATTAGATGGAATATTGCTAATGGTAATTCAATCAAAGTATTCAAGGATAAATGGATACTTGATAGAAGAATCAATGAATGGCCTACTCTTGTAATCCCTCAAGAAGATGATGATCTGTTTCTAAACATGTTTATTGAAAATGGTGGCTGGAATGAGGACAAATTGAAACTGTTCTTTGGCAATGAACTTATTCAGCTCATAATGAATATCAAAATTGATACAGCTCTTGAAAATGATGTCCAAGAACTTTTATACCAAAGTCCGGGAAAGTCTATTCCTGGAATGATTTCAGAATATCAGCAAAAAGATGATGAATGGACTCCTTTCTTTTGGATTAAGAAAGCTAATCTAAATCCACGGGTTCACACATTTATTTGGAGAGCTTTCAACAATGCAATACCAACTTTTCATTTCCTGAAGCATAGAAAATTAAAAGACAATGACCTTTGTCCAAGATGCAATGCTGGCAAAGAAGATTTAGAGCATATTATCGGGGGTGCTTGAAAATCAAAGAGGTTATTGCGATTATAAAAAGCTGGGGTTTTGTTTTGCCAGATTTCAATAACATTCAAGATTGCTATAAATGGATTCATAATATCTCCAAGAGTAAAGGTATGATATTAAATTTCTACTTTAATGTCATGTATTATTCATGGAAAGCTAGAAACAAGTTGATACACGAAGGAAATAATGAAAGTGCAATCTCTGTTGCTGTACAAGCTATCAGTCAGATTTCTTATTCTAAGATTATTTTTAATCAAGTGCCGGAATTATGGGATGTTAATCAGTCTACTAGACTGTTCAATACTTGGCATCCCCCTCCACCCGGTTGGTTAAAAATCAATGTAGATGCTACTCTTTCATCTTCGTACAAAGCAGGAGTTGGAGGCATAATTAGAGATTGTAAAGGAAGACTCCTTTTGGCTTTCAGAAATACTTGCATTCATTGGGATATTTATCAATTGGAACTCATGGCAATCAAAGGATTGAAGAATGTTATCAAAGATTGGATGTTCAAGTACAAAGGAGCAATTATTGAGAGTGACAACTTCAATGTCATCAAGGTTATTCAAGATGCTAAGGAAAAGAATTTTCAAAATCAAGATGAGTTAAATTTCTTAAATGATTTTAATTATGTGATTTTTAAATGCATTTCTAGAGAAGGAAATAAACTAGCCGACCTTTGTGCTAGTTATGGTATCCTTAGTAGCTTTATTTGGGAAGACATACATTTGGATAAGATTCCTCCTTCATTTGTTCAATTGGTGAAGGAGGAATCCAGCTTGTAGTTCTTTTTCTCTTGTTCTTTTTTTAATGCATTTATGCTTCTTCAAAAAAAAAAAAAAATATAGAGAATGATAATACCAATGAAGTTATCCACATTTAAAGAATATTTGTTCAATCTAAATCATATGTGATGAAAGCAAAAACATTAATGCATGGATCCATGCGGTGGTTGTACTAAAAACACATGGTTAGGCTTATTTCTAAGGTTTCGTTTGTGATAGCTTTTTTACTACTTAAAGTAAATTTTTAGTACATAAACTAAACTAAATTTTTTTTACAAGAAAGCTATTTTAAGAAGCAATAAGAAAGCCGTCCCAAATGAACCCTAAGTTAAGAGAAATTATTCTGTGTGGAGTCCAGAAAAGAAGAGTCATACGAACATGTGAGTGTACACACTATACACAGTGTGTGTACACAGATATATGTGACATACACTACAAAGTCCGAACGGTAAGAACCGTTCGGACTGTGAGCGTACACACATTGTGTATATAGTGTACACATTGTGTCACATCTGTGTACACACACTATGTATAATGTGTGTAAACTCACATGTCTGGATGGTTCCTCCCCTCAAGACCCCGCACAGAATAATTTCTCCTATGTTAGATATGCTACAATGAAGTCTGGAAATGAAATCATTACAGATTCAGTACTCAATCATGGTTTAGTACATCTATAATATATATGTAAAATCATATTCTCTTTAAATTTTTAACAAATAGCATAACCAGATATTAAGAAAATGATGAATATATTCCAAAGACTGGTTTTGATCTATAACGAAATCCAGTTAGCGTATGGGGCAAACGGTTTAATAAAACTCAATGCGAAGGGGTCGCAATGGATAAGATAGGATGGAAGGGATGAAAGAAGCCATTTTTCTTCATCCTTTTGCTGCATCTTACGCTCATCTCATGGTTCTTCATCTGGTTCTTCTATAAATGGAGAGCTTACAATATCTTGGATCTTTTTTGCAAAATTTTCCCATTCGGTTTTCTTCTCTCCTTCTTTCTTTTTGTCCCAATCTTTGATCATGTTTATAATGGCCTACAACATGCAGCAGAAGTTAAAAAAGCAGAAGATTTGAAGGTAATGCGCCGAGCAGAAAATCAAGCTACAAATTAAAGGTCCGTTTGAAATCATTTTTTGTTTTTAAATTTTTTTTAATATGAAAAAATGTTTGTTTGTTGTTCTTTGTTTGTTGTTCTTTTTAACTAATTTTATTTTTCTTTAAGAAATCAAATTGTTTTTACAAATACTCAAAATAATATTGACATATTTTGATTATTTTTAAAAATAACTATCACAACTAATGCCACCACCACCACAGTCGACAACCACCATCGTCTTTGCCTTTGCCGACCGCCTTTGTTACCTTGCCAGTGCCTAACATCATTACCACATAAATCAACTTATATTAGAGATCATTTTTTTTTATTTGCATATGTCGATTGTGATCGATTTATTGCTTGTTGCATAGGACGATGTTGGCAGATGGCGATTGCGATCGATTGAGATGGTGGGCAATGATTACGGCCAAGCAGCGATGGATGATGGTCCGGAGTTTTTTCAATTTTCAAAAAATTGAAAATATGTATAAAAAATACTTAAAAGCTATTTTTAACTATTTTAGAAAATAGTTTGTTTTCTTTTCAAAAAATAAAATAGAAAAAAATTAAAAAATACAAACGAAATATATATTTTTTTAGAAATAATAGCAAAAAAGGACCCCAAAAGGCCCCTTCATTATAAACTTGTTTTCCATATTCCACCATGTCCGAGCATGAGTCAGATAGCTTTCTTTTGCTTGTCTTAAAAAGATTCAGTCGTGCAATAAAAATGAACAGGAATAAATAGAACACACACACTGAATTGAGTGAATTCAATGAATGCGGAGCTTACCCTGCGAATTACAGGTCGCTGATCCATCTCTGGTGCATTTTTAATTATCTCCTTGTCAATTTCATTGGCTTCTGCGACATTTCCCTGCCAGAACAAATTTAAGTTTGATATTTGCATGAACTAATCAGGTTTGAGGCTTCATATTTTCATGTCGGATCTCGTCCTCTAATGCTCTGCAATGTTACTACATATGTAGTATACTTGAAGACTATTTTGATTTTTCTTAAAGAGTTAATAGACTATTTTGATCCTTTTCTCAAATGTAGAAGGTAAGGCTCGGAGAGCTGTAAGCTTAATACAATGCCAAATTTTAAGGTGAACCTTAAAGGTTTAGAAAATAAATGTTTGATCCTTGTAAAATTTTTATCTTATTTTCCTAGCCTTTCTATGGCTATTTGATCTATTTATTCCTCGCAAAATGTGTTGCAAAGAAGTTTATATATTTTCATCTTAGATTTTGTTTGTAACAGCTTTTTTGTTACTTTCTAAAGCAGTTTTTTTAGTAAATAATCTCTCCATCGATTCATTTTCTATCATTCATTCAACTTTCCCATTCTCATGCCTACCATAGTCAGCAATGCTATCAAGCTATTAGAGATCATGTAAATCCTAAAATGGCAGCATCTCAAACAAACAAAAAGAATATAAATACACAAGAGAGGAAGTGAAGAACATAAGTACCTTTATGATGCAAAGATCGACTAGCAACAGTCCTATTTCAATTTGATCTGGTCCAGGTTTTATTTTCTTCCAGCTTCTGATTAAAGTTTCACATGCTTCATCACTAAGTCTCAGATGATCCTCAAAGTATTCCTGTCCAGGCATGAAATGGTTTTCTTTAATTTTTCCCATGGCACTCATCATATGTGCATATATATATAAAGCTGAAAAGTAAATTCCAATTGTGAAAGCTTGGAAGTTAAATTTTAAGTTTTGTTTGGGATAATTTTTTTTACAGTTTTTTAAAATAATTTTTTAGTACAATTGTATTAAAAACTACATTAAAAAATTATCTCAAAGGTAATCTTAATTGTCGTTTATATAAATCAAATATGGATCCTAAGAATAAAAAAATATCGACATTGATACTGATTTCTATAAATTGTTAATCAAAATAAATATTTTGGTGAGGCGATGATGGTTGAAGCGTAACACGACTATTATGTAATAAAAGGATATTATGGGTATCAAAAAGGTAAATTTTATAAATTTACAATTAGGCCAATGATTTTGTATGGATCTAAGTGTTTGGCTATAAATGTGTGGTTGATATCTAAGTTGTGCTTTGCAGAGATGAAATTATTAGGATGAATGTATGGTAAAATTAGGAAGGAAAAATTAATAAATTATTATATTTGAAGAGCGATTGGAGTGTTATCGATTGAAGATAAGTTGATTATAAACAAACTAAATCGAATGGGTATAGACAACGAAGAGTAAAAAATATATTAACTATATGAGTAAATAAAAGTAGTGATATATGATTGGAAAGATGTAGACCTAAAGTAAAATGGACATAAGTTATTCAAAATAATTAGAAAAAAAATTAAGAATTCAAGAAACACTCAATATTAAAAAAATGAATATTAAGGAATTTATAAAGCCAAACACTGATAATTGATATAAGGCTCTGATGACCATAATGAATATGATAGCATCACCTTGAATGCTAAACTAATAGCAAACTTGAATTATTGAATTTTCTAACATATTTGGAATAGTTGAAAAGAGAATAAAAAAATATACATGTTTCTAGAGCCTTCTATAATTTTTTACTAAGAACTGATATAAACATGTGTTTTTTTATGTACTTCTTCGAAATTTTAATAAACATTTAGAGAGAAGAGATCGCCCACTAAAATAAATTGACATTTGGTGTTAATATTAGTGATATCAAGCACTAGCATTAGCTTTGATACCATTGAATTAGTTGAGACGAACAATGGTTGAGGTAGATGTTACATCATTTCTACAAATATAAAGGAGGAAGATATTAGAGGAACGGTATATACTTATAATATTGTATTTAGTCTTTATATACATTTACAACATTGCCATGTACTTATCAGCTTTCTATAAATAAATCACTAGCTGCTCCTATGGGATCAACTAGTTCTATTCTTTCCTTTCTTCCTGTCTTGGTGTCCAGTTCTTGAAACTCTACATGGTATCAGACGCTGTGCGATCCTAGAGTACCTCAATGGCAGAACAAGCATCTCCCTCGTCTCCCTCCCTCGACACGCATGATGATGTTTCGAATCACTCATTTATCTATCCTTCTCTAAAATTTATTGTCTCAAATCTCAAGACATTTGTTCCCAATCAACTCTCCACGGAAAATTATCTGATCTGGAGGAGCCAAATCGCGAAGCTGTTCCACGCCAATGGATTCGAAGCTTTTCTTGAATCCAGCCTTCCGTCGCCCTCTGATCAAATCATGGACAGGAATCTCGCCGCGGCAATCACCTCAACAATCTCTGCCTCTGTTCTACCTTACATCATCCATCTCGATCATACCTCCGAGATCTGGAGGGTTCTTGAAACTCGGTTTCAATCTTCAAGTCGATCGAAGGTGATCCAGCTAAAGAATGAGCTCCATAACTTCTCCATGAAGAACCTCTCGATGACACAATACCTTACCGAGATCAAGAAATTAGTCGACCAGATAGCATAGACCGGATCAACGGTAGACACGGAGGATGTTATTCTCTACATCTTGAATGGGTTACCTCCTGTGTACCAATCGTTCAAGACGTCCATCAGAACGATGCTGTATCCGATCAGCCTCGACAACCTGTACGCGCTGCTGATGAGCGAAGAAATTCACGTCCAAATAGATGCTGCTCGTCTGCCTCCGTCGTCGGATTCCCATTCGGCTCTCTACACGCGCAGAGGTCGTGGACGGAGAGGCCAAAGCCGGGCATCTCAGAATGCTAACCCCAACATTCATGGCAATTCGCAGCCATCAGTAACATGTCAAATCTGTGCCAAACGGGGTCACACCACCGACGTTTGCTGGCATCGACTTAATACCAATTACACACCATCCCCTAACAATAACAGATCCGGCAATGCCCTTCTTGCTTCAACCGATCCCACAACTGAGTGGTTTCTTGATTCTGGGGCGTCCTCCCATATGACGAATGAACCAGTTCAACTATCTCAAGCGACTGCATATCAAGGCTCGGACAGAGTCACCATAGGGGACGGAAGGTCGATCCCCATTGCTCAATCGGGCACGAGTCTCCTTCCAACCCCTTCTCGTAAGCTTTTCTTGAACAATCTACTTCACATTCCTGCAATTTCTTACAATCTTATGTCTATATCTAATCTTGTTAAAGATAATAACATCTCCGTCACTTTTGATCCCACGGGTTTCTCTTTCAAGGATTTGAGGACGAATCAATTTCTTCTTCACGGGCCTTGCAAGAATAGTCTGTACCCAATTCCAAGTGACGAATCAAGAAGGAATCCTGTAGAGCTTACGGCTTCCAGATCTTCTGCAATAACGTGGCATCATAGACTTGGCCACCCGAATTTTAAAACAATGAAGTGTATAGCTAGCTCACACCACTTGTTTCACACATGCTCACCTAGTTTCAATTGTATTTCTTGTATTACCTGTAAAAACCATAAGCTTTCGTTTGAACTTTCTGTAACGAGGCAACAAGCTCCGCTTGCATTACTCCATTCTGATGTTTGGGGACCGTCTCCAGTCACCTCGCATCAAGGTTTTCGCTATTATATTTCGTTTGTTGGTGATTTTTCCAGGTTTACATGGGTCTTTTTGATTCTTTTTAAATCTAACGTAGCAGATGTTTTTATTAACTTCGCTACGTATATAGAATGACAAACTCAACGCAAAATCATGGCTCTCCGCACTGATGGGGATGGTGAGTTTCTTAACCAAAAACTTAAGAACTTTCTCACAGCTCATGGCATTCAACACCAAATATTGTGTGCGTACACTCCAGAACAAAACAGAGTAGCCAAGAGGAAGCACAGGCATCTCGTGGAAACTACTCGTATGCTTCTTCACACCGCTTCCATTCCGCACTCCTACTGGCCAGATGCAGTCATGATGGCGGCATATCTCATTAATCGCCTGCCATCACCGAACACATGCAACAAGTCTCCGCTACAGCTAATGTTCAACACACCTCCTGTATATGAGCATCTACGCGTATTCGGATGCGCGTGCTATCCGCTCACGCCAAAACCACAGGAACAAACTTCAACCCACCGCAACTCCATCAGTGTCATGGGCTATTCGGATGCCCACAAAGGTTACAAATGTATGAATCTTGCCACAAATCAAATGATGATTTCTAGGCACGTTCAGTTCACGGAGGATCTGTTCCCTTTTCAACAAATTCATCCTCCGCAAACTTCTATCACTCCTGGCATTCCACCATCGCTTCTTGTACCAACCTCTTCCATAAACAAGTCTATCACCAACTCAATCGGTACACCACATAATTTCCAACATCACTCACATCTGCCTCATTCAGTCCATAACATTTCCAGCCTGCAGTCACTACCCACAAGCAACACAAGTACATCCCAACTCCAACATCAGCCAGTCAAACACCACATGACCACTAGGCTACAAACGGGATCTCTGCGCCCAGCGAACCGTCTAAATCTCCTTCAGCAACAGCCACCTCATAATCTTCCTGAACCATCCACTTTTGCGGAGGCAAGTAAATACAATGAATGGAGGAATGCCATGGCAGAGGAGTTCTCGGCTCTCCAAAAACAAGGCACTTGGAGTCTGGTCTCGCCACCGCCGGATGCATCCATACTTGGGTGTAAATGGACCTTTCGGAAGAAGCTGCACTCTGATGGATCGACAGCCAGATTCAAAGAACGGTTAATGGCTCAAGGAAATCGTCAAGAATATGGCATTGACTACGGTGAAACCTACAGTCTGGTAGCTCGTCTTCCGACCATCAGGGTCCTACTCACGGTGGCCCTTCACTATGGCTGGGATGTTCAACAAAAGGACCTGGAAAACGCATTCCTCCACGGTCATCTCCAAGAAATCGTGTACATGCGGCAACAGAAGGGCTTCGAAGACACCGATCGTCCTGATCAAGTTTGTCTCATTCGTAAAGCTATATACGGTCTTAAACAGGCACCTCAGCAATGGTACACTACTATCACTGATTACCTTCTCACGATAGGATTTACACACAACAAAGCCGATCCATCGTTGTTGATCTTCGATCAACATAACATTAAAATGTATCTCCTCGTCTACGTGGACGATATCCTGGTCACCGGAAACAGCCATAAGGCTATCCTGGATCTCATTACAAAACTTCAACACAAGTTCACGATCAAGCATCTTGGACAGGCGCATCACTTCCTTGGAATTAAGATTCAGTCCTTCAAAGATAAGTATTTTTTATCTCGACTTACGTATGCTGAATCCATTCTTCTTCAATCTAAACTTCTCTCGTGTAATCCTTTAGCCAATCCGACCTCAACTAAAATCCCAAGATCAGTTCCGAAAGATCCAAAACTCTCAGATGCATCTACTTACCGAAGAATTATTGGATCGCTTCAGTACTTAACAATCGCCAGACCGGATATAGCATATGCTGTAAACTCCCTGTCACAACATATGCAAAATCCCACTCAGCATGACGCTCACGGCTTCAAACGACTACTCTGATACGTCAAAGGCACTCTTGCATTTGGATTACCAATCTTGAAGGCCCAGCTTTCGCTTCAGACGTTCTTCGACACCGATTGGGTGGGCGACCCAGATACCCGGCGATCAACGTTCGGCTACTGCACATTCCATGGAGACACGTTGATCTCATGGGTGGTCAAGAAGCAAACAACTATTGCAAGGTCATCGACAGAGTCGGAATACTGAGCTCTTGCCTCGGCAACGGCGAATACCATCTGGCTCAAGCGTCTCCTACAAGATTTTCACATTCCGCACGATCAACCAGTTAAGTTGTTTTGTGATAACTTATCGGCTATGACTCTTGCTCTCAACCCAATTTTTCATGCCCGGACGAAACATATTGAGATTGATCAACGCTTCGTCTGATCGCACATTCAAGACAATCATATCATTCTCCTTCCTATTAGCATGACTGATCAGACAGCCGATCTCCTGACCAAGCCATTGTCCACGAATAGATTTAAGCTTATGTGAACCAAGCTCACTGTTTCTGAAGAACCATGAGCTTGAGGGGGGATATTAGAGGAACTGTATATACTTATAATATTGTATTTAGTCTTTATATACATTTACAACATTGCCATGTACTTATCAGCTTTCTATAAATAAATCACTTGCTGCTCCTATGGGATCAACTAGTTCTATTCTTTCCTTTCTTTCTGTCTTGGTGTCCAGTTCTTGAAACTCTACAGAAGAGACTAGACATTGGAAGCGGATATGGAAGTTTGAAGGATATTTATTCATAAAATCTCTTATGATATTGATGAAGAGTATAATGATATTGTCACGCAAAGAATTCTTCCAAATTAAATTGTAAGATGTGACAGATATTATGTACAAGCTACAAATATATGTTCTTCATGAATTATACAGGCTTGACTAATGTTCATAATTGTGTTGTTAGAAGTAATATAGATTATTAATGAACTCTCAATTTTTGTGTAAGAGTGATTTAAATTTCAAAGGACTTTGCCCCCATAGAAGGCTAAGAATTATGGATATTCTCTTCTCTTTTCTTGTTTATATTTATCGATATTTTAACATAATAGCAACATGATTTATCAATGCTATGATTTTGACCAAGTTCCTTATCCAAGTTAACATAAAATGAAATATTATCATCTTTAGATTGATTAGAATGGGGGTGCTAACCCCAAATATTAACATGTACGGGAAAAGTTTAGACAAATCCACTAAGAAATTTTGACCTATATAAGGTATTTTGTTATAGTGTTTAGTCACATTAACTTGAGTAAAAGTGATAAAAAGAAATTCACAAAGGATTTAACCTATTTGTGTTTTTAATGAAATGCTTACTTGATGGTGTTAATTATTGTGGAAAAGATCAAGAGAAATCCACCAAAGATTTTTAACAAATTCAAGATTATTTGAAGAGTGTCACAAGATGATGTTAACTTATATGGAAGGGGTCATGATGAATCCCCCAAAGATTTTTGACCTATCTAAGACTATTAGTTTGAGTGTTACTCTATCATTTTAATTTGTGTATAAGAGATTGAATTGAGTATCCTTGAAATCGATTGTACTTATTGAGAGGGGGAAAATGCCATATGTATCCTAATTGAAGGTGAAAATTAGTTTGGCTATAGACCATTACTTCCCTTTTGTGGTCATTATTGTGACCTTGCTTAGGAGTACAAGTCCAACTAGGGACTATAAGTAGAATTTTAAAATCTCTTGAATTTTTCTAGTGAAAAATAAATTTCTTACATTTGTAGGAAGTTTTGCAAAGGATCCTTGTTAACAAGATTGCCTTGGATGAATAGAAAACTTTTGAGTGGAAGGACTTGGATGACCACAATCATGCTCAGGAAGTTAATATGAACATCCTTTTGAGGTTATAGGAAAGTTTACCCCAGTCTTGATTTGTTTCTCATGGAATTCAAATAGCAATGGATAACGGATGGGAGGCGTTTTTCAACTTCAACCATGTATAAGATGTTTTTCTTTTAATATTGTGATTTAAATACGCTCCATGTCTTGACTTGCTTCTTTTAAAATTGATGAAATAGTAGATGGCTAAACGGTTGACCTACTACAACCATGTCCTACATGTTAACATGAAAATTTTTTTGAGGTTGTAGAAAGGGCTACTCCAAAGCAAAGAATCAATTTCCACATATGATACCAAAATGTCGAATGCTAGAATATTCATACTAGTAGGGAGAAAGTGTTTAGTGTCATATATTTATACAAAAATCTGGCACACATATAGCTAAAAAAAGAGTTGTAAAAAGAACAATAGTTTTTATGTTCAAAATTAGAGAATTAGAAAAACCATTGGACTCAATCCAGTAGAAATGATTCCACTAGTATTTATCATTAATTACATGAAACGCCCTTTCTTGTTAATATGGAAGATATTATAACATTATAGTAGAAATATACTATATAAATAAATTTCACAATGAAAATTAGAAAAGATTAGAAAAATAGGACTTGCATTTGAGAGACCATTTACTAAATGTTTGGTCATTCTCCTTTGAGAAGAGAGGACTAATGTTCAAGAAAAATAGCCAAAATCTTAGTGCTAGTTTTGAAAGTCAGAGTTAGGGCCAATGACGTGCATCATCATTACCGACAATGATATACACCAACACTATTTATGATAATGGTTAGCAAAGTTAGTGGTTTTCGATTATTTAAGCAATAATGGTCTGGATACTACTATTGAGTGATAATGATTAGGAAATTAGTGTTGAGAAATGGATGTTAAAGGATAATAGTTGATAAATAATGATCAGAGAGCCATAGTTTAATGATGATAGTTAAAAGGATAATAATTAGGGGAGAGTGGTTGGAAAATTATGGTGAGGTGGTCATAAATGAAGAACAATAATTTATAGTATTAGTTGGAGAACCATCATTGGTGGACAATGTTTAAAGGACTATAACTAGGCAATGATGCTTGGAGATGTCAAGCTACAATGGTTAGAGTATTGTAGTCGGGTGATGATGATTAAAAGATCATAGTTAGAGGATGTTCGTCAAAGGTAAATAGTTAGTCATATGAATAGTTAATAAATATCTGAGGATCATTGTCAAGCAACAATGATCAAAGGACTATAAACAAACAATGATGGTCATAGGATAATAATTTTGTGATGTGGTTTGAGGATTATATTCAGTGTATGATATTCAAACAAGTATAGTTGAATGAAAGCAGTTGAGGTCTGTAGTTAAGCAATATTGGTTATAGGACTGTAATCAAGCAATGGTGGTCAGAGGGTCATAATTGGGTAACAAGTATAAGAGGGATATCATTAGACAATAGTGTTCAAAGGATTATAATCTTGTAATGATAGTTGGATGATTATAGTCGAACAATAATGATCAAAAGATTGTAGTTGGGCAATTGGTAAGAAGATCATGATTAGGGCATTATGGTTAGAGGATCATACTCGGGAGATAGTGGTTGGAGGATCCTAGGTGGACAAAGGTGGTTAGAGAATTATTGTTTGGATATGGTATTTGAAGGA
This sequence comes from Dendrobium officinale, assembly GCA_019514585.1. Lineage (NCBI taxonomy): Eukaryota > Viridiplantae > Streptophyta > Magnoliopsida > Asparagales > Orchidaceae > Dendrobium > Dendrobium officinale. The sequence continues at coordinate 26,643,700 of CM033692.1, forward strand.
CCATAGTTTGGTTATATTGGTATGGGGATCATAGTTTGTAAATGGTAGTTAGGGGATTATAGTTATGTGAGGGTAGTTGAGGGACCATAGTTGAGCGATGGTAGTCAGCGGATAATAGTCTGACAATGGTGGATGAAGGATTATAGTTCGGTGATAGTTGTCGAGGAATTATAATCGGGAAATAGTGATTGAACGATCATAATCTTGATATGATGGTAGGACTATAATAGTTGGGCAATAATAACTTGCGGATCGTGGTTGTGCGATGATGGTCGAGGACCAGAGGAAAGCTTAGCTATGATGTTTTTAAAAATAAAATATAAAAGAAAAAAAAATTATGGTTAGGGACCATAGTTGAATAATAGTGACCAGAGGATCATAATTAAGTGATGGTGGTTGGAGGATCATAGTCAAGTGATGGTGGTCAGAGAAATGTAGTTGAGTGACGGTGGTCGGAGGGTTTCAATTGAGTGATGGTGATAAAGCAAGCATAGTCAATCGATGGTTGGAAGACCTTAGTTCGGCGATGATGATTAAATGGTCATAATTAGGCGATGGTGGTCTATGGTTTGAGGATTGTAATTAGAGGATAGTGGTCGAAGAATCTTAGCTAAGCGATGATTGTTCGAGGACCATACTCTAGGGATGGTGGTTAGAGGATTGTTGTGGGGCTACGATTAGTGGAGTATTATAATCTGGTGATGGTGATTATATAGTATTGATTAAGCATCGACTATCGAGTGGTGGTTCATTGAAATTATTTGATTCTTCAAGCTTTTAAGTTCTTTTAAATCTAAAGCCAAGATTTCTCCCTCATATAGAGAGAAGAGAGGGGGCGAGGGGTCAGAGTTGTTCATTATAGTTTTCAAGAGTGGAACTATCTATGAATATTGTCAAAATCCCATATAGACTTTATGAATGCCCTAACTATAAATTATTCTTTTAGCATTTAAGTGCTTTAAGAGTTGTTTGGCCGACAATGTTTCAAGTGTAAGTAAAGCACATGCAAGAGTTATTCTTTTGTTTGAAATGATAATTTCAAATACAAAATAAATTCTGAGTGAATTCGGAGCTCACTCACTAGTTCATTTTCAATGAAATTGAAATTCACTCAAATTTGGATGAATATAAAATACACAAAATGACATCGGCCACTACTGTAACACGCCTACATCAGCCACAACTTGCCTCATAACATCGCCAGCCACGACCTATAGCTCTCATTTGACAATCACTCACCACTCACATCAATTGCTAGTTGTCAGCCTCCATCGTTAGCCACCAATGGCCATTGCCACGAGCTACCGCTACCTCTTCATGATGCCATCTCCAATTGTCACCCATTACCACTATACATCATTATGCACTACTGCTAACCATTACCACCCACCATTGTCGAACACTTTCAGCCATCACAGTCAACTACACAATCGACAATTATCACTGCTGGCAGTTTCCACTGATCAAAACCACCTCCACTAGGCATTATTGACAACCTCCAATCAACTATTATTCTAAATGCAATAATATTTTGTTCCATATTTGTTTTTATTTTAAATAAAAAATAAATTCCTACAATTGTAACGTACTTAATTAAACAACTAATCTATTTTTAACACGCTACTCTTATCTTACACTATACAGTGCATTCTTTTTTTAGCAAAGTAGATAGCTTCTTAATGATGTCAAAATAAAGAGATCTTAGGCTTGTTGGATTTGTCTCATTTAGAATATCAATTCAACTATAAACATGCAAACTTTAGAGATTGTTTGATCATCCAATTAGTGTCCCAAATTTTTTAACAAAGCTTCAAGTGGTTGATCTGGGCTAATTTGGACTCGTATCATATCTCTTTTGGTGTTGTTCAATTAGTCTCTTTGACACATTTGTTTTGACTATAGTTTAATGAATTTGAGTTGGATATTTTTAATGAAAATTTTGAAGCTTATTAATTGAATATTGCCTCAAAATTTGTGACCAATCAATCAAATTATTGATGGCTTATGAAAACATATAATTGATGCATTGATATATAACTTACAAAATTTTCTTAAATAAAAAACAAAATAAGATAAAATGAGTATCAAAATTATATATATATATATATATATATATATATATATCGGACTAAGATTTTATTTAAGACATCACATCTTTCTTATTGCTTCTTAAAGAGTTTTTTAGAATAGAAAATTCAATTTTTGTACTACTAAGCTATTTTGGAAGCAGTAAAACCATCCCAAAGCATAAGTCATAAATCTAATCAATTCTATATTAAAATAATGGAAAATTCTTTCTTTTCTCAAGCTAGAAAAAATTTCAAGTTGCGTTACAGATACATAAAACTATGATCAGTCAAGGCCGCTTGATTTTGATCATATAGTCCACATTACTTATATTGGAGTGTGAAATTAATATTTATTAAAACTATAATTAAATATTTTATCTAATTTATATTGATGCATGATAATAAAATTAGTAGAAATAATACTTTATTGCTTGAACTTATAGTCCACATTACTTATATCGGAGTGTGAAATTAGTAGAAACGGGGCTCAAGCAGAATATAAAAATTTTGAGTGAATATTTGAAAATTTTAATTTATGTCCTCACCATAAAAAATATTATATATATATATATATATATATATATATATATATATATATATATATATATATATATATATATATATATTAGAGATATTTCAACGCAAATTTAAAAGTTAAAAAACCATGTCGATTTATTTTATTTCAAAATCATTAAAAAATTATTTTCTCTCTCAAGGTAGACGATGGCCACCTGAACTTGATAATAGTCATAAAAAATATAATTAAAACTTTTATCTAATTTTTGATAATGCATGAAAAATAAAATTTGTCAAAATAATATGAAGAGGTAATCGAAATAAATAAATCCTAAAGGTAAACTTATATATTTAAGTGCATAATACTTAAATCTTTGTATATAAATATAACATTCTAATTTCTATTTGACATAAAAATATTATTAAATTAATTATTTAAAGTAAAATATATTTTTAATGCATATATTTTAAAATAATTTTTTTATCAATAAATATAAAAATTGAAAGTTGTATATCTAAATCATCAAATTTAAGTCAGGGTAGATGAAATTGTAACAGTTGATAAGCTAACAAAATTTTCACTCAAGCTTCATTTGGGATAGCTTTCTAATTGTTAGGGGGTGTCAAAATGGAACACGAACAATTATTACGTCATCCGACTGGACGTAGAGTTACGTTCGGCCTCCAATAACATGTCGCCACGTGCTCTTACGTTTTACCGTGCGGCCCGACGACTTGACCAGGACCGAAACTTGGGAATGCTATGTTCTCGTATTGCGAGGTATTACTTGGTATTTGCTCGAAATTGCTCGATTATGCTTGGCAATAACGAGAAATACCGCTTTGTGAAGAGCAATACCGAGCAAAACCGAGTTGTACCGAGTTTTCCTAGAAAAACTCGGTACAACTCGATATTACTCGGCATTTGCTCGGTATTGCTCGGTATTGGTTATTGCCGAGCAAAATCGACAAATACCTAGCGATGCCGAGTAATACCGAGCAATACCTAGCAAAATCGAGAAATACCGAGCCATCCTGGGTGCGTTCTGGGTCGGATTGTCGGGGCGTGCGAAAAATAGTGAGAACGCGTAGCGTGATTCTACTGGCGATCGAACGTAGAGCTATGACCTGTGACCGTACCAAATAAAAGTTCGGCAAAATGGGGTTGTGGGTCAGGTTCGGGTCGAACTTGATATTGACCCGCGAGCCAAGAACACAATAAGCGAGCACGGGGTGCAGATGTTGTGGTGGCGGGCAAACGCTAGAGGAGCAGGTGCCGACTTGAGGTTGGAAGGCTCGTTGCCGTCGGTGCGGAGTGCAAACTGCAGGCAATGCAAGTGGTTGACCATGCTGCAATGGTTGCCAGACACGAGCAAAGCGGGTGCGGACCAGCGGACGCAATCTGGGAGGACCAAAGCAGACGCGAGCGAGTGTGGTGTAGGCAACGGATCAAAACTGTGTCAAAATCAGATTTCTAGGTTGACCAAAACCATACCCAAAATTCTAAAAGGGTTGAAAATTGGGACACGAACCCGACCCGTTCTTAAAACATGTTGACACTAACTAGAAAAAGTTTAGATTGGATTCGAGTCGGATTTTCGTGTTGTATCAATTTTTACATCCAAACTTATTTAGACTGCAATTACAATTTCTATCTAGTCATAACTTTTTTATTATTTTTAAAAAAAATTGAATACTAAAAAGTTTCTTTCAAGAACATTATAAATTTTTTTTTTTCTCTAGCAGATTTATAAAACAGTAAAAAAGCTGTCCAAAGCCGAGCGTCAATCTTATGGAGAAATGTTTGGGTCATGCGTAGCAAACCTTAATCTTGGGATAATTAGGCGTAATCCTGTAGAATTTCGCAGGTAGATCCTTTCTTTCAAACATCTCATCCAGCACCTGATCAGCCGCTGTTCGCTGCCGCATCGCAATTTGGCTTTTCAGCTTCTTACGTTTGATATCGCGTTTACCTTCTTGCCGGTCTCGCTCCTCCCCGTTTGTAATGTTGATATTGTGCCAGGGAGCAGCGAGACCAATCCGCCCCCTTCCACTCCAGCTCGGGCAAATACACGCCATCGCGCTCGCCAATGCTACAGTGACCACCGCCGCGCGCGCCACCGCTGCCAAAGTCCTACTCTCATGAGAAGGTGGAGCGGGATCCGAAGAGGGAGTTTGGGTCCTCACGGTTGCGCGGAGAGCGCGATAAGAGGAGTTGGTTTGGCGACGGAGAGCGACAAAGTACTTTTCATAGCCGAAGTGGCATTGGAAATTGCTGCGTTGGCGATGAAGGGTGAGAGAGAGTTGGGGAGCTCTGAGGCACAACGAGGCTTGCATTGTTTCTGTATCAGGAGGGATTAGCCAAGTTGATTCTTGTATAGTTGCTCTTGGTTCTTATTCTATTTGTTTACAATGGAGCAAGGCATCTCTTTAGAATGCTTTAGTGTGGTGAAAGGAAAAGAAAGCAAAGCTTGCTCCAGGCTGTCCTGCGACAGATCTATTGCAAGGAATTGAGTCATACGTGGCAAGAAACTTCTGCATCTCCACCGCTGTCTTTTTCTTCAACTAAAACTCCTATACCGTCCACACTTAAATCTTTGGTATCTTATATAAAAAATGTTGTTCATATTCAGCTTCTTCTTGATAACTATCCTACTTGGATATTTCAAATATTCAAACTATTTGCTGCCAACTGCTTCACCGGTCATCTCGATGGCAGCATTTTGTGCCCACCTATACACATTTTGTCAGCACCATTGATAAGCTATGCATCTGTGAGCCGCCTTATAACTACTCGTTCCACTACTACCTGCCACGACACATGGCACGATCTTCTGCGGCTAACAGAACCAACAGGGAATATGCTCCCTGTCTCTCTCTAGTCGACTCTACCTTCTCTATATATGTATACACAAAGCAACATCAGATATGCAATGAAATAGTAACACCAAAATCACTGTTCATCATCTTCTTCGTTGCTTCACCTTATCTGTTTTGCAGGTCTCCTCATGGTATCAGAGCTTTGAGCCTCACGGCATTCTCCAATGGCAGAACAAAGCTCGGCGACCTCCGCAGCTCCCCAATCAACCTCCCCAGCCACAGCAATGGCCGACTTCGCCATTCCCAGTCCTCTGAAATTTATCATGACCAATCTAAAATCCATTGTTAGCATACAACTTAACAGCGAAAACTATGCTATCTGGAGCTTACAAGTGAACAAATTGTTCACAGCAAACGGGTTCGAGGGCTATCTCACAGGTACTCAGACGAAACCCTCTGGAACCCACTCTGATGCTGCGGTCAAGCTTTGGCTACTTATAGATCAAAACCTTGTTGCTGCCCTGCTCTCCACCATCTCACCATCAGTACTACCGTATGTGCTTCACCTCACTACAACTGCAGAAATATGGAACACCCTGTCCACACGGCTGCAACCAACCAACAAATCAAGAGTTATACAACTTAAAAGCGAACTGCACTGTATTCAAATGAAGGACTCGACAATGGCTGAGTATCTATCCCGCATAAAACATCTTGTAGATGGAATCACAGCGGCCGGCTCTCACATAGACGCTGAAGACATTATCATGTATATCTTAAACGGCCTCCCCCCTGCATACAACTCATTCAAGACGATGATTCGCACCATTCCTGAGCATTTTACTCTGGATACTCTCTATCCACTACTATGCAGTGAAGAGATACATATCAACAACGACATCCACAGAAACTCCTCACAAACTACAGATAATACTGCATTGTATGCAGGGAGGGGACGTTCAGGCAGATCTAGAGGAAATTATCGCGGTGGTCGTGGCAGTACATCAAGACTAGTGTATAATACACAGAATCGCACTCAAAACACTATAGATTCAGCCCGCCCAATCTGCCAAATCTGCAGCAAAATCGGTCACACTGCACTGACCTGCTGGCACAGATGCAACATGAATTACTCTTCAGCAACTCCGAATCGTGCTTTACTCACGCAACCCTCTGTCTCTCCGAACGCAGGCACCGAATGGTATCTCGACTCTGGATCGACTTCTCATTTAACATCTGATGCTAATTATTTGCAGAACTCACAGCCATATGTTGGAAGTGACACCATATCCATTGCTAACGGGACGTCTCTTCCGATACAGTCCAGTGGCCAAGGACTCCTCCCATTGCCTCACACCAACCGTAAGCTACATCTACATCAAGTCCTTCATGTTCCCACTCTCAAACACAATTTATTATCAATCCATAAACTAACAACTGACAATAATTGCTCTATCTGTTTTGATTCTCATGGCTTCACTATCAAGGACAATCCGACTTCCCAAACAATCCTTAGCGGCCGCTCCCGAAACGGACTCTACACCATTCCTTCCACTCTAACACTAGCGCTTCATACCAACATCTCATCGACCTCCCTGTGGCACGCTCGGTTGGGCCATCCCCACCTTCAGATACTGCAACAACTCGCTCGCATTTCTCCTACAGTTAGCTTATCTAGTTCTTCTTTTTTTGTGTAACTCATGTAACGTGGCTAAAAGCCACAAACTACCGTTCTATCTTAATGAAATGAAAACTTCTGCTCCATTTACTCTTGTTCTTATGGATGTCTGGGGCCCTGCCCCCATCTCTTCTTTAAACGGATATAAGTATTATGTTGTGTTCATCGATGACTTCACTCGCTTTTCATGGCTATATCCCATGTTTACCAAAGCAGAAACAATACACAAATTCCAGCATTTCATAACACTAATCAGAACTCAATTTAATTCATCAATTAAAATACTTCGTTCCGATGGTGGCGGCGAATACACCTCCAATTCCTTCAAACACTTACTAGCCACTCACGGTATTCAACAGCAATTGAGCTGTCCTCACACTCCGGAGCAGAATGGCGTTGCTGAGCGCAAGCATCGCCATCTCATTGAAACAACCCGCACACTCCTCCATGCCTCTAATCTACCTCTCCAATTTTGGCTTGAAGCTCTTATCACAGCCAACTACCTAATCAACAGACTACCCTCTCGCACTCTTCGCTTGGACAATCCTTTCAATTTTCTTCACGGCCAGCAGCCCATCTATACACATCTTAAAACTTTTGGCTGTCTTTGTTATCCCTGGCTTCGCCTCTCTCCCCTACCAAACTTCATCCACGATCCGCAGCCTGCATATTTCTTGGATATTCATCCACACATAAAGGCTATCGATGCTACAATCCCCTCACTTCAAAAATTCATATTTCCCGCCATGTCCTGTTTTATGAAAACCAATTTCCTTCCATTCCTTCATCTAACGCACCACCTACTCACACCACTACCACAGACTACTCCCCACTCACCCTCGTCCTAGTTTCCACAATTCAACATTCATCTGACACTAATTCTCCTTCACCAGCTTCCTCCCCAATCTCACCAACCCACTGTCCTCCCTCAGCCTCACTCCAACCCGATAACATTCCCTCACCCACCTCACTCCAAATTCCCCCACCATCTCATCCCATGCTCACCAGGTACAAAACTGGCCACCTAAAACCAAAACAACATTTCAACCTTCTAACCAAATCCATTTCTTCTACCACGCCTACCTGCTATACTCAAGCTTCCAAGCTTTTGGAATGGCGAACGGCAATGTCGGAAGAGTTCACTGCTCTGCAAAAGCAAGGCACATGGTCACTAGTACCACCTCCTTCTAATCACATGGTTCTTGGCTGCAAGTGGACATACCGCACCAAATTAAAACCCGACGGGAGCATAGACAGATACAAGGCTAGATTGGTTGCCCAATGATTCAAGCAAGAGTATGGAATAAACTACAAAGAGACCTTTAGTCCCGTAGCCAAAATGCCCATAGTTCGCATACTGCTCTCTGTTGCTCTGTCTCGCAACTGGCCCATTCTCCAGCTTGATGTGTCAAATGCATTTCTTCACGGTTCTCTTCAAGAGGAAGTCTACATGAGGCAACCGCTAGGATTTGCTAAACAAACATATCCGGATCACATTTGTAAGCTTCACAAGACCATTTACGGTCTTAAACAAGCTCCTCGAAAGTGGTTTCATACTCTCACAAAGTTCTTCCTGTCAGCCAATTTTCATTTCAGCAAATCGGATCCATCGCTACTGCTCTACAACTCCAATAAAGTTCACATCTACATTCTTATTTATGTCGATGATATCCTCATCTCAGGCAACCATCAAGATCGCATTCAAGAGCTCATTACTCAACTCCAGCATCAGCTCTCCCTCAAGGAGCTCGGCCCAATCTCGCACTTTCTTGGCATTGAAGTCACCCACACTTCCAACGGCTATTTTCTCAGTCAATCTCAGTATGCCTCTGACATTCTCCAATCTGCCGGCTTTACCAATTGCAAGGCTGCTCCCACTCCCATTGCTGTCAAACCATCCAAAATTTCCTGCTCAACTTCTCTGTTTGATCCGGCTATCTATCACAAACTTACAGGATCACTACAGTACCTAACAATCACAAGACCTGACCTTGCTTTTGCCACCAATGTGGTCTGTCAGCATATGCACAGCCTACAGAACAATCCCAGCAGGTTCTCAAACGACTCCTTCGATATATACAGGGAACAACTCAGTTCGGTCTTCCCATTGTATCGGGCAATTTACAACTACACTCATTCTCCGACTCAGACTGGGCAGCGGATCAATTAGATCACAAATCTGTTACAGGCAACTGTACGTTTCTAGGCCACACACTTGTGTCATGGTGTGTGAAGAAACAACTAACTGTAGCTAAATCTTCCACCGAGGCTGAGTATCGTGCTTTAGCTTCAGCCACCTCTGACACAATATGGCTGCGCCGCCTACTTACAGACTTCCAAATTCCACTTTCTTCTCCAACGCCGATCTCGTGTGACAATACATCTGCTTTTGCTCTAGCAAACAATCTAGTCTTCTACGCGAGGACGAAGCATATAGAGATTGATTACTACTTCATTCGAGACCGTATATTATCTCATGAAGTATCCGTCCATCACATTAATACTCTTGATCAACCTGCCGATTTACTTACCAAGCCCCTATCCACTGCCCGTTTCCAACTTCTACGCAAAAAACTCACGATTCAATCTCTGGAATCATGAGCTTGCGGGGGCCTGTCAGCACCATTGATAAGCTATGCATCAGTGAGCCGCCTTATAACTACTCGTTCTACTACTACCTGCCACGGCACATGGCACGATCCTCTGCGGCTAACAGAACCAACAGGGAATATGCTCCCTGTCTCTCTCTAGTCGACTCTACCTTCTCTATATATGTATACACAAAGCAACATCAGATATGCAATGAAGTAGTAACACCAAAATCACTGTTCATCATCTTCTTCGTTGCTTCACCTTATCTGTTTTGCAGGTCTCCTCAAATTTTCTCTACAGTAAATCAACTTATATTTAAAAATGTGCTCTCTTCCTGGCATTTAGTGGATCAAAATATTGTTTTCTACCATTTCTCCATCTATTCTATCATTTACATTCTTAACCTTGATATCTGCTCTTTAATTTGGTCTACTCTTAAACGCTATTTCTTCTCCACAAATCGTTCTAGAGTAATCCAATTCGAAATGAATTGCACTCTATCTCAATGCAAATCTAGTCAATGCAAGATTATCTGTCTCAAGTAAAGTGAATCGTCGATAATATTGTAGGAGCCGATGATAATATAGACACGGAGGATGTTATTCTTTATATTCTTAATGGATTACCGGCTTCCTATCAATCCTTCAAAATAATAATTTAGACTAAACTTACACTAGTTATTCTCAACAATCTTTATTCACCCCTATGTAGTGAAGAAGTCAATCAAGCCACTGACGCCATTAAATACCTTTTTGTAGATTCTATCCAGCAAACTGATCCTCATTTTGCACTAACCACTAATCATGGATGGGTTAGAGGTCGATCAAGATTCTATCATGGCCGTGGATGAGTCTCACTAGCTACAAATTCATTTTGCACCCGTCAGCCCAAGTTCACCAGTGATTGTAAGATTTGTGGGAAAAGAGGACATTCTGCTCTCAACTGTTGGTACATAACCAACCTCCAATATTCACCCAGTTCCACCAATGTCAATACAACATTTATAGCTGATGCAACTACATCACCTTGGTATCTTGATATAGAAACTACAACACATCTCACTTCAGACGCTCAGGCTCTTCAACAAATGTCCGTGTACACTAGAAATGAATAGTTTTTTGTTAGTAATGGAAATTCCCTTCCCATTCTTCAGTCCGATAAAGATTTATTTTCCACACACTCTCGTAAGCTTTCCCTCACTTCCCATCATCATGTGCCACATTATACTCATAATCTTATTTCAATATCAAACTTAACAAAAAGACAACGATTGTTCTATTTTATTAAACAAGACTAGCTTTAATTTGTGTCAAGGACTTGAAGACCAATCAAACAATTCTCCATGGTCCCTGCCGTAAAGGACTCCATCCTCTCAGCCACGCTTTTAGCTATTTCTAAATATATCCATACTTCAAAATTTTCTTCTACCTACAACTTTTGTAACTCTTTTGCTCTCGCTAAGAGTCACAAGTCACCGTTTAGCATTCCTACTCATGTATCTAATTTTCCACTTGAATTAATATTTTTGCCAATGTTTGGGGGGTCCTTCCCCAATTCTCTCTCATTGTGGTTTTTTTTGTCATTACTTACTCTTAATTTATGATTACTCAAGATATTCATGGATTTATCCACTCAAGTTAAAATATGAAGTCACTTCCATAATAATTGACTTCAGGAATTTAATTGAAAAATAGCTTCATCATACAATACGCACAATTAGAACCGGTGGTGGTCGCGAGTTTCTCAACAATAATTTTTGCTCGTTTCTCTGCAAAAATGGCATAAATCACAAATACACAAGTCCTAATACTCCCCAGCAAGATGGTGTTGCTGAATACAAACACTGTCATCTGCTTGACAGCTTCGAATGCTTCTGATTGACTCCAATTTTTATGTATCTTTTTGGTTTGATGCAATTCTTAATGTTGTATATTTAATCAATCGGCTACCTTCAGCTACTACCCTCTTCATATCACTGTACCAACTACTCTATAAAACACCCTCTGATTACCTACATTTACGTAGATTTGGTTGTCGCATCTACCCCCGGCTCAGTCCATATGCATCACACAAGCTTGCCCCATATTCAGTTGCTTATATATTTCTTGGTTACACCACTTCTCAAAATATATATATGCTTCAATACCCTCACAAACCATAGCTTTGTCTCTAGACATGTTAAATTTGAAGAAGCATTTACTCAAACAATTACCACTTCAACTTCATTTACTTATTCTCTTCACTAAAAAATCCTTCCACCATTTTAACCCAATCTTCTGCATCCATACCAAGCTTCTCCACCACTTAACTTCACTGAACCATTTCAAAATTCTATTCCATCTCCTAATTCTTCATCCCATCCCTCCACTTCACCTAATAACTCAACCTCTGCTTCCTCATCCACTTCATCGAACATTCCATATACTGCCCCTATACTTCCACCACACCATCTCATGACCACTCATCTCTAGTAAATTTCAAACCTCATCAAATTCTATACCTTCAACAAATTATATCTTGCACTCCTTCCTATTACACATTTGTCGCCATGTTCCTAATTAAAATGCAGCTATGTCATCCAAATTCAATGCTCTTCAATCTCAAGGAACTTGGTCCTCATTACCTCCTCCATCAAATCAACAAATAAATGGATGCAAGTGGATCTACCATATCAAACTCCATGTTAGCAGATCCATTTCTCGTTATAAAGCATGCTTAGTTGCTCAAGGCTTTAAACAAGAGTATGCCATTGATTATCAAGAAACATTTAGTCTAGTGGTGAAATTTCCAACTATTAGAACCTTCATCATCATTGCCTTACATCATGGTTGGTCTATTCTTCAACTAGATGTAGTTAATGCCTTCTTACATGGCAATCTCATTGAGAATCTATATGGCCCAACCTCATGGTTTTCAATATCCTACAACCTACTCATGTATGTAAATTGTACAAAGCAATATATGGTCTTAAACATGCACCAAGGTAGTGGTTTGCAACCTTATCGTTATTTGTTCATGCCAAAGGTTTTAGATCACCTTTGTCGATCCTTCATTCTTCATTTATGATCAAAAACAAATAAATGCTTATTTACTCATTTATGTTGGCGACATATTGTTGTGTGGAAATGATTCACAATTCACATCTATATTGTTACAACATCTCTAACAACAATTCCAAATTTAGAACCTTGGAGCTCTCTCTCAGTTTCTCAACATTGAGTTCGTTTGCACTTATGCTGAATATCATATATCTTAACACAACTATAGTGAACAACTCTTATCCAATGCAGTCATGTCTAATTGCAAACCAATCGCAACACCATTACTTGTAAAATGACCAACCGAACTTGAACTTTAGCTCCCTTACAGTCAACTTGCACATTTCCTCCAAATTGCTAGTTCTTTACAATACTTAACCAACACCATACCTAATATTGCCTTTGCCATCAACAAATTGTGCCAAAAATTGAATCAACTGCTACTTTACCATTTCCAACTCTTAAAATGCATCCTCCGTTGCCTCAAAGTCATAATAACACTTGGCCTATTTCTACCCAAGACCAATCTCCAACTATCGACTTATGGTAGTTCCAATTAGGCTGGAGATAACATTGATCGAAAATCAACAACATGTTATTGTCTATTTCACAGCTCAGCCCTTATCTCCTGATCAGTCAATAAGCAATCCATGGTTGCACGATCTTCATTTGAAGCTGAATATCGCTCTCTCGTTGCTGTAGTTGTGGACATTATATGGCTTCATCTCTTATGCCATGATTTTTGCATAAATCTTACTTCCACCCCACTCTACTGCGACAAAATTTTAGCATTTTCACTATCTTCAAACACATTCATTCATGCTCGAACCATGCACATCGAGATAGACCATCACTTCATTCATGACTATGTTCAGGCCCGGCATGTCATAGTTCATCATGTCTCCACAGTGGATTAGATCATAGATGTCTTCACCAAGCATTTACATACCCAATGTCTCACTCTTTTACATTCCAAACTGATGGTTCTTTTACACCTCGGTTTGTGGAGGACTAAGGTGACTACGTCTCTTCTTTTTCACTATGAGTTCCCTACTAGCAAGCCGCCTGCATAGAAACACTTTCAGCTTTATGTAACAGCTTATGGGTAGTTTAGTAATTCTAGCTATAGTAGTCCTTAGATAAATAGTATACCACTGTATTCATTGTTACACATAATGATATTAACATTTCTTTCTACTCATTATTGTTCTTCTTCTTTATCTGAGCAAGCTGCTATGATAGTAAGTAATCTACAACAAGCTTGATTGTTTACACATTTAAGTATGTTGGAAAATTAGAAGGGGAAAAATTATCTGGAAAAATATATGGTTGAGGATATCCTGATATAAATTACATAAAAATAAATTTTAAAATTTCAAATAGTGTTGAGAGCTTTTATGTTGAAGTTGGCACATACCTTTCTATGAAATTGCTCACAAAATTAGCTCAAGAGATATTAAGTTTTCTTGAAACTTGTTGTATTGATTCTATCTTGCATTGAAAGTGTAAAAGGTTAATTCAAAGGATAAAAAATGGTATTGAAAGTCCCAAAAAATAATGATGGAAGTCCCAAAAAATATCAAAAAGTTTGTTTAATATATTGTTTTTCTTTTTCATTTTGGGGTGATTTCTTCACTCGTTTTTGCACTTCTTTCAACATTTGACCACTTTGGAGATAACATAGTTAATTTCAAGTTTTAGGTCTAGTATTATAGCTCATTTAATAGATTATGTATAGTACTATGAAACTCATCTTTAAGTTTATGATAAAGATAAAACTAAGAAAATTTATTTTGAAATTTTTAAAACCATCCTTTAATGCAAAAATAAGTGAACATCTATAAAAGACCTTCCAAATTGGAGGCCCACTACAAGGGAAACTCTAATTTGGATAAAATCAACTTATCATGTAACCCCCTAATGATGCTTTTCTTGGTTTATCTGGCAATAGTTACCAAAATTTTATGGGTCAAAATTTCATTCAAAATTTGAGAGGACACTACTAGGAACAACTGATAAGCCTGCCTTCTAATTTATATACCAATTTGAAACAAAATTCCTTTCACTCACCTAGAGTATGCTTGCCAAATTAAGTAGTCACATAAATTCCCCCAAGATTTTTTGGGTAAGAATCCTTCTTGGTTTACATGTTAATAGTAGAAATAAGAAGTAGGCAATTTTATATCTCAAACAAACACCTCTTCGTGCTCATATGAATGCAATTAATTTTAAAATATCTACTTAGGCTCAAAGATAGGAATTAGATTTCAATAACATAACCTAAATTGCTCTTTTCATGGTCACTCACTACTGATAAGTGGGTGTATATGATGCTAAAATGTTGATATGTAAGAGCTTATGCTGTTTCAAGAAATAAAATGATGAAAAAGTATTATTCCCATAGTGATTGAGATAATATATTTATTATGTTAATCATTGAATTTTATTAATCATTTAAATTAGTCTACCACACTAAAAAATTTGAGTAGGTAAAAGCAAAAAGACATTTTTTAGGGTTTTTTTCAATTTTATAAATAAATTGAATTTATGATTGGTTGTGTAATAATGTGCATGCGTGATTAAGTCTACTAAGTGTAATAGTGAATCAGAGCATCCCTAATTCTTAAGAATCATAGGAATAATAGCTACAAGATAACTAGAAATATGTCTATTCTATTCAATTCACTTCCCTGCAATGATTTCATCTCCTTAATGATTCCAAAAAACATAAAATGAATATGTCTATGTTTCTAAGTTTTTGTTCAAGTATCCATAATTGTTCCACTACATCTCCATCAAGATCAATAGTTTGCACTAGATTTTAAATTTATAATTGACTATATTACAATTAAATTAAGAACTTAGAGAATTGAAATAATTATTTATAAAGATGCTTACAAGATATAATTTAATATTGCAAAAATCACCATAATTGAATCAGAAATTTGGAGAAATTTTTGAGCCACGTAAGTTCATACTCAATGCATCGGGCTTGTTGTGTGATAGAAAAGTACCCCTCAAACTTAAGGGAAAATTCTATAAGATGGTAGTGAGGCCTGCAATGCTTTATGGTGCTGAATGTTGGCCATTAAAAGAGAAGCATAATACTAAGTTAAGTGTGGCAGAGATAAGGATGCTCAGGTGGATGAGTGGCATTACCCTTAGAGATAGGATACGAAATGAGCATATATGTGAAAAGGTTGGAGTAGCTCCTGTAGAAGATAAGATTAGAGAGAGTTGCCTTAGATGGTTTGGTCACATAAAACGTCGGCCTTCCAATGACCCGGTTAGGAGAGTAGAGGTATTAGATTTGACTTATGTTAAGAATGGTAGAGGCATACCTAAAAAGACTTGGTTAGAAAATATTAGGAATGACCTTTCTTTATTAGATTTAAACGAGAATTTGAGATTCAATAGGACACAATGGAGGAAAAGGATTCATGTAGTCGACCCCACGTAGTGGGATAAAAGCTTGTTGTTGTTGTAAGTTCATACTTAATGACATAAAATAACACAACCTTTCTTGCATATTAAAATGTAAAAAATATATAAGAGTTAGAAATATAGATCTAGGACAATAATCTAGTCTTTAAGTCATTCATTCCCCTAAGGAACGCCTCTCTACTCCTTTCAAACTCTCAGACACTCCCTTTCACTAACACACTTACAAAGGAGGAGAAAAATAAGCAAAAACTGGTCCCCCTCTCAATTTAGGCTTCCTATTTATACATAACTCAAAAAATAACTATTAAATTGCTCTAGCAATCCCAAAGCATTATGACGCTATTTCATAGCACAAGATGCTTAACCTGAATCACTAGAATGCTTCTTGTGTGTAACTACCCATTCCTATAGCACCATAGTCTTGATCTTGTAGTACTACTGCACTAATGAGTATGCACTATAGTGTTGAAATGTCAGTAATATAATGTGGCACCATCCTCCCTATTTTAAGACCAAAATTATTCCCCTATGGTGTAACAATTCTACAATGTTGGTACTGCAATGCTCTGCTCTATATTTTTAGCGCTAAGTCATCCTCCTATGGTGCAACAGTGCTATAATGTTGGCATCGCGATGCTTTGCTATGGTTTTACTACACCTTGATTCCTTAAGAAAATTTTTGTATAAAATAATGAACTTAGATAACTTTTTTACTTAAAAACACACAACTTTAAAATAACTTTTTTTAACTCAATAATTTCCCCAAAATTTAACCTAGTAATTGTCCTAAGTAATTCAGATGCACACTAGTATCTTGTATCATTTTATTAGCATATTATCTTTCAAGTTTAAGTTTAATACATAATAATAATAATGATAATTTAAATTAGGGTGGTTCATAAACTATTAATAACAAATTTAATATAACCAAGAATATCATAATCTTTTATTTTTATTATTTTACCTTCTAAATCCAACTCCTAAGTGCAAGTATGAATTCTAACAGACATTAATATGTTTTAATAAAGTTTATGCGAAATTCGAATTTTGTACTCTTGATGGTCATAACCTCGACTTTCTTATCTAAATATAATTCAATCAATTATCTTTAGGATTGAATTTCTTAAGAGTTTATAAATTGATAATGGTAAAAGAAGAATATTTATAATTTTTTTATTATTTGTATTTAACTTTCATTTTTTTATTTTTATTTTTATTTTTAATAACATATAACTTTGTCAACTAAATATTTTTTAATGATTTTGAATATCCATTGGTCATTTCATTCACTCATTTTATGAAAATTTGTTCACCCTGAAGTGTATTGTAAGTTGTATGATTATTTAATTACTACTCATCCAAATAAAGTTTTACAAATAAAGTTAGTCTTCAATTTCATAGAATATTTTGATTAATTAATCCTTAAAAAAATGGCAGTTAGGCGTTTACGTGATTTAGGAATTCTACTTATTATGAATTGTTCGCTTTAATAAATATATTAGTTTCTGTTAGGTTAATTAATTTATTATTTTTCAATTTTATGCACTATTAATCATTAAATTTTTATTAACTAAATACTTTTAAATTTGAGATTATAGCTAAATAAAAGTGAGTCAAGAATCATAAATAATGTTAATATTGTTGCGTCCTGGAGTATTCGTAGCGGTAAAGAAATATATAGTTTAATGTCTTAGCGTCGTACGAAGATCCAGCACACAAGCAAATAAGAGAGAGGGTATAACGTTCATAAGAGACATCAGAGTTTTTACGTCGAAACCCCTGAAAAGAGGAAAAAACCAACCGGGCCTGGCCCGGTTTGAATGAATCCACTTATATTTAAAGTCGATTACAAATGAGGATCTTCCTTAGGAGAAGGCATTGGCTTGATGTCACAAATGTACATGATATAGAGCGCATTACTTGGTGGGGATTAAAATAATCAACTTAGACATGTTTGTTTGGTCGGCAGGATCATAATCGATAGGATAGAGGTTGTAAAGATTGTAGTTGGTAGGAGATCGAGGTCATAAAGACCAATTTTTGGCGATCGAGGTCGGAGAGACCGTTGTAAGGAGGGAGGTTTAAAGGATAATAATCGGTAGGAGACACGGGTTCGAAAGACTGTTGTTGGCAGAAGACCAGGGTTAATAAGACCATAGTAGTAAGGAAGTACCCCGGTAGAAGTCTGGGCGTTAGGTGGTGGTCTGGTAGAAGTCTAGGCCTCAAGTGGTGGTATGGCAGAAGTCTAGGCCTCAGGTGGTGGTCTGATAGAAATCTAGGCCTCAGGTGGTGGTCCGGAAGAAGTCCAGTGGAGGTGAGGACCTCAAGTAGTGGTCAGGTAGAGAAACGACGTCAGGCGGTGGTCTGGCGGAACTCCGGCGGTGGTCAAGGAGGAGCAAGGAGGCAAGAGTGATCTTTGATCTCTTTGTTACTCTCTTACTTGGAGCCCCCTTTCAATAGGGAAGATGGGTTTATTTATAGATTTTCTAGAGTGGCATAGCCCGTAAATAGGTGGGAGATCAAGGGCATATGGGGAGTGGCTTGGATGGACGGCCAATGTTGAATCCCTTTATTGTGGACCGTTCGTTAAACATTTAAAGGTCTTAATGATATCAAAATTCAGTTATCTTGGGCTCGTTGGATTTGTCTCTTCAAGTCGCTCAATTTGATTATTAGTACGTTATGTTTAGAAACCATTTGGTAATCCAAATTGTGGTTCAAACCCTACAACAGCGCTTCAGACCCTTGATTTGTACCATGGGCTCAGATTTAGTCGAATTTGGTGTCGTTGGATTTGTATTCTCGAGACGTCCAGTTCGGAATTAAGTTTGCTGAAATTGGAGTTTAAATAGTCCCAATTTTAATTTTGAAAGTTTTGAACCTATTTTTTTCCTCGAGATTCATGCCCAATCAAGATAAATTTGTGCAGACATATTAGTTGGCCCTTTATTTCAGCCATCAATGCTCCATAAGTCTGAAAATAAATATCATATCAAAAATTGAGACAAGTAACAAGTACAAATCTCATCTAGATAAATAAACATTACATATAACAAATACTAACAAATTTCTCTCTCTCCTTCTCCCCCCCTCTCTCTTTCTCTCTCTCTCTCTCTCTCTCTCTCTCTCTCTCTCTCTCTCTCTCTCTCTATCCCCCCCCCCCCTAAAAAATTAAAATAAACTAAATACAAAATCATAAATAATGGAGAGAAGAGATTGTGAGAGAAGTGTTACAAATATGATGATAATGGTCGGACGATGTTAGTGGGGGACAATAGTCAGGCAATGACTATCATGCTACAAAGATTAGTGGTTATAGTAAAGTGATGGGTTTGAAAAATGGTGGTTTGACGATAATAATCAAGTAAATGTGATTAGGTGATGATAGTCAAATGATAATGAATGGATTAAGATGACTAGATGTCAATGTTCAGATGATGGTTGTCATGCGATGGTGGTTAGGGAATGGTTACGAGATGGAGGATTGATATAGTTAATTGGACAATGACAGTGGCTAGTGGTGATCTTCAACATAAGACGTCAAGTAGAACTCTAAAGTTCTTTAATTTTTTATGCTTTGTCCAAACTCAAGTCTCCTTCATGTAGAGAATAGTGTTGATAACTTTTATGTTGAAGTTACCACATACCTTTCTGTGAAATTGCTCACAAATTTAGCTCAAGAGCTATTAAATTTGCTTGAAACTTGTTGTATAGATTCTATTGTGCATTGAAAGTGTCAAAGGTTAATTCCAAGGATCAAAAAAGGTATTGGAAATCCCAAAAAATAATGATGAAAGTCCCAAAAAATATCAAAAGTTTGTTCAATATATTGATTTTCTTTTTCATTTTAGAGTGATTTCCTTACTCGTAGGAATAGTAGTTACCTGCTAACTAGCAATATGTCTATTTTAATCAATTCACTTCACTACAATGATTTCATCTCCTTAATGATTCCAAAAAACATAAAATGAATGTCTAGGTTTCTAAGTTTTTGTTCATGTTTCCATAATTCTTCCACTACATCTCCGACGAGATCATTAGTTTGCACTAGATTTTAAATTTTTAATTGACCAAATTATAATTAAATTAAGCACAAAGAGAATTGAATTAATTGTTTACAAAGATGCTTACTAGATCTAGTTTAATATTACAAAAATCACCACAATTGAATCAGAAATTTGGAGAAAATTTTTAGCCATGTAAGTTCATACTCAATGACATAAAATAACACAACTTTATTGCATATTGAAATATAAAAAATATATATTAAAAATTTAGATCCAAGACAATAATCTAGTCTTTGAGTCATTCCTTTCTCTAAGGAACACCACACTAATCTCCTTTCAAACTCTTAGACTCTCCCTTTCACTAACACACTTACAAAGGAAGAGAAAAAAAAGCAAAAACTGATCCCCCTCTCAATTTAGGCTTCCTATTTATATATAACTAAAAAATAACTATTAAATTGCTCTGACAATCCCATAGAATTACGATGTTATTTCATAGCAAAGGATGCTTAACCTGAATCGCTAGAATGCTTCATGCGTGTAACTACCCATTCATATAGCATAACAGTGTTGATCTTATAGTGCTACTAAATGATTACACATTATAGTGTTGAAATTATAGTGATGTGGCACCATCCTTCCTTTTTTAGACCAGAATTATTCCCCTACAGTGCAAAAATTCTATAATGTTGGCACTGCAGTGCTCTACTCTATTTTTAGCGCTAAATCCTCCTCCTATGACGCATTAGTGCTATAATGTTGGCATCGCGATGCTTTGCTATGGTTCTGCCACACCTTGATTCCTTAAGAAAATTTATGTATAAAATAATGAACTTAGATAACTTTTTTACTTAAAAACACAGCCTTAAAATAACTTTTTTTAACTCAATAATTTCCCCAAAATATAACCTAAGTGGCACGACGATGCTTTCATAGTGCCTCCCAACCCCGGTGCACTGGCAAGCACATTGTCGTAGAGCTCTAGTTCAAAATTTCCAAATATTCTAAATTTTATTTTAAAATTATTTATAATATTTTAGGTCATTACAGTTTCATACCCATAATATTAGGATTCACTTCAATGGCCCTGGGCAATATCCTATAAGGTATGTTAGTCAATGAATTAACGAACTATCTTTAATTGATTTTTAATATTTCTAATTACTATAGCATGATTATATAACTGAGTTCATATTTATAAAACTACGTCTTTCAAACATTGCTTCCTATCTTTAAGTTGATTATTGGATTTAAAATAATGGAGAAAGGTTGTTCTATGGTTGGAAAAGTTAAAGTTATGAGTATTTAAATTTTCTATAGGGTTAGGTAAGTTATTAGGATAATTATTATTCCTTACTTATTGAATATTATTCTAGTTAAAGTTAGGGCAATTTTATCATCCTAAATTATAAGTGTTTAATTAGGGGTTATTTTGCTTATTATTATTCATCTTCATGGACTCCGCTCTAGAAAGACAAGGATCACCTAATGGCCCAATCTAAAATGGTGATACACAAGTGCACGTGCTTCTTTAACTAAATAAATGATGAGAGAGTATCATTCACATGAGGATTGAAATTATAACTTTATTATTTTAATTATTAAATATTATTAACCATTTAAATTATCCTACCACATCTTAAAATTCTAATGAATATGTATAAGCAAATGTATTTTTATGAGTTTTTTTATTTATAAATAAATAGAATTTATTATTGATTGTGTGATAATATGCATGCATGGTTGATTAGGCCTATTGAGTGTAATAGTGAATCAAAACAATTCTAATTCCTAATCTTTATTGAGGTCATAGGAGTATTAGTTATGTTATGGCCAATAATTTGTATATTCCAATTAATTCATTATGTTGCAATGATGTCAGCTTCTTAACTATTCAAATATATATATTTTTACTCTTCTAAATTTGTGTTCAAATCTCTCTAATTATTCCATTTCATCTCCATTGAGCTCATTAGTTTACATTACATATTAAATTTATTATTGCTTATAAAACAATTAAATTAAACATGGGGATAATTAAAAAAATTATGTGTTAAGATAGTTACTAAACTTAATTTATAATTGCACAAATTATCACTATCGAATCATAAATTCATAGACAAGTTTTAGCCATTGAATTTCATAATTAACAATAGAAAAGAACACAATTTTATTACATATTAAAAATAAAAAAAATTACAATATTTAGACATATAGAATAGGGCAACAATCTATTCTTTGAGTCCTTCCTTTCTCCTTAATCTCCTTTCAAATTCTCACACACTAACTATCACTAACACGAATACAAAAAAGTAGTAAATAAACAAAAAATAACCCCCATGCTTCCTATTTATACTCAACTAAAAAAAACTACCAAATTGCTCTTATGGGCCCATAGCACTATGACGCTATTTCATATCATGTTATATATCCTAAACCTGAATCATTGAAGTGATTCAGTTGTGTAACTATTCGTTCTTATTGTCACGTCCCAAGATCTAATTGATAGAATTATTCCTATTTCATAAATTTTCATAGCAAAGAGCCTTCCAAGATCACAAAATAATAGAAAACATTATCATTTTCATTTCATTCATTCATATTATTTTAAAAATAATGGACAACAATCCATGTACAATTTTTCTCATATAAACCAAACATGCATATATGGAATGGATTGCCAAATAAATACTCTTATATAGAAGAACATACCTATAACCTGAACTTTAAACCCTCATCAATTTTTCTTACTTTGTAAGGGTCTTGCCCTTCCCTGAAATAACTTGTAAGTAATAAAAATGAGCAACACTTGCTCAGTATGCTGCACAAAACCTAGTAGAGAATTCAATGTTTGCATTAAAATAATTTGCATGATAATTAAAAATTTTATGAATAAAAATAAAATAGTTCCAATTAAATCAACATGGTAATTATGTAGCATGTTATCACTAACATGATTATAACATTGCAACCCGTATAAGTCGTAATCTTAAGGTGTACAATAATAGGGACATGATAGAAACAATAACATAAACTTTACTTGAACTTGAACATAATATAATATTTAAAGTGCATCTCACATTTTGCATTTCCAGAAGCCTCCTTATACCTCTATTTCCACTTATACCTCCGCTTGATCATATTTTTTGCAAAGCCC
Organism: Dendrobium officinale; assembly: GCA_019514585.1. NCBI lineage: Eukaryota > Viridiplantae > Streptophyta > Magnoliopsida > Asparagales > Orchidaceae > Dendrobium > Dendrobium officinale. The sequence goes on from CM033692.1 coordinate 26,667,021, forward strand.
CTTATTACTCTATATTGATCTCTTTTTTGGTCTCACGCATAAATTTCAATTTTCAAACTCATGTCCCTTAGTGTAATGAGTCCAAAGCATGGGTGAGTCAACTTGACCAAGTTGATCAATCAAAGTGGTTAAACCTATTAAAAAAGTCTAAAATATTAAAAAATAAGAAGGTTGGTCAAAACTCATGCAAGCATGCCACATGACTTCTAGGGATTACACATGGTCTATCCTAGTCGCTTTGACCAAGTTTGACCAGCCAAAGTAGTCAAACTAATTAAAACTTTCAAAAATTCTCAAAAGGGGAAAAATTAGCAAAATGCTTGGATTGATCTCCCAACCTCAAACTAGCTGATTTAGACCCCTCTAAACGACTCTAGAATGTTCTTAAGATGATTTTGAACCCAAACCTAGACTTTATTCAATCCAAATCAAACCCAAATGATCCCCCCATGCAAAATGCCAAATAGGCATTCCACCTTGGCTTGTCCTACTCTTCCTAAAGGCTGCCTACCTAACCTTATGTGACACTTGAAAAGCATCCAAGAGAGAACTCCAAGCCTTTCTAAACTTCCATGAAAATTTCATGGCTTAGAATAGGAAAAAACTCTCTAAAACCCACATTCAAACACATATATCCTAAGAGTTGGGCTGTAAAGCCCCCATTATTCCACTCATGGAGAATCCCCTTTAATCCTAGGTTTGAAAGCTTATTAGAGAAGATATCCAAGGTGGTACATAAGCTATTTTACTTCATGTCATCCTAAATTTCAATCCAGGCATTTTTCCCGAGGAGAGTACTTTAAAGTGGTTGTTCCTTTTGTTCTTATGTAGAAAACAAACCTAAGAATGAGCCATGTCAGCCCCTAGATAGAGGAATGTCATTTTTGTGTGTTAGTTAATGAGTTGTAGCTCCTCAAACCTCAGGAGAGGCTCCTTTATTATGTTAGGGCATACATGCACGCCTCAGCTTGCTTCTGGGTTAGGTATAATTTTTGTAACTTGTCAATACCATTTTTTTGTTGTTAACCACTTGATGACACTTGCATAGACACTTTAGATTACTTTTATTTTCACCCAAATATATATGGAATGGATGTGTTTTCCATTGTTCATAGGTTATCTCACTAATAAATCCTTTCCTTGTTGGCCACGCCTTTCCCCTCTATTAACCTTAGTAACCTTTATATGGTCAACTAGGCCTATGGTATAGGCCACGCATTTATTCCATGTGCATTAATATTTTTTGACAAGAGATGGGCCTCGTTAGGAAGTTTTTTTTAGTTTAACTAATAAAATTCTTAAGAAACTATTAAAATCACATCCTTAATAATTTTTAGCTTTAGCATGTTAGATTAATCTATGTGCCAACTTTGTATAATGTATCTCCCTTATGGTATAGGCTCCATTATTTCATCTTAGTCTAGGATCTCATGTTTGAGTTGCATTTGCTATTTCAAAAATTTTATGATTAAATTCTAATATATATGTATATTTTCCATACTACCTATTCCATTAATAAAATTTATAGGCTGGAAACCTCAAGATGTGGGGCTATGTGTCCTAAGGAGACTTAGGTCCTTATGCCCATTGTGATGATGCCATGAATGAATTGATAAAATATAGGTATTAAAATATAATTCTTATATAAAAAAGAAAAATCTAATTTAATATAATTTTTAAATATAACATGTGATGTTGGAGAAGTGAATGAATTTCAAATCAATCCTTAATGCCTTAACCTACGTTTGATTTGTATTTTTTTTTTTTTTTTTTTTGCATCATTTTCTTTTATATAAGGTATATAGGATGGAATCCTCATGTTGTGGGATATGCGTATTAAAGAGACTTTGGTCCTCATGACCTTTATTACAATGTAATATACCTCTCAAGTAAGGAAAGAAGGGTCTAAAAATGTATACAAATTACTCCCTTTTCGAAATTTAAAGCTACCTTTAGGAGCCAAATCCAACTCCTTAACCACGTAAGTGTCAAACCTTAGGTCTGGTAGAACCCTTTTATGTCGTTATGTAGTGAGTGTTTCATTCTTATGTCATATTTTTAAAATTACCATCCTTAGACATAAGATACTTAGGACTTTTATGGTGCACAATAAATATACTTTAGTGTGTCACCTATGGGCCTTACCTTGAGTTTTAGGAAACTAAGGAGGGATTAGCCACCCTTGTATCCTTATAACCACTCTATCTTTAATTAGGTTTTGGATTGAGGATGGGTAATTGGCCCCTCAATTCTTTATAACTCTAATATATGTTAGAGCTCTTATATATTGGGTGTTCTATACTTAATAATCAAAGTCATAACTTTGAAAATAAGATCATAATTAATTCATCCTAAATCTCTAGTCACTTAAAAGAGAAGTCTCTAAGTTAATAAACTGAATAATATGAACTCAACCATTCAACTTAAACCTTTAAGCTAAATTAGGCTAACTGACATAACACACTTAGGTGCAAGACATGATACCTTTTGTAGGCATCATAAGGTAGGGTATACTAGGATAATTTTTTTTTTTAATTTCTTTATTTTTTCCTATATTCTTATGATGATGTGATGTTATGTTTTTAGTTTAGATTATGTATGCTTATTTTGTTTTCTTTTTATGGATTGATGAATAGGCACTTACGCTTAAGTGGTTAGAATTTTTCTAGAAATGTCTTCTACAAGTGACCACATTCTTAAAGGGCTAATAAAAATGTCATAATTATTATTATAAATGCATTCTCTCATAGATACTGCAAGGATTGCTAAGCCTTTGGGAATGTGGTCCTAATGACTAGGTTTATATGTGAATATAGCTTCTTTATTATAAATATATTAATCCTATTTTATAGGGAGTTTAGGTAATTTTTCTTTTTATAAGTAATTTTAGTTAGGAAAACTATGTAGGTATGTGAGTATTTCAAAAGGCATGAGGCCAAAAATGTGAAGATCAATCAAGACCAAACATACCATTTCATTGATGTATAAATTTAGGCTAAGTTGTAATTGTGGTAGAGCTCAACTACCTACTTCTTTCTTTTTTGGGGCGTATTAAAGAATCCAATTGCATTTTTTGCCTCTTATTTATTATTTATTCTTAGATGATTGATGTGTTTATCTTATTTTCACACTCAAACAACCTGCTTTTATTAGGTTTTTTTTCTATTTTTTGCTTAGGGTTGGCTTGGAAGGAATCTTCACATTAGGCTTTTAGGATGTTAACATTTTTATAAAGTTAAAATATGCTAAATCAAGATCAAAGAATCATCGAGCCTAAAAACAACCAGTATGTATTCAAAACTTAATGCATGGCCCATCAGAGGTCACTTTTTTAGAGTATAAATTATATTAAAAATGCAGTCCAATTTACGGTGGCTCCTAGATAGTCCTAATTAGCCCTACCCTTTATGCATAGCCTATGTCAAGCATATATATTTTATTTTTATCTCATAGAAAGATAGTCCACCATTGCATTAATATGGTACCATTCATGGTCGGGCCTAAGGCCCAATCCTCTTTTGTACCTCCCCGCTACTCATGTGCTTGCAAAGGACTATATTATATAAATTTAAAATATTAACTATAGTTCTAACTAGTACCCATTTTTGAGTTTGGGGAAAAAATATAGGTAGGTGCTTCTTAGATTCCTAGTGGAATTTGAGTTATTAGTCTCCTCATTTTCTTACATTATTAGCTAGGCTCGAGTATTAATACTAAGAGTATAGTACATACTTTTATAGATCTAGGATCAAAGGCTAACATTATGAGTATATCATTATTTTCCTTATCATTTGGCAAGCTATTCACTCTTGGGAGGTTATATATCTAACTTATCTAGGTCACACTGATGACATCTCGTCATCTTTCTCTCTTGCATGCCTTATGAGTGATTTCTCCAAATCTTGAATTCTTCCCTTAAGACTGACATGATGATTACATAATCTTTGCGTGAGTTAAAGATATCATTGAGACAATCTCCTTTGGATTTATAAGAGCCTAGAAACCCTACTATATGCCAAATCAAGATGATAATACAATAGTGTCTCTAATCGAGAGTGTTCTTAGGTTGAGACCTAAAATATAATTAAACATGGGAGCTTGCGTCCATTAGAAACTAATACCCTCTTCAAATAAATTTCATTCAAGCTATTGTATTAAATGGGAGAAATATCATAACTCTTGAATCATATGTATCATTATCCATTAATATGTTAAGAGAAAATCACTATTCTCTATGGGAGATTATATATATAATTTGAAACGCTCTTCCATTGGCTAACTTGTCAATAGCATAAAAAGGTATGTGAACATTTTGTCCTATGAGATAGTGTGTGATCGTACTCTTTGCGTTCTAACCCTTACGAGAAATCCCCTTTTAGAGACCCACGCTCAACTTCTACTTATACCCCCACTTGATTATCTCACATATATTGAGGTATATCAAACATTTAGATAGATGAATTACATATGTTCATAAGCTCTTATAAAATCATTTGTAATGCACATAACATAAACAACAACCACTTGCACCATTCATGAATAATGTTTTCATCGCATAACATAAAATCCTTTTTCCCCTTTTCTCCACATTTTAAACATATAAACATTGAAACATCAACATTTTCAACATATATGAGCAACATTAATATGATATAGTAATATATGACATTTTCCAGGTATATAGAAATAACATTATGCATGGGATAAATTTGTATACTTATTCAACAACAATAATTAAGAAATCATTCATCAATAACATTCATAGCATTTTTTAATGTATTTATAATATTGTAATAATTTCTATAAATGACAACATACTTATAATTAAATTAGCTATAACTCAAAATACCAGTGAAAATATATTTTTTTCTATCAACATAACCAAAATATTATATTCTATAATATACAAAAATTTACACTATAAAAACTTCTTAAGTCTTTGTATATTTTGTTGAGTCCAGTAATTAGGTTGTTAAGCCTAAGTAAATGTCCCAAGGCTACCAAGAGGGGGGTGAATTGGTAGTTTTTAAAATTTTAAACCCTCTTAATAATAAAGTTGAACCGAAATAAAATTTTCTTTTAAAGTTAGTAGAAAAATGTTTTTCAACCACAGAGTTGTTTAAACTGAAATTTAAAGTGCGGAAACGTAAAAGCTATAAAGTAAATGACACCAGATTTATAGTGGTTCGGTCTATAACCAGACCTACATCCACTCCTCAGAGGCACCCTCTGAGTATTGCACTAATACCAATAGTGACTCTCCTTTTGCACCCACAGCAAGGCGGAGAAGCCCATACAACACACTCTTTTCACCACTCCCCGGTGCGGTAGAGAACCGTCCGTCCTTTTACACAAAACCCAGTGTTGGCAGAGAACCGTCGTCCTTTCACACCCTCCAAGTGTAGGCAGAGAACCTTCGTCCTTTCACACACTCTCCTAGTGTGGGCAGAGAAACCTCGTCGTCTTTCACACTCTCCTAGTGTGGGCAGAGAACCCTTCGGTTGTTCACACTCTCCAAGTGTCGGCAGAGAACCGGATCTCCTTGACAGATCTTCTCACAAGAATCTAGAAGGAAGAAAGAAAAAGAGTGAAGAAATCCAATTTCACAAGTAGAGACTCTTACCTTAGCAATCCAAGTGAAGCCTTCTCGCTCCAGTGGTAGGAATCCTTCTTTGAATGCTCTCTTCCACTCTCTCCTTAGCTATTCTCCCAAGAGGTACGAAGATCAAATGACAAAAAGATTGGGTGGCAGTCTAATTTGGACTATTTATAGAAAAGACAAGTGAAACCGCCCAAAAACTGCAAATTTTCAATTCTGTACGCAGTGGATCGTCCTGTACGATCCTGGATCGTCCTGGACGATTTTACTTAAACGATCTGAAACGACCCAATTTGTATATGTGTACGAACTGACTTCGTACAGCTGATCGTCCTGTACGAACTTGGTTCGTCCAGTACGAACGGTTTATTACAAGGTCGGTTCTAGAAACTGCTGAAAACTGTTCTAAGTCGGTTTATCGTTTGAACGAAAATGTGATCGTCTGGACGAAAATTTTCCAGATAACCGATCGTCCTGGACGATTATTTATTTCGTCTGGACGAAAATTTTCCAGAGAACCAATCGCCGCGGACGATAATTTGTTTTCGTCTGGACGAAAAATTTTGCAGAGAATTGATCGTCCTGTACGATATTTATTTTCGTCTGGACGAAAATTTTCCAGAGCACTGGTCGCCTCGTACGATGGTAAAATTCGTCTGGACGAAAAGTTTACCGTGAACCCATCGCCTGGGACGATAATAAATTTCGTCCTGGACGAATAGGACTTAGAAAAATTTTTCAAAGCAAGTTCCTATTCGTTCCAAGTGCTCTATAGGAGATAACTGACAGATCGTCCAGTACGATAAATATCGTCCTGTACGATCAGTATAGAATTTCAAGATCTCCTTATTTGTGTGTGTGTGAGATTTTATTCACTCAATTACAATCACTCCCTTTTCAGATTAATTCAAAGAAAAGACAAAACATCAATTAAACAAAATATCTCATGTTGAATTTGAATTGAAGTTTTCGTAGTCTGGAGTCTGATTTTCCTGAAATGTTAGTACACACAAGAGCAAGTGCAAATCTTCTGAAATTGTTAGGAGATAACTATACATTTGAACAATAATGTTTGGAATCATCAAAACTACATAAGTTGCATAAATATAACTCATTCAAATAGCAACTATTCAAACAATCTCCCCCTTTTTGATGATGGCAAAACAATTATTATTAGTATGGTTTCAAGTTAAAACACATCTTTTATCTCCTAAACTCCCCCTGAATTTATGAGTACATTAAAATAAGGAGGCATTAAGGAACAATATTTAACGAACAAAATTTTTTTTTTTTTTTAAAAATTTTTAACACAAACTTGCAACAAACAGAACAACTAAAAAGAGAAAAACAAAACATACACAAACACAAACTAAAACATACACAAACTAATAATTTTCTCCCCCTTTTTTGACAGCAACAAAAAGTGAAGAAGAAATGTAAGTAATTGTATGAAAATTCATTTGAATATTTAATCTAAATGGTGATTGATATAAGGTATGCAATTTTCAACTAAAAACATTAGGTTAATCATAGAAATTCAGGAGATTCAAAAGTGATATAACATTGTAAGTAAGAAGAATTTAGCAAAGACATGATTCAATTTAGACATTTCAATATAGAAAATCATTACAAGAGAGATGAAGAAAAAATTCTATATTTCAAAATTCAATAGAATATAAATGAACATAAGATCAATTTGAATTAAGAGATTGAAAGAATTTGGAAAGAAGAGAATTACCACATGTGGCGCTTTGCGCATCTTTTTCAAATTTTTGAGCACATTTTTGTGCATCTATTGATATTGAGCTGATTTTGTGCCTCTTTTTCATATTTGCGAACCATTGCGCATTTCTTTTGATTTTTGTACTTTTGTGTACAATTTTCAAGAGTAATTTAGACCAATTCTTTCCAAAATCAATAATCTAAAATTTCAAATATTTCTAAGTACATAAATATTATTTGAACAAGGAAATACAAAATAAGTAAACATCTAAATTGCAATAATAATTTTAACTTTTATGTAGTCTAAATGAATAGACATGAATTTAAAAATTCTAATTACAACAAGTTATAAACAACTTTTAAATTTAGAAAGACTAGATTTTCTAATGTAGATAATCTCAAATTACATTCTAATTTAAGCACTATGAAGATTAAATAATACTAATGAAATTCATAAAAATTAACCACATTTCAATAACAAATCAATACTGAAACAAGTGCGAAATGCATTGATTTATATGAAAGGATTACATTTCACAAAAGCTAAACACAACTTAAAATAAAAGACAAAACATACACTTAACAAAAAACATTAACATAACAAGACATAAAAAAAAAATGAGTAACTAACACAACAACACAACAAAAAATACAACACAAGTACAACAAAAACACATAAAATCATCTCTACTGTTCTGGAGGAGGAGGAGGAGGAATGCCACCGAAAAGGTTAAAGTAGGAGGCCATCAACATTACATTGGTATTGATATCATGTACTTCATTTCTAATAACACCAATGTCATGTTGTTGCTGCACAAGTTGAGCATCAAATTGATCAAATCTTTGATCAATATGAGTCTCTAATCGATCAAATCTCTCAATCAGATTCTGATAATCTGACTGAGGTGCAGAGGTATGCTCTCCTTCTTCTTCTTCTTCTTCTGAAGCACTGTCATGTGCTTTCCCTTTTTCTTTTTCCTCCTTGAAGAGCAGTCTGAATGATGTGTTGTTATAGTAAACTGGCTCTTCATATTCCTCATCAGGATGCACTATATTTGTATTTCTTCTCCAAAATATAAGTAATTAAGTGCCCTAATGAAATGTTCTTCTTCCTCTTCTGATCAGCATGTCCTATTTCTGAAAGCCCATAGATATGATCTATGATGAGTTGGGCTTCATCAATAGGATGTCTTGACATGATTAAAAAAGTTAGACAAGAAAGGAGAGGAGTGATGTTAATCCTATCACCAGCTTTAGGAATAATTGAGGATCTAAGGATATGCTGGATGATTCGGGCATCTTGGGTCATACCTGAGACTCTAGCAACATGATTGTCAATCGCATTTCCTCTAATTACCCTATTGATTTCAAACCATTTGAAGGAGTTTTCTGACATTAGGGTGTGGGCTCTATATCCCTCAGTTCTTAAGTTTAAAAATGCACCAAGATCGTGCTTGGTGATCTCAACTTTTTTCTTAAAAACAAAAGAACTAATGATAGAGTGGTCAGAATTGAAACTCATGTTGGCAAGAAAGTAATGGTAGGTTTGTTTATTGTAGAAGTGGACGAGAGAAAGAATGAACTGAAATTGGGTTGAGGCGAAGAGGTGCATTACCCTAAATTTTAACTCTGCTGGATAAGAATGCGAGACGGAGTGATTTTTTTGCGGAGGCAAAACGAGGAAAAGATTCTTCATTTGCCTTGGAAAGAAAGTTGTCTGGGGCATTCCTATTTGGTTTCTTCACCAAAACCTTTTGTCTTTTGCTAGAGGAGGCCATTGTTGATTTGATGTTGAAAGGGATTGAAAAGGAAATTTGAAAGTGTGATTGTCAAGTTTGAAAAGCCTTCATATTTAAAGGAAAACGATACTTTCGTCCTGGACGAAAATATTCGTCCTGGACGAAACATAATAGTTCGTCTGGACGAAGTATGTTCGTACAGACGATCCAATTCGTCCAAAATGTAACGGCTTTTCGTATTCAACACAACTTACGATGCGTCCCTTCGTACAGGCTTTTTGACTTGACCGATCGTACAGACGAAAAAATTTCGTACAGACGATCGAAAAGTATTTCGTTTTAATGACTCTTGAAAAACCGTCCCCTACAATGAATCGACACATGTTCGTCTGGACGAACAAAAATTTCGTACAGACGAAGTTCGTATTAAAAAACTGTTTTATCCACTCAACCGCTGCATTCAATCGTCCCGACGTTTTGAGAGAGCAAAAAAAAATTCGTCCTGGACGATCACAGATCGTACAGACGATCCAATAAAAAAAAACTGCTCTAAAACGGTTTTAAATTTTCGCAAACTGTTCCTTTACACATCGTCCCGTACGAAAATATTTCGTCCTGGACGATTTTCCTCCAAAAAAAAATTTTGATTTTTTTTTTTTTTTTTTTTTTTAAATAACAAAATCAACAAAAACAAAACAGAAACACAGAAAACATAAAACAAAATCACAAAAAACCAAAAACAATTCATTAAAAACACAAAAAATTCACAAAATTACAAAAACAAAACACAAACAAGTATCAATGTTGCAAAGACATTTTAGTTAAGCATTCAAATCAATAACACCAAGCCTTGTTCTTAAAGTACTGAAGGTATCAAAGGCTAAAGGTTTTGTAAAAATGTCTGCAAGTTGATTTTCAGTTGAAACATGTATGAGTTCAATTTCTCCTTTGGATACGTGATCCCTTATGAAATGATGCCTTATATCGATGTGTTTGGTTCTAGAATGTTGAATAGGATTTTTTGAAATACAAATAGCACTAGTATTGTCACAATAAATTGGAATAGTGCCTATAGTTAATCCTAAGTCAATCAACTGTTGTTTTAACCAAAGTACTTGTGCCACACAACTTCCTAATGCAATGTATTCTGCTTCTGCAGTAGTAGATAGTGCCACTGAATTTTGTTTTCTACTAGACCATGAAACTAATGAATTTCCAATGAATTGACATGTTCCAGAAGTGCTTTTCCTATCCACTCTACAGCCTGCAAAGTCAGAATCTGAGTAACCAATAATTTCAAATGAAGAGCTAAACTTAGGATACCAAATTCCTAAGTTTTGAGTTCCTAGTAGATATCTTAAAATCCTTTTTACTGCTGTCAAATGTGATTCTTTTGGATCTGATTGAAATCTAGCACATAGGCAAACACTAAACATAATATCTGGTCGGCTAGCAGTCAAGTAAAGTAAAGATCCAATTATCCCTCTAAATTTCTTTTGATCAACAGATTTTCCTTTAAGGTCCTTATCCAACTGAACTGAAGAACTCATTGGTGTACTAACAGGTTTAGCATTGTCCATTTCATATTTTTTGAGGATGTCCTTAATATATTTGTTTTGACTAAGAAAAGTACCTTCCTCAAGTTGCTTAATGCTAAATCCTAGAAAGTAATTTAAATCTCCCATTAGACTCATTTCGAATTCATTACTCATTGTTTTAGAAAAATCATCACAAAGATGTTTATTTGAAGATCCAAAGATGATGTCATCCACATAAATTTGAACAATAAGTATATCCTTTCCAATTTTTTTCTTAAAAAGAGAGTTGTATCCACACTTCCTTTTTCAAAAGATCTTTCAAGTAGGAAGGTGCTTAACCTCTCATACCAAGCCCTAGGTGCCTGTTTCAATCCATATAATGCCTTTTTTAATTTGAAAACATGATTTGGAAATTTAGAATTTTCAAAACCTGGAGGTTGTTCTACAAAAACATCTTCTTCAATTACTCCATTTAAAAAAAGGCACTTTTAACATCCATTTGAAACAATTTAAAACCTTTAAAAACAGGCAAAGGCTAGTAAAACCCTAATTGCTTCAAGTCTAGCTACAGGGGCAAAAGTTTCCTCAAAATCAATTCCTTCAATTTGATTATACCCCTTAGCTACTAATCTAGCCTTATTTCTAATGACTACTCCTGAGTCATTCATTTTATTTTTGAACACCCACTTGGTTCCAACAACACTTTGATCTTTTGGCCTTGTAGTTAGTTCCCAAACTTTATTTCTTACAAAATTGATTTAACTCTTCTTGCATGGCCAATATCCAAAATTCATCTGAAAGTGCTTGATCAATGTTAGTGGGTTCAATAGTTGAAATAAAGGCTGAATGATTGACTTCCTTGTTTAATCCACGCCTAGTTCTAACACCCTCACTTGGTTCACCTATAATTAATTCCTTTGGGTGATTTTTAGAAAATCTCAAATCTCTAGGCAAAGGGTCTTCTCTTTCTATATTTTCTTCCACATTTTCTTCCAAATTTAATCTATCAATCTTTTGGGAGTTTTCTTCAATTTCTTCTTCAACAACTTTTGGCTCTTCATATTTTCATTTTCATCAAAAACAACATGTGTGGTTTCTTCAATGACTAAAGTTCTTTTGTTGAATACTCTATAAGATTTTCCAACACTTGAATATCCAACAAAAATTCCTTCATCTGATTTTGGATCAAATTTTCCTAAGGCAGATTTTCCATTATTATGTATGAACACCTTGCAACCAAATACATGTAAATGAGACAAATTTGGTGTTCTACCTTTTACCAATTCATAGGGTGTTTTATTCAAATTTGATCTCACATTTACCCTATTCAGAACATAGCATGCAGTGCTAACCGCCTCAGCCCAAAAATATATCTAGGAAGAGAGTATTCTGCTAACATTGCTCGGGCGGCTTCTATTAATGTTCTGTTCTTTCTTTCAACTACTCCATTTTGTTGAGGAGTTCTAGGTGCAGAAAAATTGTGATCAATCCCCTTTTCTTTACAGAAATCTTCAAATCTTTCATTTTCAAATTCTCCTCCATGATCACTTTGTATAGAAATTATTTCACATCCTAGTTTTCTTTGTATCAAAGTTGAAAAATTTCTGAATTCCTCAAATGATTCACTCTTATGAAAAAGAAATTTAACCCAGGTGAATCTTGAAAAATCATCTACTATTACAAATCCATATACCTTTCCTCCTAGACTAACCGTGCTTACAGGTCCAAAAAGATCCATGTGAAGAATTTCTAAAGGTTTACTGGTCCTAAGATCTTTATTGAACTTAAAAGAGGACTTCACTTGTTTTCCTAATTGACATGCATCACATAAGTGGTCCTTAGTAAAGTCTAGTTTAGGTATCCCTCTAACCAAATTCTTTTGGGTAATTCTTCTAAGATTTTTCATACTAGAATGACAAAGTCTCCTATGCCAAAGCCATGATTCATCAGAAACAGTTTTCAAACAAAAAGCAGTAGGAGATTGAATACAATTTAAATCTAGCATGTAGACATTGTTCACCCTTTTTCCATTTAAAACAATTTTCCCATTTAGGCTAATTATGCAGCTAGTAGGTAAAAATTTTACATTATAGCCCTTATCACATAGCTGACTTATGCTAAGCAAATTATGTTTTAAGCCTTCAACTAATAAAACATTATCTATGAAAAAGTTTTTCAAATTTCCAATCATACCTGATCCAACCACCTTCTTTGTGGTATTATCTCCAAGTGTAACCTTGCCTCCACTCCTGGTTTTCCAGCGTTATGAATTGAGCAGTATCTCCAGTCATGTGCTTAGAACATCCACTGTCCAGGTACCATATACTCTCACGAGGTCTTGTGTGAGAGTATACCTGCAAAATTCTCAAATGTTAACCTGGGAACCCAAACTAGTTTGGGTTCACCTTTATGAAATTTATAATCAGATGCATGTATGATATGTCTAGGTTTATGCATCTTAGTTCTCCACACCAAATTAGGTTTCATCTTTAAAGTGCAGGTGTGAGATATATGTCCCAAAAATCCACAATTGTTACATTTAACATTAGGAAAAAATATTCCTATGTTTTTCTTTCATATGAATTGTCTTCTAAGGGATTTCATGAATTTAGGATAATATTTAGGATTTGTAAAATCTTCAAGTTTAGGGGGGATCCTATTATCCTCGAGAGCTCTTATAGTAAGTTTGTAAAATGAATTCATATCCTCCAAGATTCGATTTGTATAATTGATTCTATATGTCTTGTGCTCAGATTCATCCTTAAATTTCTTAAATTCTTTTTCAAGTTCAGCATAGGATGATTTTAAATTTTCAAAATTTTTATTCAAGTCATCATATTCATCAAGTAGTTTCATGTGGTTGCTATCAATTAAAGATGATCTTTCCTAAGGATTTCGTGTTCCTTATTAAGCTCTTCCAATTCTAAAACTAAACTAGAATGCATCTTTTTAGTTTTCTTATATGCATCATGCATGTGTTCAGAAACTTCAAACAGTTCATCATAGGTTAAATCACATACCTCTTCTTGATCTGATTGTTCAGCTTTATCTGCCATCAAGCAAAGGTTGGTGACTTCTTCTTCGTTTTCAGTCTCAGATGAGTCTGAAGCTGAGTCCGCCCAAAAAGCCTTTTGAAACTTCTTCTTGCCCTTCTTTACCATTGGTTTCTCCTCTACCTTCTCCTTGTTAGGAGTGGCTTTAAGTTTTGGACAATCAGTTTTTATATGACCTGGTTTCCTGCATTCATAACAAATCACTTCATTAGAAACCATGCCATTTTTGTTATACTTACCTCTATTCCATTGCTGGCGTCTCTTCTGCTTCCTCTTTAAAAAGCTTCTGAATTGTCTAGTCATCAGTGCTATATCGTCTTCATCCTCAAGTTGTGAGTGTTCACTTTCTGACTCTTCCACATTTAATGCAAGATTCTTTTCCTTTCTTGGTTCACCTGCATCAATCTTTCTTTGACTTACTCCTTGCTCGTAAGCAATGAGTGAACCAAGAAGATTGTCAATAGAATAAATGTTCAGATCTTTTGACTCTGTAATTGCAGTAATTTTTAGCATCGTATGCAGTAGGTAAACAACGAAGAATCTTATTAACCATTTCAGCATTAGTTAATTCCCTACCAAGTGCATGCAAAGAGGTGACAATTTGAGTGAATCTTGTGTACATGTCAGATATAGATTCATTAGGTTTCATGCGAAATAATTCGTAGTCATGTAACAAGATATTTAGTCTTGATTGCTTAACCTCATTTGTCCCTTCATAAGTAATACAAAGTCTATCCCATATGTCTTTTCCGCTTTTACAAGTGGAAACTCGCATGTAGTCTTCAGATTTTAAAGCACAAAAGAAACTATTTAAACATTTTGCATTTAATTGTGCTAAGTCACGTTCTTCTATAGTCCAATCTGCATAGGGTGTATCTACCCTAATTCCATCAACTAATCTAGTTGGTTTTGTGTAACCTTCCTGGACTAGCATCAACTAATCTAGTTGGTTTTGTGTAACCTTCCTGTACGAACTTGGTTCGTCCAGTACGAACGGTTATTACAAGGTCGGTTCTAGAAACTGCTGAAAACTGTTCTAAGTCGGTTTATCGTTTGAACGAAAATGTGATCGTCTGGACGAAAATTTTCCAGATAACCGATCGTCCTGGACGATTATTTATTTCGTCTGGACGAAAATTTTCCAGAGAACCAATCGCCGCGGACGATAATTTGTTTTCGTCTGGACGAAAATTTTGCAGAGAATTGATCGTCCTGTACGATATTTATTTTCGTCTGGACGAAAATTTTCCAGAGCACTGGTCGCTTCGTACGATGGTATAATTCGTCTGGACGAAAAGTTTACCGTGAACCCATCGCCTGGGACGATAATAAATTTCGTCCTGGACGAATAGGACTTAGAAAAATTTTTCAAAGCAAGTTCCTATTCGTTCCAAGTGCTCTATAGGAGATAACTGACAGATCGTCCAGTACGATAAATATCGTCCTGTACGATCAGTATAGAATTTCAAGATCTCCTTATTTGTGTGTGTGAGATTTTATTCACTCAATTACAATCACTCCCTTTCAAGATTAATTCAAAGAAAAGACAAACATCAATTAAACAAAATATCTCATGTTGAATTTGAATTGAAGTTTTCGTAGTCTGGAGTCTGATTTTCCTGAAATGTTAGTACACACAAGAGCAAGTGCAAATCTTCTATACATTTGAACAATAATGTTTGGAATCATCAAAACTACATAAGTTGCATAAATATAACTCATTCAAATAGCAACTATTCAAACATATTTGTGATTGTATAAACCTAAATCAAGTATAATCCAAAAAATGCTCACAAAAGTAATAAAATTTAACTGTTTAGTAGGGTATGAGTTACTTATCCTGAGTTGGACAACTTTCCAAACTAGACCGTTGGATGAAATCAGCTCTATAATTTACAAAAATTAACTTTTCTCTATAAATGTCTCCCTCTCTTTCTCTCTTTTTCCAGTCACCACAAATGAAAAAATGAATTTTGAGAGGTGCTTCTACCTTCCCTATTTCCATAGCTCCTCCAAGGGAAAAGTTTAGACATCTAGATAGAGCCTTCAACACCGCAATGCCAGCCATTCAGCACTGTAGCATTTCATATTATTCACTTACTAATAGAGAGGTATGCACTATAGTGCAACTGTTATAGTGTCGTAGTGTTCCAAAGGAGTAATTTCTGCTTAACTTTTTTCATATTTCAAAATTTTAAAATCATAATTCTCTATGAAAAAATTAAACATAAAATAACTCTAAAATTAATAAAAATTCATTGGGTGCTAAATAGACTTACAAATTATATTAGATTTGGTTCAGGTCATCACAAGCAGACTTAGCACTACAAAAGTGGTCATCACAAGCAGACAAAGCACTACAATGTCAGTGATTTGGCATTATCATGTTGGAATGTTATTGATGTAGGGCCATCCTCTCTATTTTCAGACCAAAATCATCCCATGGTGCTTTGTATCAATTTTAAGCATAAAATCATCACCTATACTGTAGCAGCACTATCGTTTGAGCCATGGCACTCTACTATGGTTTTACTCCACCTTGATTCCTTAAGAAAATTCTTACATAAAATAATAAACTTAGGCAACTTTTTAATTTAAAATATAAAACTTGAATAATAATTTTTTGACTCAATAAGAGCATAATTAGGGTGTTTAATGACCAAGAAATTTCTTATATTGATCATTGCACATGAATAACGTACTTTTAGCATTTATTAGATAAAACATATAACATTTTTAGTACGCTATCAACAATAGTGGCAACTCAATCTGATTTATATGCATTTAAATAATTGAGTAATCCACTATTATTAAATGGATTTCCAAATATGAATCGACCAAAGGATTTTAGTTATCAATGTTCTTTTGCTTTCACAAACAAAATGGTTTTTACCCAAAAAATCAATTAGTTGAGTCCATCCATAAAAAATCTATATTTAAAGTTCTCATAAACAGTCATGGCATATTTAACTAATATATAAATAAATGTTGCTAACATTTATTTGTATAAAAATGTCAATATTACTTTGAAACTGAGTTTAATCCTAGAATCTTGAATATATCAAACTTTTGCATGGATTCTTAGCACACTCAAACAAATTTCAAGCATTCTTCCTTCATAATTTCTATTCTAACAATCCTAGATATGGACCTTTCTTAACTAAATAAGATATATGTTTTATCCTAAATTTTAGATTAAGTTAAATAGGAACCTATCCTATAATGACCATATGACCTCCCTTGTGTTAGGCATAACTATAGGATAAAAAATTCAATCAAATGCCTACTTTACATAAAAGAAAACCTCTCTCATACTTAATCCCAGTTGATCTTTTCCTATACAAATATTGGTCCAAGTATTTTTCCCTTATTTAACTAGTTACTATGATTGATTACAAGAATTTTTTTAAGCCTATGTGTATTGATTTGACCAACAATCAAACCAATATTAGTAATTCTAAAGTACATAAATTTTATAAGAGCTTTGTTCCTCTTTAAATAAATTATTTTATTTCTCAACACAAATTTTTTAGTACTCTTAGACAATTAAATCAATATGAGCTATACATATTTATCCATTGGAACTGGCTAAACCCATTGAGTTCTACCCTTATCCAATAAGACCTTATAAGGTAAGATCTAGTTTACTCTCAGAAATTAGTAGAAATACAATTTTATTGATCCCCTGTAGACCCTAATAGGTTACTAGAAACCTTATAAACAAGAAATAACCTTCAGTGAGTTATAATTAAACCCTTTGACCCAATAGGACCAAAGCCATCCCAATTTTCCTTATAAAAAGAGATCCCTTTACTTCAATTAAATTTAATAAGGTGATCGTAATATGTGATCCTAGATTTTCTATGTGACCCCCTATAGGTGATCAAAACTTGAGTTTCCTTTAGTTAAGATGATTAGCCCTAATTGACCTAACTTTATCAAATTTAACCCTATAGTGAACTTTGAAGAAGCTTGACCAATTTTACTAAATAAATTTAATTAATTTAACTAATATTTCTAATTATTTGATTGAATCAAATAAGACCAATTTCTAAAAGTAGCCAAATCACTTAAGGGGTTTCATATAATTTTTTACTATTAGATCAATTCAATTAAATTTAAATCATTTGATCAAATTAAAACTTCCATAGGATGTCCCATAGCAGCTATCGACTTTCCATGACCAACTACTTTAACCATAGAAAGTCAAATTATCCCTTTTTGTATACCATAACCCACATGAGTTTAAAAATTATTATTTTCTTACCAATTATTTCTAAACTTATAAAATGATACTTCAAGGTTAGTAGTTATACTTAGATTCCAATTAGCTCTATGAATTTACTAATTGGTTCATTAAAACCTAAATTGAACCAAAATGAATCCTAAGGAATCCAAATTGATTGAACCATCCTTAAGCTTCAAATTAGTTAACCATGAACCTTAAGTATAAATGGGGATGAGGAATATTTGAATTCTAGAGAGAGAGGTTCCCAAATTCTAGAGAGAAGAAACTGCCATTTTTCAAAACATTTCCAGTCCCAATCTTCTGGTTCTGTGTAAATGGTGGCGAGGTTTGCCGGCCATCATCTCCTGATGATCAAAATACCTCAAATCTCCATTCTACCAGGTTTCCCTATGATTCTAATCATGGTGGATCCAAAGGTAGAAATTCTAGGAACCAGGAATTTGTGATCAAACAAGGACCTTTGGTTATCACCAAAGGTCAGTTTCTTTCGAACCACAATGTGGTTTTGGTGCTGGCCAAAGGCAAAGAACCTTTGGAAAGTTTGGGAAAGAAGATTCTGGTGATCCCTTTATCCCCATTGAAGAATTTGTTTCCTGGTGCGGCAAATGATTCGGAGGCATCATCTTCCATTGGCTGTAAGTTGAAGGTAAGCAGATTTTCAAACTTACCCTGTGTAGAGGCAGAAAATCAAAAGTTTTTGAGTTCAAATTTGATGAAATCTATGAAAGAAGAAGGATTAATTTCTGGTGTTGTAAATCTAACATCAGTTAATCAGGATATCTTACCGAATATTGATTTAAATTTGGTAAATGTTTGGTCTAAGAATCAGCATATAAGAGCTAATTCAATTCAACCTGATTTGGAAGAAAATGCTGAGTTGGATGTTGTTAAACTTGACATGAATAAGGTTGCTAAAAATGTTAAATTGCTTCAAAAATCTCTTGTAGTGAAGGTGTTCGGGAAAGTAATTCTATTTTTGCTTTGTAGCATTGAATTAAGGCGTCAATGGGATAAATTTGGGAAGTTTCATATTACCTCGTTGGGACTTGAATGGATTTTGTGTTCATTTCATTCTCCTCAAATTATGGAAGAAGTTTTAAGTGGAGTTCCATGGTATGTGGGAGGGCACATAATAGGAATGGATAAATGCAGACCCCAAGTTTCCCCTACTTCTTTGAAAGGGCTTTCATCACCAATTTGGATTCTCTTACCTCATTTTCCTCTTCATTGTTGGGATGAGACTAACATCACCAAAATTGTCTCAAAGATATGAGTTCCTTTGTTGTTGGATGGGAAAATGTTCGAATGGGGAAGGCGTGAATTTGCTAGAGCATGTGTACGAATTAATCTAGACTATAAGTTACCTCATGGAGTTTGGATTAAAGGGTTACATGGAAATTTTTTTCATAAAATTGAATATGAAAAAATATCCTCTTTTTGCTTCAATTGTGGCAAAATAGGACACAAAATGGAGACATGTACAGAAGTTGACAAAGGAATGGTAATAAAGTTATAGATGATGCCCAAGGAATCAATTTGGTGAATTCAAAAACACTCGAATCAGTTTTTGATATGAAATTTAAGGACAAATTGGATAATGTAAATCCACTAAATTATTGCGGTCCTTGGATTCATGTGAAGTTCAAGAGGAATAGAAGATTTTAAAAGCAAAAATCTCAGGTTTTAGCTGAGTTGAAGAATCCTGAAGATAGCTTGGCTCCGGTTGAAGAGAAATCTTGGAACCAATTCAAATTACTGTCCCAAGGTTTTGCTAAAGAATTGGTTAGAATGGAGGGTGAAGAACATGATTTGCTAGCCAAAGAGGGTAGATCCATATTTTCAAGGCTCGATGATAGTTTATAAAAATACAGATTCTGGTTTGGTTAGTGTTGAATCGAAATAACTAGAAGATGGTGAAATAGATCCAAGTGCTGAGTATGCTGGAATGGGAGAAGATTTGCATGTTTGTTCTACTATTCTAGAACAGGTTGAGGTAGAAAAAATAGAGGTTCTCCGTACTGAGATTGTTGAATACAAAGATCCTAATTATGTTATTGAATAACTTTCTCAGGCTGACCATTTGAAGTGCAGAGAGCATGAGAAGGAGATTGAAGTTTTGGCTGCATTGAAAAATTCTATCACTCCTTTGGCTAAGATAAACAAAGTTAAGAGTAATGAAGCCGTGATTGAGGATGGGAAATTCTTTATTCCTTCCAAATCAGGGACTATGAAGAAAAAGATTAATAAAGATTTGAATGTGTTCGATCCAATCAAAGGGAGTCTAAGAGGAAGGAAATTGGGTATTGGTGATAGTGTTAGACCCAATTCATCATTTGCCTCATGATATGCATGGTTATAGATACGTTTGAAGGAATCCATGGTTGGCTTGTGGATTGGATAAATATGTTGAAGTTTGTGAATAAAAGAATTTATGGAGAAGTGAAGATTGAAGTTTCCTTCTCAGCGGATGATTATGGTTTTCAAATTTTTTATGTTCTTTGTTTAGTTTTCTTGTTTTTTTTCTAGTTTTAGTTTGAGCATAAGTTGGAATTTTGAAAAGGGACCAAGATTAATGGAACTTAAGCATCTCTCTATTTTTTATTTTTTACCTAATCGGGAATTCAGGGATACTAATTAACCTTTTGGGTTGTTAATCTTTGGTATCTCCTCCACCCCAATTGGTTTAAAATGATAAGTAGAGGATCTTAATTTCATTATGATAATTCCTTTTTTTTATTTTCTTCTCTACGCTTAAACTAATTCTAATAAAGGCTTCCTTTCTCTTTGAAAGGATTTCCTAGTTTTTAATTTGTAATAGCTTCTTTTTAATTTTATGCTATACGCATCTTTAAAAAAAAAGTATAAAAGGATGTCGTTAATTTGAATACAACTCATATGGCTAATTGACCCATCAATTAGACTAGTTGGACTCAATTAACCTAATTGACCCATTTGAGCTAAAATGGGAAAAATGATAAAAAAATCTTTAAACATCAAATTATCTTAGTCATTGGATAAGAAACTTCCCTATAATTATTTGAAAAGTAACCAAATACAGGTTAATCCAGTTTGATTATAGGCTAGACCAAAATTATTCAAAAAAGTCCAAATTATATATAAAAGGAACACCTATTTTCCTAATTAGATTTTTGTATCTAATTAAGTAAATCAAGGAAAAATACATAGGAGTGAATTTAGAAAAGGATACTAAGAAAGAAACGTAGCTTGGTCCAACTAAATTTGATAACTCCAATTGAGAAAATTTAAGTAAATGGCCGAATATGACATATTACAACCTAAAAAGGATGGGTTATTTTCACCATACAATTGACCTAATTAATGGGTCAAATCTACTTAGATCCTAGATGGTGATATTTCTTGGAATGTTAAGAATAAAATTCATTTATGTCTAAGCCTACTAATCTAATGGTTTACCACAATTCACCAAATAAGTCAACATGATATTTTTTGACTAAAGGTGGCATAAATGGATTTAATCATGCAAAATATTTATAATGGTGGGCCAAATTTATCTTAGTAAATGAAAAATATGATAATCACACTCTTAGTAGGTTTACCCCTTGACCAAAACCTTAAACCCTAGTTCATGATAGGTTAAAATGTGCTTAAAATATACTAGTATTAATTAGGAATGCCCAATACAATTCTTCCTAATTCTATCTAAATACAATAATAGGAATAACCTTCTAAGGAACCTTTTCAACTCCCCAACCATTGATCACGTCAAGGTGGTACTTAAAGAGCTTTGATTTTAATACTAAAGCTTTAAAATGGGGTTATAAACTGTAATACCTACATGTTCAATTCTGATAATGAAGCTTATTAATATAATGTTATGAATGCTTATTAAAATTCTATTTTTAAAAGTTATTTAGTCTTTGAAATTGTTATGATAGTTTGGCTAAGAAATAGAGACGTAGACACTTAAAGTTTTATAAAATATATTTTGACACATAGCATCCACATAATATTTCAGGATTCATTATAAGTCAATTTATAAATTGTCTTTTCCATATCATAGATATTGTTTTGATTTAATTATGATAAATTTCCCCCTAATTTTATGAGTGGTGTAGATATAAAAATATTATGTTCCTTATTTATTTATAATTCCTCAAGAAATTGACAAATGTTGGTATAAGTGGGTTTTAGGGGATCCTTAGGTGTCCATTGTGAAAACCAAATTCAACAAAGAATTCTACACATTCTATGCTATTTTAAGAATATTTTTCCTTAATTTTAGAGCCCTATATTTGAATATATAAAAGGATTTATATGAATTTTGTTCTAAACTCAAATTAATTGGCATAATTATAATTATACCATCAGCTTATTTTATTAGTAAATATCCATTCCCACTTATAAAACTTCTTTAATGGACAGTTTTCATTCCCATTTAGTTTTAACGGATAATAAAAAAGTGAAATAGAGAATAAAAAGAGAGAGGATAGGAGAGAGAAGCTAGGATTTAAGGTCATAGAGCCATTTTCACTTGGCGGACAACTTTAGAAATTTATTCATCTCTATGTAGGCTATCCTAACTCTACATTTGATTTCAATGATTTTACTTATCTTATATTTTCTTAGTTTAAATTTGATCGAAACTTATAAAATTTGTGATATCTCAAATTTTAGCAAACTTTTACTATGTAACTTTTAATATGTTATAATTTTAATCATTATGTGCATATTGACACAATAAAATTAATTTTTATTAGATATTTTTATATTTTGGAAGAAATTTCATAATTTGAGTATTTTAAATAAATTTAAAAAATTGATAAAAAAATTGTTAAAATCTCTTAATATAAGTGTATAACATGCATACTGGTTTGAGTTCATTTGTTATTGTAATATATAAGTGAAATAGTGCACATCAGATTTTGTTATGAATTCCATTATTCTTTATTCATATGAAAATTTATATGCATTAAAATGATATAATGAGTTGAATATATAGTATGATATGTTTCTTATGTTATGGATTATATGAAATGTGTGCATGCAAGAAAGGTTGGCTACTATATGAATCAAGATGGCGGAGAAATGATATCCTACACAAGAGGGTGGGCCAATGGACTTTCTTTTTAAAGTAAGTGTTAGTAGTGTTAACCCAATACTGGTTGGTACATATAAGGGGGAAAGTGATGTAATTTTTAGTGTATATGAACTAGGAGTGATGACTCTTAGGTACTATGGCACATGATTGTTCTTACTTACATCTGATATTGTACCTAATATATTATGAATGATATAATAAAAATATCAAATGATATGATATGATTAGATAGTATTCTTATCTTTCTTATGGTATATGAAAATAAGATGATGTTTTATATGATAAATGACACTGCTTAAATCTTCTGATATTATAGATTGGCTAGTATGACATATGACCAAATGATATTTTTTGTGATAATTACATTACACATGATACATATATATATAAGTAGCATAGATTTATTTTTTCACATATGTTTATCTTTTATGATTTGTTAATTAGTATCATGAATATTATTTTATTATTGTGCATTGAATATAGTTATAGGTTTTGTGTTACCTACTAGGCTATTTTCTCATTCATCATCATGTTTATATATTTCTAGGAAGGTTAGGCCCTCTTGCAGTGAGATCATGGTTTTCTATTAGAGGCACTCTATCAGTTTTAGATTGATTATTTTGTAAAGATGGACCAAATGTATTTTCTTGGAATTTTAAAAGCCATGATTATTATATATTGATATTTTGAAAGTAAACAGTCCTGATATATGTATATAAGTGTTGCATGAAGAATTTTATTTTATTAATCTTGGGAAAAATCTGTATTTTTTGCTAGACCTACTATAACCTATGATGATATATTAGTTATGTTGGATTGGATTGTGACATAAATAACCCAAATGCTTAATGATTATAAGGCTATTTGCTTCACCATAAATGAGCTATCACCAATTCATTGAGCCTTTCTAAGCTATCTAAGAACTCTTAGCTAGCCATAATGATCAAGCTCCCTTCATTCATAAGGGGTTGTTGCTTGACCCACAAATCCAGGTAGTCTCAACCCAATTCTAGAGAGGGTTATTCTACTTAATTCCACCTCAAGTTTAAGGAACAACATGTCCAACCAATTTCGGTAACATAGGTATAAAATCTAAGCCCTTGAATAAATAAGCTTTTTTTTATCTTCTAAGAGTTTGGGTCCACTTTATTATTATTTTTTTTTTTGAAGAAATGCAGAATTGCATTAATTATAAAAGAAAAGACACCAATTACAAAGTAGGAAAAGGAAACTAATGATATCTTTTTCAATAAGAAAAAGGGATCTTATTTAAAAATTTGTTAGTATAAACTTTTCATAAATGATAAGAAATCGACTAATTCATATTTTGAAACTGTTGAGATGCAGGGATACCAAAATAATAAACAACCTGAAGGTTGATTAGTATCCCAGAGTTCCCATCCAGTTAGGGAATATGACTTATTAAAGATTCCATAATCACTTAAAAAAGGTTTAAAATAACAAATAAGATAAAAAGGAAAGTACAATTTAACAAAAAATCCAAAAAATCACTTAAGAATATCATTGAAAGATATTCCATAAGCTTTAACCAATCTCCAAAGTCGGTATTATAAGATAACATTAATCCAATAATTTTGATAATAAGCTTCATCTTCAAGTATCTTCCCTCTATGTTGATGTCAATGAGAATACCTTCTTGCATTTTATTGAGGTAAAAGAGAAGAAGAACCTATCATGTCGTTCTTCACTTTGTTTTCAGTCATCCTTCTTCTAGGAAGATCTTTCATCGGCCCTAAAGATTGAATTTCTTTGAACAAAGGGTATTTAGAACTTGGGGACTTACTCTTTATAAAAAGATTATTGTCTTTTTTAAGAGCAGCTTTTTTAAAATTTAAAGAGATATCCAAAGGAGGAGATGTATCTCTTGGTAAGCAAAGACTGATTTTGAATTCAGGTGTTGACCTCATTTTTGTATGAGGTCATTAAGGATCCATCCAGATTCTAGATCAATCCTGGCCCCAAGTTAATCCAGATCTAAATTCAATTCAAGCTTCAATGAAAATCCAAAATCCAACCCAGTTCAGAACTCAAACTCCAGTTTAGATATTGATCCTACATGTGAGTTAGCTCTGATGCTATCCAGTCATTAATGATCACCCAAATGATTATAGATGATTTGGATACTCAAACTTAATCAATCAAACTCAAAATCCAGATCAATTCCAAAATCCAGACTCAAATCCAAAGTCCAGAAGCCTTGTCCTAAAGGCCTTTTTCAGTTAATTTTCAAACACTTCAAAACCCTATCAAATGACCTCTGATTCAGAGTCTGTCAGTTGCATACTAATGGGACATGTCTCTAGAGGCTACCCTCCAAATTTGAGCTCATTTTGAGGTCTCTAACCAAAGAATCTAAATCAAAATCCAAAGGTTGTAAAACCTTCAAATATTTACAGCCCATGCCACTGGACTTGCCATTAAGAAGATTTTGATCTTAGAGCTTTCTCCAAAGCCTCTAATCACCTCCAGACCCTTGATTATGATTCATTGAACATTAAACTGCATTTTTCTAAACCTATTTTGACCCCTAGTTGACCAGGGGTCAAAATGACCAAAATACCCCTTTGGGGTTCAAATAGGGATTTCAAACTAGATGAACTCTGAATTTAACGCAACCACTTCCAGCAATTTTCAAATATCAAACCCAACCTGTCGAACCCATTCTCAGGCCCTGGGTCAACCTGGTTGACCAAGTCAACTGAGTTGACCTAATAAGAGGCCCTTTAAGGGTCCAAACAAGTGTTTTGACCCAAATGACCTCTTTGAGCCATGAAACCACTTCTATTGGTTGCCAAATGTCATTTCAAATTTATTGAGCCCATTTCTAGACCCTGGGTCAACCTAGTTGACTAAGTCAACATAGGTTGACCAAAATAGGCTCTTTAAGGTCAAAATAGACATTTTGAACAAATTGACCTTTCCAAACCATAGAACCACCTCCAATAGACTCAAAACATCAAACCAAACTTGTTGAGCCCAAACTCGGGTCCCGGGCCAACCTGGTTGACCAAGTCAACCTAGGTTGACTTAAATGCCCTTTAATGTTTAAATAGGTTATTTTAACATATTCAAACCATCCAATCCCTTTCAATCCTCAAATCACCTCCATTAGTTCAAACACCCCCACATGCCATGTCATCAGTCAATTTGACTGGTTGACTAGTCAACTCAGTCAACAAATGTCTTATTTGGCTCCAAATGGCCAAATTTCATGGTTTGAATTAATACAAACCATTTAAACCCCTCTTAAACCTAATCTAGCCTAATTTAAATCACTCCATCTGTTTAATCATCCTCTAGAATCTTCCTAGAGTAAATCCTAACCCTTGATTTAAGATCAAGTGGTTTAAATTACTCCACATGTCCAAATGGGGACCAAGAGGCTTTTCCACCTCATGAGTCCTTGTGTACTTTTATTCCCTGCTCCCAACCACCCTAGGGGCAGGTGGCAATCATGTAAGAGCCCCCTCAGTGAATTCCAGCCAGCCATATTTTTTCAAAAGACATTTTTCAATAGGGTAAAGGCTTGAAATGAAGGAGAATTCTAACCTAGAGCTTCTCTCACTTAATTCCTCATATCCAAAACTCTCCCAGCCTCTAATCCCACTCTTAGAGCTTCTCCATATGATTTCATAGCTTTCTCAAACCATTCTACACCAAATCCAAGCCTCCAAAGCCCCATTGGTGAAGAGAGAAGAAGGTAGAGAGAGAAAGAAGCTTTTCGAGAATAACTTCTAATCCAAAAAGAATCAGCTCTTGGTGTCTTCTACAAGGTTGTATAGGATTGTAGCAGATTTCCAACAAGCCTAAGAACATCAAAAGCCGACCACAGGTTAGAAAGTTATTTGAGTTTTAATTTCTATGATCAAACCTTGATATCTCAAAATTCTCAATGAATGGAGCCTTGAAAATCCATGGATTGCAAGATTAGGATATCTAGATCCTACGTTTCAAATTTCATCAAATTTCAACGGTTGGATCGAAAGTTATGGGCATTTGAAATTTCTAGTTCATTTTGAACTAGAGTGGCTCTGGTTCAATCAGAGCCGTCCGATCGCACGTTCTGCGCAATCGGATGGCCCATAATCGGCCACATCACCAAGTTCAGATCACGCGTCTCCAGCGGGATTCGAACTCGGGTCACTTGAGAAGAGGCGCGCCTACGTGGCACGATCCTAGCCGTCGGTTCATGCCGTGGTGAATCGGACGGTCGATCTGACCGTCCGACGTGTTTAAGTGGCGCGCCGATGCGCGCCACGTGTCTGCCACGTGTCATAATGCCACCCAATGATTAAAATTGATTAAAAATCAATTTAAAAATCATTTAAAATGCTCAAAACTTTAAAAATTCACCAAAAATCCATTTTATGTCCAAATTTGATGTTCTTGGGCTCATTAGAACCGTCTTGATCCCAAGTTTATGCCGTGTATACAGAGTTATTAAGGGTTTATGGAAAACTAAATTTCTTTGATAACTCTCAATACAGTGATTGGATTGTTCTCAAATTTGGATATGACATACTATGGTGTATTATACATATGCCCCAAAATTTTTAATTCATTTTAATGGTTGGATTTGGGTAAATTTTATTTTCAAAGTTTTTGGCCAGATTTTGACCCAAGACTTTGAAAATTTATAACTCTCCAAATTAGTAGAATTAGGCTTCCTAATTTCTGTGGTATGTGTAATTTAGTGTCAGGGTTAGATGAACAAAGATTCAAACCCAATTGAACACTAGTGTCACCTAGGAAAAATAATTAAGGACAAGGTCTAGTTAACTTAGAAAACTCCTAGGAAATTCTACACACATCCAATAGGGGTGAAACTTGAACACAGTAAACATAGTGATATGTTACACCTTAGGTTAAAATTTCATCTAATTTGGAGTTCATTAGGTCAGATAATTAAGCAAATTAAAATCAGCCTCATTAAGGACTTTAAAATTTCCAAAAATTACAATAAATCATGTTTAAATAAAAAAAATACATAAAACTACTCTAACTGACCAGAATTAAACCTTTAATCAATGAAAATTAAAACCAACTCAATTTGACAGCAAATATGGCTTTAATTTAATTTTAAGTGAAATTTAATGTTTAATTAATTTAATTAACTAAAAAATATTTAAAATTCCAAAAAACTTCCAAACACTTGGGAATCTCTTCTTAGGTCATTCCTGACCTTTGGAGTTGATTTCAAGGAGTTTGGAGTTCATTTGGAGCAAAATCATTAAAACCCCTTTAATTAAACAATTTTAATAATTCTAAAAAATACAAAACGTTGAAAAATCATAACTAACTCTAGAAAACTCCAAATTGACCAAACTAAAAAGCATTCAACTCAAAATCAAGTCTAGTATTTATCAAAAATTTCAAACCTTCAAAAACCAGTCAAAGTCAAAAAGTCAACAAATTGGTCAAACCTAGGTCAAATCAGGTCAAAACTTCAAACCTTCGTAACTAATTGTAGAAAAATCCAAATTTAGTGTATATAGTCAAACTGATCGTATTAAGGTCTAGTATTTTAATAAAATACTAACTTTTTAGAAAACACTCATAATTATAAAAGTCAATTTTTGACCCCTTAATTAAATATTAAAATAATCCAGAAAATTCTTAAAAACTAAAAATCACTCTAAAAATCCAGAAATCTTTAATCAACCTTAAAATCAATTTCAAAACATTAATACTTAAACTCAAATTTAAATCTTCCCTTAAGCCTTTCAACCAATAAAAACTTCAAACAACTTTAACAATTTGCCCTACATAGGACATATCCAAACCACACGGCCTACCTCACACACATTAGATGGTTTGCTAGGACAACCAACTCTAGTTTTAGGCTAGGCCGGTGTTTACTTTTCCGCTGTGTGCCGGGTTTTCGAGCTTTCACTGCATGCTGGTTGTTAGCTTAGAATTGATTGACTGTCTGTTTATTTATTTACTGCACTCTGTTGAGCATTTAAATTTCAAATATATCAACTACTTGAGATCAATTATAACTGCTTGAGATTATTTATATAACTGCTGGTTATTAGGATAACCCTACAGGATCGAGTCTAGATTTTTCAATTTTGCTTAATGTAATTTGATATAATTTGAGTTGTATTTAAAGTGATTTGAGTTGGGATGTTTAGATCCAACTTAAATTCCAAAGAGGAGAAGACATCCCTAAAGGGGAGAGTTTTCGTCCATTTGGAAGATTAAGTTTGGATGCTCTTCAAATATCCAAAGAGGAAAGATAACACCCCGTTCAAGGGGGAGTTTCTTTCCATTTGGATATCTAGAACCGATGAATCAAGATGTTCGTGAGAAGACAAAGAAATGGACGACGAGAAGAATCCCAAATCTCAAAGTCACTTGAGTCCTAGGTTTAGAACCCGGGTTATTGTTAGTGGTGCCCGGCCACTTTACTTTCAGCAAACCCTAGTTTGTAATAAGCAAGGCACTTGCATATGGACTTTCAGTTTGAATATTAATTTAATTGATTTGATTAATGTTTGATGTTGATTGCGATATAGGATTGCCTGCTTTTTGTAGTTTTTTGGCGATTCTTGCATGTCGATTCTGATTTAGTCTGGAATCTAATCGTAGGCTCTTAAGGACTCATTAAAACTTTTTCTACTTAAATCAAATTAAAATATTTAAGCTCATATAGAAACTCTAACGTTTTAGGAAGTAAGCCCGGGACCGCTGAGAGCTCTCATTTCATAACTTTCATTCAAATTCAAGCCTTTAATCAAGTCAATCAGCATGCATCGCATTAGCAACAAATTTAAAAATCTCTAAAACTTTAATTGCATTAGCTTAAGCATCAAACACCCAACATAAGTCTAAGGGGCCAATTAGGATCTGCTCTAGATGTCGGCCCCAACTTCACAAACTTTTCTTAAATAACATCCCTACCACTCTTTCATAAAAGACCATATTCATTTATTTTAAATCCATTAGGTGGTTAGTTGGCTCTCCAATCCAGGCCAGGGTAAGACCAGATTTGCATTGCACTAGCTAGGTTCGGGTCACTTTTTAGTACCTAATTTAGACTTAGGTTCTGAGGCAAGCTCGGGCTATAAAACCTCAACCTCCGAGAATCTAATCCCAATTTTCTAATAAAATTTATCACTTAAACCTTAAATCACTTTCAATCTAATTCGAGCCCAACACTTAGGATAGACTAGAGTGTTTCTAAAATGATTCAGAATCTCAAAACACTCCCTACCCCTCTTCCTTTGACTCTAGAAATAAATGCTCAACCTCGAACCAATCCTGATTAAAAATTCCAATTCTTACCCTCCTTTGATATCGTGCTTTGAACATCTAAATAAATTTTATACCGCTATTTTAATCGAGAGTGTTCGTAGGAAAAATTCCAATTTTCCTACGATGTAATTAACTACGAGGGCTTGCGCTCGTAGGCGATTTAGAAACCCAGACCTGATTTTTCAAATGTAATTTTTCAAAACCTCTAATTAATTCTCTTTGGGAAAATTAAATACAACGATCATTATCGTCATTTTCAATCAATCAATAATGATTTATATCTTCTTTCTTCGGAGAGATATATCAATTATTATCGTGTTTTTTATTATGAAATTAATGATCATTTTATCCAAATTAGAATAGTCAAACAATTGATTAAATTCCATTTTGATCCTCCGGGGTCAAATATGATTCTCCCTTTGAGTTTGACTACGATAATCCGGATAAAATTAGAATTCAAATTTGAACCCATTAGGGAATGATATGATCGTCTTTCGAGGCGATATATTGCTCATAATGACGTGTTCAATTTCAAAATTCAAAATTTAATATTCCCAAAGAAAATTAATCCTTTTTTTTTAACTAAATTTTTTTAATCAAAACATCAGGATCATTATCAATTTTAATATCAGCATTAATAATAGCCTCATCCGCCAATTCTGTTAGAGGAGTTGCACTTACCTCCTGAAATTCTACAATCTGAATTTCAGCACTTTGAGTAGAATCGTCACCTTTAATTCCTTCATTAGTAGTTTCCTTAATATCAGGTAATTTGAATTCAGATTTTGAATTCAAATTGTTGTTGAGAAACAACAAAGTGCCTTCCACATCCACGGGATCTATGAAACTAATTGCTAAATTTAAATATTGAATTCCCTATATTGGTTCAACAGATTCAGCAATAGTAGGAACGTTGGGAATTTCAGGTCCTTGTTTAACTATCTTATCTTCTTCTTTCTTATTTTCCGTAACCTCCATATCTGTCAAATGCACTTCAGCAACATCTGCACCAGAAATTTCGTCTCCTTCAACATCTTGAAAGGCACCATTTTGGATATTAACACAATCATCCTTTGAATCAGCTAAGGTTGAGAAAACTTTAAACAGCTTTTTTTCGTGATTAAACCTTTTTTTCATGAACTTCACATGCATCCAAGGCCCCAAATTCTCAGATCGCAAAGAACAGAAAGGAACCTCTTTAACCAAAGGATTATGATTATGTGTTGAATTAGGACACACAGAATCAATGTGGCCGATAATTCCACTCTTGAAGCAAAAAGCTGATAAATTTTCATACTCAAATTTCTAAAAAAAATTGCCATAAATCCCTTCTAAAAGTGCTCTGATGGCACTAGAAAGTTCGTTAGGGATGTTAAACCCTATAAAACTCGCCCAAGGCTAAATAAAGAGAGAGGTGAATTGGAAAAGAAGAATCTTTAAATCAAAACACAAACAAAAATCAATATCACCATAATAGAAATAACGTGCGGAAGCAATAATAAGAAAAGAACACACCGGATTTATAGTGGTTCGGTCAAACCTTGACCTACGTCCACTCCTTGGAGGCACCCTCCAAGTGTTACACTAAAACAAGTGTCTCTCCTTTAGCCCCCACAGCTAGGCGAAGAAGCCCTTACAAAATCACTTCCACCTTCCTTGGTGCAGCGGAGTCGCCGGATCCTTTGACACCAAAGAGATCTTCTTCTTTGGTGAACTTACCTGGAGACAAGCATTGAATCCGATGGTACTAAGGTGCGAGTTCGTTAAAGCAACCGTGTGGAATCCCCTCCACACTCCCTTGAGTCCCCCCCTCCCCTCACAGGATCTTCTCCCTCTCAAACTCCACCCTTTCCTCTCTCCCTTTCAAGCTCTCTCTTCAAGTTTCCCCCATAAGAACGAAGCTACAATGGCTGCCAAAGACACTTATAAAGTGTCTTGTCATAGCTTAAATAGAAGAGCTAAAAATGAGCTCATTAATGCAAGCTGCCAACTTTATAATCTAGGACGATAGACATATCGTCCTGGCCGATTAGTTCAAATATGAGAAAAATCATCCTGAATATCGCCCTGAAATGAAGCTGGATGATGTTTAATCGTCCTGGACGATCTTACGATCATCCCGGATGAAATCACCATTAATTGCTTTTCAAAATTTTGGAAAAATGGTCCTAAATTGTCCTGGATGATATTTTATAGTCCAGGCTGATCCACCTACTTTCAAAACTACTTTCATAACTACTTTCATAAAACATATCTAATAGAAGATCAATGCACGAATTATTGAATCAGGAACCAAGATTTTCAAGCATAAGTTTCGAACATATCAAGGATTTTCTTAAGTTTTTAGTAGTATAAGAAAAAATAAGCATATTTTTTTTGTGGGCTCATTTTATGCCCTTTATCACTAGAATGACTCTTTGAGCATCTTTTGATTTTAATACACTTTGTGTATTTTTTTTTAATTTGGCGTCATTGCGCATCTTTTGGTTTGGCATCATTGGCTACTTTTTTTTAATTATTTTTCAAAAAATATGCTTTCTTTCCTATATTTTCAAAACTAAAGTAAACCCAAATTATTAACAACACGAACAACTTGATTAAGAAAAATTTATGGAGGATTCAACAATCTTACAAAAGATTCCTATGCGATAGAAAAAATATAGGGAGATAAAAAAATCAGTTTCAAAATCCAATTTAAAATATGATGAAGATTTTGAATCAAAAGTAAAATAACCTCTTTAAGAAGAGAGAAAGAGAAACAAAATCATGAGTTCCCTTCCTCTGACTATTTTAGAGAAGTCAAACGCAACTTACTAAAGATTTCAAGAAAAAAT
Source organism: Dendrobium officinale (assembly GCA_019514585.1). Taxonomy (NCBI): domain Eukaryota; kingdom Viridiplantae; phylum Streptophyta; class Magnoliopsida; order Asparagales; family Orchidaceae; genus Dendrobium; species Dendrobium officinale. The sequence goes on from CM033692.1 coordinate 26,700,116, forward strand.
AAGAAGTAGATTTTTCATTTTTAGAAAAGTGAATGTGTGTGTTGATTAGAGAAAAAATTTCACGAAAACAAAAATTTTAAAGAATAAACAAAACAAAAACACAAAATCAAAATAAAAAACATAAAAATAAAAACACTACACAAAAATACAAATGGCTTTTAATCATTATCTCTCTCCTGGTCCGATGCTTCAAAAACCAGATCTGCCCATGAGATTTTTTGCCTTTCATTATTCCCCCAGTTTAAATTTTGCTTCGCCTTGCCCTTTTCTTTCGTAGGAAGAATTCTTAAATTAGGGCACTGATTTTTCATATGTCCAGGCTTCCTGCATTGAAAGCAAATAACGTCAGAAAAAATATGGACATCCTTACAACTTTTACCTTTTTTCACTTTTGCTTATGCTTTGGTGAGCTTTGTGATTTGCTTGTCAAATTGTTGCATTCATCACCAACTAAGCTATCTCTTTATGTATCTTCAGTTTTTAGAACAATCGTTTCACCTACATCCAAAAGTCTATGACCTAAACCTTGCTCGTAAGCAATGAGTGAGCCAATCAAATTATCAATAGAATAATCATTCAAATCTTTTGATTCTCAAATAGTAACTACTTTGGCATTAAACTTATCCAGTAGACAATGAAGAATTTTATTAACTTTTTTAAAATTTGAAAATTCTTTTCCTAAAGCACGCAACGAGTTTACAATTTGAATGAATCTGGTATACATGTCTATGATCGTCTCATAAGATTTCATGAAAAATAGTTCAAAATCATGCATTAACAAATTCAACTTGGATTGCTTGATTTCACTAGTGCCTTCATATATGGTATGTAGTTTATCCCAAACTTCCTTACCAGTAGTGCACGTGGATATTAACATAAAATCTTCAGAATTTAAAGCACAGAAAAAACAATTTAAAGATTTTGCATTCAATTGAGCATTTACTTGTTCTTCCCTATTTCATTGATTAAAAGGAATATCAGTTTTAACTCCATAAATAATACGCGATGGTGATGAATAACCAGTTAAAATCATATGCCACATGCAAAAATCAATCGATTGCAAGAAAATAGAAATGCATGTTTTCCAAAAAATAAAAGACATATTTTCAAATAAAGGAGGTCTGGTGATTGAATAACCTTCTGCAATATTACGATTAGTCATGGATCGAAAATTCAAAAGCTTTTAAAAACTTATTTTTTGAAAACGGCTCTGATACCACTTGAAAGTGCTATGATGGCACTAGAAAGTTCGTTAGGGATGTTAAGCACTATAGAACTGGCCCAAGGCTAAATAAAGAGAGAGGTGAATTGGAAAAGAAGAATCTTTAAATCAAAACACAAACTAAAACCAATATCACCACAATAGAAATAACGTGTGGAAGAAATAAATGAGGAAGCAATAATAAGAAAGAACACACCGAATTTGTAGTGGTTTGGTCAAACATTGACCTACGTCCACTCCTTGGAGGCACCCTCCAAGTGTTGCACTAAAACAAGTGTCTCTCCTTTAGCCCCCACAACTAGGCGGAGAAGCCCTTTCAAAATCACTTCCACCTTCCCCGGTGCGGCGAAGTCGTTGGGTCCTTTGACACCAAAGAGGTCTTCTTCTTTGGTGAACTTACCTCGAGACAAGCCTTGAATCTGATGGTACTAAGGTGTGAGTTCGGCGGAGCAACCGTATGGAATCCCCTCCACACTTCCTTGAGTTCCCCCCTCATAGGATCTTCTCCCTCTCAAACTCCACCCTTTCCTCTCCCTTTCAAGCTCTCTCTTCAAGTTTCCCCCACAAGAATGAAGCTACAATGGCTGTCAAAGACACTTACAAAATGCCTTGTCATAACTTAAATAGAAGAACTAAAAATGAGCTCATTAATGCAAGCTGCCGACTTTATCGTCTTGGCCGATTAGTTCAAATATAAGGAAAAGCATCCTGAATATCGCCCTAAAATGTAGCTGGTTGATGTCTAATCGTCCTGGATGATCTTGTGATCATCCCGGACGTAATCACCATTAATCGATTTCCAAAATTGCCAGAGAAATTTTTGAAAAAAAGTCCTGGATCGTCTTGGACGATATTTTATAATCTAGGCCGATCCACCAAGCCAATATCCAAAAATAAGAATTTCCTAAGTAAATTTGGTGGCAGATTCTTTCTGAATTTAGCCTGTCGTCCTGGCCGATACAAAATCATCCAAGATGATGTATTTTGTATAATGACGGCTGCTTTAATGAGGATGCCTTAATTAGGGTTTCTGCTTTTGAACAGATCGTCCCGGCCGATATAAATATCATCAAGGACGATGTTACAAAAAATAGTAAACTCTAGGGAACAGTCAGAAGCTCTTATACGTTACAAAGCATCAGGAGCCACAATAAATATAATAGACTCAAGAAAGGAAAAAGGGTAAAAACTGACTCAGACCTAGTCTACCCAATCTTGAGCTGGTTCTAAATTGCAGTCCGATCGTGTGAACCTGAAATGTCAATACAGAAGGCAGTTGTAGAGAAAAAATAATGTTTGTTATCATCAAAATCATAAGCCATAGATCCGCAATAATCTCCCCCTTTTTGATGATGGCAAACATTTCAATTTGAATTTGCAAAAAGGAACATTTTCTCCTATTCTCCCCCTCACTAGAATAACACTTTAAAAAATAGGGGAGATAAAAATATTTTTGTTGTTTTAAATTTTTTGAAAACACAAAAATACAAATTCAACAGAACATTCTCCCCATTTGACATTATCAAAAAGAGAGGAGGCACAAATAAAAAATAAAATGAATAGAAGACAAAAATGTTCCCTGATCTAGTGAAAAAACAAATATTCTTAAAATGAGAAAGTTACCTCTTGGTTTTAATCAAAAACTTAGTAGAATTGGTTTGACAACGCATAATCCAGAAAAAGTAAGAAATTCATAAATTGTTAATCCAAGCTCAAGTTCTTCTAAAGGCTAGAAAAACTTTTTAATTCAATATCCAAATCAAGGAATAAACAGAAAAAAGAAACATTAATTTTTCAAAACTCCTTTCATAAAACATATCTAATAGAAGATCAATGCACAAATTATTGAATCAGGAAACAAGATTTTCAAGCACAAGTTTCGAACATATCAAGGATTTTCTTAAGTTTTTTGTAATATAAGAAAAAATAAACATATTTTTTTTGTGGGCTCATTTTATGCCCTTTATTATTAGAATGGCTCTTTGATCATCTTTTAATTTTAATACACTTTGTGTATTTTTTTTTTAATTTGGCGTCATTGTGCATCTTTTGGTTTGGCATCATTGGCCACTTTTTTTTTAATTATTTTCAAAAAATATGCTTTCTTTCTAATATTTTCAAAACCAAAGTAAACCAATATATTGACAATATGAACAACTTGATTAAAAAAATTTTATGGTGGATTCAACAATCTTGCAAAAGATTCCTATGCGATAAAAAAAATGTAGGGAGATAAAAAAAATAGTTTCAAAATCCAATTTAAAATATGATGAAGATTTTGAATCAAAAGTAAAATAACATCTTTAAGAAGAGAGAAAGAGAAACAAAATCATGAGTTCCCTTCCTCTGACTGTTTTAGAGAAGTCAAACACAACTTACCAAAGATTTCAAGAAAAAATAGGAAGTAGATTTTTCATTTTTAAAAAAGTGAATGTGTGTGTTGATCAGAAAAAAAAATTTCACGAAAACAAAAATTTCAAAGAAGAAACAAAATAAAAACACAAAATAAAAATTAAAAATATAAAAAAAACACTATACAAAAACATGAAAGGCTTTTAATCATTATCTCTCTCATAGTCCAATGCTTCAGAAACCAGATGTGCCCATGAGATTTTTTGTCTTTCATTATTTTCCCAGTTTAAATTTTGCTTCGCCTTGCCCATTTTTTTCGTAGGAAGAATTCTTAAATTAGGGCATTGATTTTTCATATGTCCAGGCTTCATGCATCGAAAGCAAATAACGTCAGAAGAAATATGGACATCCTTACCACTTTTACCTTTTTCTCACTTTTGCTTTTTCTTTGGTGAGCTTTGTGATTTGTTTGTCAAGTTATTACATTCGTCACTAACTAAGCTATCTCTTTCTGTATCTTCAGTTTTTAGAACAATCGTTTCACCTGCATCAAAAAATCTTTGACCCAAACCTTGCTCGTAGGCAATGAGTGAGCCAATCAAATTATGAATAGAATAATCATTCAAATCTTTTGATTCACAAATTGTAACTACTTTGGCATTAAACTTATCCAGTAGACAATGAAGAATTTTGTTAACTTCTTTAAAATTTGAAAATTCTTTTCCTAAAGCATGCAATGAGTTTATAATTTGAATGAATATGGTATACATGTCTAAGATCGTCTCATAAAGTTTCATGGAAAACAGTTCAAAATCATGCATTAACAAATTCAACTTGGATTACTTGATTTCACTAGTGCCTTCATATATGGTGTGTAGTTTGTCCCAAACTTCCTTACCAGTAGTGCACGTGGATATTAACATAAATCTTCAGAATTTAAAGCATAGAAAAAGTAATTTAAAAATTTTGCATTCAATTGAGCATTTAGTTGTTCTTCCCTATTCCATTGATTAAAATGAATATCAGTTTTAACTCCATAAATAATACGCAACGGTGATGAATAACCAGTTAAAATCATATGACACATGCGAAAATCAATCGATTGTAAGAAAATAGATATGCGAGTTTTCCAAAAATCAAAAGACACATTTTCAAATAAAAGAGGTCGGGTGATTTAATAACCTTCCGCAATATTATGATTAGCAATGGATTGAAAATTCAAAGCTTTTAAAAACTTATTTTTTGAAAACGGCTCTGATACCACTTTAAAGTGCTCTGATGGCACTAGAAAGTTTGTTAAGGATGTTAAGCCCTATAGAACCAGCCCAAGGCTAAATAAAGAGAGAGGTGAATTGGAAAAGAAGAATCTTTAAATCAAAACACAAACCAAAACCAAAATCACCATAATAGAAATAACGTGCGGAAGAAATAATAAGAAAGAACATACCGGATTTATAGTGATTCGGTCAAACCTTGACCTACGTCCACTCTTTGGAGGCACCCTCCAAGTGTTGCACTAAAATAAGTGTCTCTCCTTTAGCCCCCATAGCTAGGCGGAGAAGCCCTTACAAAATAACTTCCACCTTCCCCGATGCGGCGGAATCGCCGGGTCCTTTGACACCAAAGAGATCTTCTTCTTTGGTGAACTTACCTCGAGGCAATCCTTGAATCCGATGGTATTAAGGTGCGAGTATTCGCCGGAGCAACCATGTGGAATCCCCTCCACACTCCCTTGAGTTCCCCCCTCACAGGATCTTCTCCCTCTCAAACTCCACCCTTTCCTCTCTCTCCCTTTCAAGCTCTCTCTTCAAATTTCCCCCACAAGAATGAAGCTACAATGGCTGTCAAAGACACTTACAAAGTGCCTTGTCATAGATTAAATACAAGAGCTAAAAATGAGCTCATTAATGCAAGCTGCCAACTTTATCGTCCAGGACAATAGACATATCGTCCTGGCCGATTAGTTCAAATATGAGGAAAATTGTCCTGAATATCGCCCTGAAATGAAGCTTGATGATGTCTAATCATCCTGGGATCTTGCGATTGTCCCGGACAAAATCACCATTAATTGCTTTCCAAAATTGCCAGAGAAATTTTGGAAAAATTGTCCTGGATCGTCCTTAACAATATTTTATAGTCCAGGCCGATCCACCAGGACGACATCCAAAAATAAGAATTTCCTAAGTAGATTTGGTGCCAGTTTCTTTTTGAATTGAGCCTATCGTCCTGGCTGATAGAAAATCATCTAGGATGATGTGTTTTGCATAATGACGGCTGTTTTAATGAGGATGCCCTAATTAGGGTTTCTGCTTTTGAACAGATCATCCTGGCCGATATAAATATCGTCCAGGATGATGTTATTAAAAATAGTAAACTCTAGGGAACAGTTAGAAGCTCTTATACGTTACAACGCATCAGGAGCCACAATAAATACAATAGACTCAATAAAGGAAAAAAGGGTACAAACTGACTCAGACCTAGTTTACCCAATCTTGAGCTGCTTCCAAATTGCAGTCTGATCGTGTGAACCTGAATTATCAGTACATAAGGCATTTGTAGAGAAAAAAGAATGTTTTCTATCATGAAAATCATAATCCATAGATCTGTAACACCTTCCACCCAAATTCTAGAGGGGAGTTTGGAATTCAAATTAACTCGAATGCAAGCTTTAGCAAATTCCCTCCTCCCCCATCTAAACATGTTTCCATCCAATAAAATAGGAGTTCCAATTATAGAAATAATTCTAATGATATTGGATTCATCCCAACGGTGAAGTGGCAAATGAGGAAGACGAACCCAAATTGGAGAATAAATTTCATTCAAATAATAAGGAGAGAAGGTAGGAGACCAATTGTCTAAGCCTACCATAAAACCTCCTACAAACCAAGTACCTCCATTAAGAACTTCCTCCTTGGCTTCTTGAGATTGAAATGAACAAAGAAGCCAATCTAGACCAAGCAATGTAATATGAAATCCTCCAAATTTCAACCATTGCTTTCTTAATTCAAATGAACACTTAGAAAAAGGATAATTTTTTCTAAGAATTTTAATAACCAAAGAATTGTTCAAGATTTTAACATTAGATGATTCCTTTTCCTTGTCAAGAATGACAACATTTTCATCTCCCATATCATCATGAATTTCAGTTAATTTTATTTTAAAGTGAGTTTTTTTAGTCCACACATTTGGGATAACCAATTTAGGAGAAGTAATTGGATCAATCATGTCCTTCTTCACAATTTCAGTAAAACTTCCTCCTGAAGAAGAAGCTTCCTTATCATTTGCACCATCAATGATAGCCTTCAAAGGATAAGGCTTATCATTTAAAAACGAAATTATTTCCTAACCTTTACCTGAAATCGGCAAAGATTTTTTCCTAGCATTTAATCCTCCCTCTTTAATGACTAGAGGGGATTCCAAAATCCTAAAAGAAGAGATTCGTTTGAAGGAGAATCTACCTTTTGAATCCAACATGATTGGACTCGCGGTAGATAGCAAATTTTTGGTGTTCCGGTCATCCTTGGATGACCGGCCACCATCTTCCATCTCCAACAAAGCCACATGAAATCTTCAAGATCTTCTTCCAAAACCTTCCTTAATTTGTGGAGCTTTTATCTCTTCCTTGCCCGTTAAAAATTCTCGGTCCACTTCATTGTTAGAACCATAGGATTGCATACCTTGAGCACCTAAAGGTACTTAGATTTAAATTACTTCAATTTGTTACCTATAGAGGAAGATACACTATGGTATCCCAATTCAAACACACATAAACGAGTGGGGATGATAAATAAATGCTATCCATTTAAAATAGATGATTCTTATTGAGTTGAACTAGTTTCAATTCAATACTTAGGTCACTTTTAGAGAATTATTTTGGATTCTTGCTATGAATAATTTATAAATCCAAATTACTTTAATTTTTCATCAATAATACATTAAACTATACGTAATTTCAGAAAATTACTTTCATGTCAAATTTCTTAATTTTCAATTTTAGAATTTATTAATTTCTATTTTAATAAATTAATATATTAAATGGACTTGGAAAATTATCAAACTCATTTTGGAAGTCCATTAGAACATAACAAAGCTATCATATGATCAAATGATCTTAGAAATTCACATACTTCATAAAAGCCTCCTAATCCTTTATCCGACTTACTAAAGAAAATTCAAAGATGCACCAAATTCAATATCAAATCCAAAAGTGCATAAGACATTTGGTTAATGATTAATTTGTTAAATTTTCTTTACCAATTGATCACAAAGTGGGGCTATGGATTTCTACGCTTTGGCGAGGCCCCACGTTCTATATTTAGCTTCTTGGGATTCTTTTATATACTTTGGTGAGAATTTAAGAAGTTATAAAATTTTACCTTTAGTTCTTTACTTGAAAATCCATTCCATTGTCATCCACCCCTCTTTTCCTTTTCCAAAAAAAACATCACCTATCTTACCTTGTTCAATAATATCATCAATGATGTAGTTCAATACCATAATCACATGCATGCTCAAGATGTATGATGTAGTTAGTAAACCTTTAAATTTGCATGTACATCATTTATAGTGTGAGATAATTATTAGTAGTATATCTAATTAGTTTAGAGCTTATTATTTGAAGAATTATCAACATGAACAGACATTGCAAAATAATTTAAACATTACTTAGGCACAACCATTTAACCTTTTCGAGAAGATTTCTTTAAGATCCATGAGAAATGTTGTGGTATAAGAAGCTGAAAGACAAAAATTCAAACCAAAAATAAGATTTCAAAGGAAGATGGATGTTATTTCAAATAAATGGCCCATTACAAAGACCAAAATTAGTAAATTTAACCAAAATTAAAAAAATTTAGATATTACATATTTATTGTGGAAGGCAACGTAATTATAGTTTTTAATTTTTAAAATTTTGAAAACTTTACAAATTTAAAATTTTATTTGATCAAAATAGAAGGAATTCATTTCAATTTCGTTATAGAATTGATTATTTGATTTGAAATAATCAAATAATCAATTTTAAATACTCCTTGGTTGGCTACCACTAATTTAGAGGGGAAGTTAAACAATGGGTAACCATTTCCTCCATAGCCACACACTTGGCTAACCCACCCTTAACTCCCTCTCCCTTTATTTTAATTAATTTAAAATTGTCATATAATGAAAAAATACTATATGTTTCTTAAGATGAAAATTTTGAGTTTTATGCCAAAAAGATGAAGCTAGGTGGCTAGCCTCATACATTGAAAGAGTTAGGTGATTCATTCAATTTTTCCTATTTGATGAGTGGTAATTTTAAATAGCTTTCATAAAACCTCTTAGTTTATTACTATATTTATTTAAAATGGCTCTAGTTGATTCTACTAAGGTCCTATTGATGGTGTGGGTAGGTAATTGCTTGGATGCTTGAATGATATGTATTAGGTTGAAATATGATTAGGATTTCTTTGATGAGAATTACCTAGCAAACACACAAGTGCACATGTCAATCAAGTAATAAAGTGAAATGAGAGAGTGTCAGTCCCACAAGAAAGTGTTTTATAAATATGCTAATGATTATTTACTGCAATTACAATATTTATTCTACCAAATAAAAATCAGGGTTATGATTCTATCTCCAGTTAAATATGCAATAAAAAAATAGTTGATTAACTAATGAGTATGAATTACCCAAGTTTTCCTAAGTAAACTCTTTTATGCTTGATGAGGACCATAGCATATGCATCCCAAGATCTGTGTTGAGCTTATAACGATGTGAAGGGAGGTTTATGGCCTCTGATGCTTATTACATCTCTATAGAACCTAAAATATGAAACATCCTATGTCTAGGCTTGCAAGAGTTTCATTTCAATTCTCCTAATTATTCCAATTCCTCCATTGAGGTAATATATCACACTAAATTTTAACTACACACATGATCATTGTATGCATTATTTTAAGAACAAGGGATATTAAAAACATCCTTTATTCATTCAAAGCATAAGATTCTATATTAGTACTTGCATAAGTTTCTCATCATTAGATAAAAATTAGGAAATTATCCAACCATGGAAATAAGTAAGAACAATCTAGAATTCATTGCTTGCTTACAAGAGAATGTACAAGAATAAATGTGTAATTAGATGTCACCAGGATAATACAAATGCTCTTTCCACACTCCTTTCTCCTCCAAGTGTCTTAATTCTTGCAATAAGATAGGCTAAAGATTTTCAAATGTAATATTTTTCTTTCCCCTAGCCTCCCTTAGACTTGTCTCTAAGGGGGCACTACACTTAAGATACGAAAATCATAAAAATGTGTGAGAAACTTTCTGAAAAAATGATATAACCTCTTCTCAAATGAACTAAAAAACTAATTATACTAGTACATAAATAGAACTCAAGCACCACGCAACAGGTTAGTGTTGTGGAGTTATAAAATAAACTAGCCCCTTAGTATTGTTGGGCTTGCTCTGTTGTGTTATTGGGCTGACCCGACATATCTGTGGGCTTAACTAGTGCATCACTTTGATTATTCAACATGGCTCCATATTTTATCAAATGCTTCATCATAACACCCCAAAATTTGAGTGTTGTAATTTCTAAATGTATAATCAGATGATGTAGCGTTATTTAATTCTTCTCTACGGTGCTCAAATTCTTGAGACACTAGCACTATGGTGCTAATTTTTGGTGTTGTGCCATTGAGAAGTAGTGTGGTGCTAAATTTATTTCTATTAGGTCACTAAATTGATTAAAATTTTCCTTAAGGCTCCAATGTTGTAATGTTCTGATCTGGCATAAGGGTGTTCCTAACACTACAGTGTTGATAATTTGAAAAATGCAATGCTGGTTCAATACTTATGAATTTTCTCTATTTTCATAGACATTCCTACACAACATCAACTAAAAATAACATCTTTATTTATATTTAAAATATTCAAATATCTTAAAATTTACACTTAATAAATTCCCCCCAACTTAAACTATGGGTTGTCCTCAAGTAATGGTGAAATGACCTATTGATTAGCTTACTAGCCTAAATAAAAATTAATAATTTAAAATTACAAAATGTAAAAATACTTTACCATTTAAATATAATTTGGAATGATTAAAGTTATGAAATATTAAGTTGAATAATTATAAGAAATTATTCTAATCAATCATTCTTATTGTTTCTCAAATTGAAGTAATCCACTACAAGTGTAAATGTAGTGTTGACTCCTTATTTACATATGAATAATATATCATTTAGAAATTATTTGTGCTAATAGTTAAATTAGAAGTTCATTAATAAACCATCATATATATTATTCTACTTATATTATCCTATTTGACTTAAGTGTTATAGTACTTTTATTAGATACCAATTTTTGAAGCACTTATCATCTTTTTCTTTGTCTTCTTTTTTTAATTATCAAGCTTTCAAATATTTCATATTTGACTACATAATAATGATTTTGAATATCTATTATTTTCTTCCTGCAAGTAACCATATTGAAATATTGTAAGGATGTTAGTAGGCTTACTAATTCCGTTTCAAGTTTACAATAATTTTTATAATTTAATCTACACACTCCCTTTCTATTAACTCAATTATTCAATCTTTAAATTATTAGTCTATGATTAAGTGTATGGCATTTAAGTTCAAAGCACGATAATAACTTAGATTATTTATTTAATTAATTATTATGAATTTCAAATTAAAAATTATAATTCTTTATTCATCCAGATTATCATCTAGAGTTTAATATTATTCTTAATTTTAAATAATTTTTCAATGTTATTATTATTTTGGTTAAATGAGTAATCAAAGTGTAAGCGCTATGTAGAGGACATTTTCAATAATTAAGCAATTATAAAAATTTCACTTAAAATGTAAACTAAATTAGCACTACAACAACATAAATAAATAATTATAATAAGTAAATTACACAAATGGTAAATAGAACATAACCAAATACATAAAAGAAAGTAAAAAATGCTCATAAGAACACATAACATATTTGGGTTGCCTCCCATCAATGTTAAGCTTTTAGTCTTTAGCCAGACTTGTCTAGATATATCATTTTGGTTGGGTTACATCATACAACTTTCACATGTAAACCACACTAAAATCTATCCCTTTCTCCTTTGGATTTACTTTGGTGTTATTGTGCAAGATTCCATGAGGTTAGCATCTAATAGAAATTACAAACTAACAAAATTAATTTTCTAAATTTGCATATGAAATAGCTTGTTGTTGTTGCATATGAAGTAGCTTGACTTTGCAATTAAGTTCCCAATTGAATCATTATATCTATTGATTGTTTAGATTAAAACCTAGGAAAAAGAAGTTCTAGGGTTCACCATAGATCACTTAGGATTATTTTAATTTCTTCCTTAATTTAACTGGCCATCTTTCCACTAATTATTACTACCAATATTATTATTGAAAAAGCTAAAGTTAGGGTAGTTCCTTCAACCTGGGTAATAAGTATTGGCATAGGGATTATTTTGTCTTCTAATCAAATTGACATCCTAAATCCCTTGACCTTTATTCTTACCAATATAATTTAAATCATACTATTCAAATTGCATATATGATCTTAATATTGAACTAACTCCATAATTATCTTTTTTTTTTTTAATTTTGAAATAATAGCTACTTGAGTAGTTAGAATTGATAAACCATTCGATTCTTAAACTTCAGCTACTCCTTTAGGATTCACCCTCGCAGAAGGACACTAAAATTTATTTGTAAACATTTCCTCAATTAATGCAAGATTTCATCAAATATCCTCCTACAGTTGCATCAATTATTGACCTAAGGAATCCTACAAGCATATTATAGGAAGTCTAAATAACTATCCAATCATGTAAAGTTTGGTGAGGGCATTTTCTAAGCATATCCTTAAATCTCTCCCAACCTTCATAGATTGACTCTTTTTCAAATTGAAAAAAAATTGTGATATCAAATCTCCCTTCGTCACAAGTCTCTAATGAGATTGTATTTTACAGCAATATATTTAGTGTGAGAGTGTTGAATTAGATTCTTCGTGATACAAATCAGACATGTATTATCATAAATAATAGGGACGATATCCACTAGCAATAAAAAAAATCAAGAAATTGTTGCTTCAGACAAAAGACTTGGGCAACATATTTCTTACAGGCATATACTCAGTTCTATGGTGAATAAGGGTAATAAATTTTACATCCTACTAGACCAAGAAACTAAGGATTGTCCTATGAATTGAAAATTTTCTAACATGTTCTTTATATCCACCTTATATCCTAAAAAATAAAAATCTAAGTATCCAACTAATTAAAATGCTAAAATATTTCTTGGAAACTAGATACCACATTTCAAAATGCTTATAAGATATCTCAAGATTTTTTTGACGACAGTCATGTGGAATTCCTTTTTGTCAGCCTAAAACATAACACATAGGAAAATGATGAACATAATGTCAGGTCTACTAACTTTTAAATAAAGTAAGGAACATATTATCCCTCTAAATTTCTTTTCATTAATTGACTTTCCATATTAATCCCTATCTAATTGGGTTGTTGGGATCATGGGTGTGTTCATAATTTAACAACCTTCATATCAAATTTCTTTAAGATTTCCTTTATGTATTTTATTTTACTTATGAAGGTCCCATCTTCTCTTTTCTTTATACTAAATGTAAAAAGTATATATTAACTTACCAATTATGCTCGTTACAAACTCATTACTTGTAATATAATAAAATTGTTTTAGATCACCATCGATGAATCCAAAATAATGTCTTAGATATTGATCTACACAATGAGTATCTCATTTCAAATTTTCAAAAACAATAGTGCGGTATCTACAGTGCCCTTAACAAAAGCCTTTTCTAAAAGAAAGGTACAAAGCCTACCATTCTATGTTGTAGGAGTCTGCTTCAATCCATATAGTTCCTTCTAGATCTTATGCACATGGTTAGGAATGTTGAACTTCGAATATGGAGAGTTATACTATATAAACATCTTCTTTAATTATTCCATTCAAAAAATTACTCTTTAAATATATTGGTACATATTAAATCCTTTAATTCAAGTAAATGCTTACAATACCCTAATCGCCTCTAACTTAGTAATTAGGGAAAAGGTTTCCTTAAAATCTCTATCTTATATTTGATTTTATCCCTTTGCAACCAACCTAGCCTTATTTCTCACAATTGATCCATAGATATTTAGTTTATTCTTAAATACCCACTTTATTTCAACAATATCTTTTTTTTTTTTTTTTTCTTTTGAGAAAGTGCAGAAATTGCATTAAAATAAAAGAGTAAATAACCTAATACAAACTAGGTAAAAGAAGCTAATGATCCCTTTTTCAACATGAAAAAAGGACCTTATTAAAAATAAATTTGTTAATTTAAACTTATTATAAATGTAATGAAATCCAGTATCTCCTATTTTGAAGCTGTTGAGATGCAGGGGATACCAAAATATAAGATAACCTGAGGGTTGATTAGTATCCCAGGGTTCCCATCCAGTTAGAGAATAAGAAATAGTAAAGATCTCATAAACATTTAGGCAAAGTTTAAAATAACAAATTAAAATAAGGAAAAGGAAAAAAAATCTATTAAGAAAATTACAATTCAATATAAAATTTCAAACGTTTGGTATTAAAATGCCAAACTTTAGTATCATAAGCTCCATCTTCAAGAAATTCTCTGTTGTGTTCCTATCCATGGGAGAAACCTTTTGCATTTTAGTGAGATAAAAGGGAAGAAGAACCTTTTAAATCGTTCTTCTCTTTGAGTTCAGCCATCTTCCTTCCAAAAGTTTGGTATTAAAATGCCAAACAACATCTAATTAGTAGGTCTAGTCACTAACTCCCACAAAACATTTCTTACAAATTTATTCAACTCATCCTGCATTGTTATAATTCAAAATCATCATCTAATACTTATTCTAAACTATTTGATTCTATCATAAAAATTAAGATTGTGTGTTTTACTTCTTTCCTAAATCCATGTCTACTCCTGACACATATGGATGGGTCTCCTATGATCAAATCCTTATGATGAATAGATGCATATCTCATTCTATAGGTAAGGAATCCATAGTTTTTTTCTCTATCTTATAAGATTATATTATGAATTGTAATGGTGATGTCACTATCTTCTTCCTCTTCTCTAGGTTGAGTATCCCTATAGGTCTCGTCAAATATAATATGGGTTGACTCTTCTACTAGTAGTGTTCTCTTGTTAAAGGCTAATATGCTTTACCTACTACTGAATGTCCACAAAATACAACTTTATCAAACTTGGCTTCAAACATTCCCAAATTAGAATTTCCATTATTAAATAATGATATTTACATCCAAAGACATATAAGGAGGAATGGTTTATAGTTCTAAGCTTCAAAAGCTCATAGGAGCTTTTATTCAATTTAGATATGGTATTCACCCTATTTAACACATAACAAATAGTGTTCATTGCCTCAACCCAAAAGTATATGGTAGCCTATATTCATATTTTATGGTTATAGCTGCATTTACCAAGATCTAATTCTCTTACTATAGTATGCCATTCTACTAGGGCATCATAGGTGCATAAAACTTGGGCTCTATTCCAACCTCTTAACAAAAAGTTATAAATCTATCATTTTCAAATTCTCTTCAATAGTCACTGTAAATAGTGGTAATTGTGCATCATAACTTACTTTGAATCTAATTGGATAAAATCCTAAACTCCTCAATTGAAATTCTTTTATTAACTAAGAATGTAACCCAAGTGAACCTAGTATAGTCATATATAATAGCAAACTCATATGATTTTTCTCTTAGACTTACAATGATGATGGGTTTAAATAGGTCCACATAAAAAATCTCAAGTGATCTACTTATGCTAATCTTCATACGTGAGTGAAAAAAAAAGGACTTAACTTGCTTCATAGAGATACTCCTTAGTTAACAGTCACAACCCAACCCAATATGACCCATAGATAAAGCAAGTCATGTTATGTTAAATTGTGATATACCAAGCCCAATATCTAAGTTTTAGAGAATTTTTAAATTTCTTTAATTTAAAATAGACCATATAACTACTATGTAACTTCCAACTGAATAGAAAGTAAAATCATCCATAAATTTCATTTCTTTTTTCTTTCATCTTTAAAATATACAATAAAACCTACACATTATAGTATATGGATACAAACCAAAATAAAACAAAGATAAATCAGCCATGATTGTACATAAATTAGAAAATACCTAAGATAACTAGGAAATAAAAACCTTGGACCACAGCTACTTAATCAACTCTTTTTCCTCTTTTAACCAAAAGTAGAATGCAAAATATTCGTTAGCCAACATAGTTAGCAGGTCACACTCACTGATATAAATTTTAATAATTAATCTATTACATATTTGATTAATGTTTAAATTATAAATAATACTTCATTGTGCTGGGAAAAATGTGCTTGTAGTTTTTAGATATTTAATAAATTATATATATATATATATATATATATATATATATATATATATATATATATATATATATATATATATATATATATATATATATATATATATATATATAGTACATAAATAAGTACTCCATATCACATCAAAAAGTAATAGTTTTCCCTTAGGCCCTCATACCTCTTGTCACGCCCTAGAATTTAATTAGGAAGAAATCTTTCTTTTATCTATAATTATACAACAGCCTGAGCTATCCAATATCATTTATCAGTAATAAATAGCAAAAACAAATTCTAAGATTCAAAATATCAATACATATATATATTAATTAACTCCAAAATAAATCACATACAATACATAGGAATCATATAATCATAGCATATTCTTTCATTCCTGAGTACAAAAAAATAATTAAAACATAATCCGAGCAATCCTAATTAGTCTCACACTCTCGAACCTCTTCTTTAACTTGCCATCATTGGACTACATATAATGAGCTAAAGAATTTAGTAAGTTACTAAAATCTTATAATTGCATTCAAAGCATAATAAAGAAGTAGTATGTATGTTGTCAGTCAATTCATAATAGTAACAATCATATGATCAATAATAATTATAGAAACAGTAAAAATTACATACAGTTGTAGCGAAATCTATAAATAATAAAATAGTACAATATGAAAGCCAATAAATAATATAGTGGGGAAACTAATAAACCATTATCAAATTAATAAATCTATCATCATATTAGTAATATCAAACTATAAATTAATCATATAAAGTATAAAATCAAAGCATCAGTAAAGGCTATTACAATCATATCAATACAATAAAATCTTATAATGATGTACACATGCTACTAGTATGAAATCAATATCATTAATTAGTACAATGAATGAATAATAATATTAAATGATTTTGATGTTCATATCGGCAATAATATTAGTATAATATCATCAGTAAAATTGATGGTAATAACAGTAAAGCAATGTAAAAATAGTAAGCCCATATAGTAATAAGAACAATGCCTCGATAACATATTGCAAGTTAGTAATCATTAACTAGGTAAATAGAGTAGCAACCCTTTGTCCATCGACATAGTAATAACTCCTTATAACTCATAATCATTATATCATTATATTATTGCATCAATAGAGGATAATTATAAATCTTAATATTTAAATGAAAGCCCATCAGCCCATCATCCTGTATAGATATATCAATTACTAACTAATGGGTCAACTAACCTTTATTTGTCTTTTACACACATAAAATTATTATCATAGTACTATAACAATAATAATAATCATCTATTACTTAATCACATACCCACACACATTTTCAATATATTATAGTAAAATGAGTATAGTTTGGCTTAATTCAGAAAGAGTCAAAATTTTTTAATGGTAGACAACAGAAAATCCAACTAAGCGTAAATTCATATTTTAACAATTAACTAAATTAATAGATATAATATATAACAACATTCTAAAGCTTTAATTGAACTCAATTACTATTTTTGGATATTAAAATAAATTTTTAAATTGGTAAAAATCAAAATTTTTTAAAATCACCCATAAAAAATCTCAAATAAATACTCTAAACATTCATAATCTCAATTTCTATAACATATAAAAAGTTACACAGAGAAAGTTTTACCAATAAAAAACTATCTTCATTTTTCAATAACAAAAATACAAATTTGATCAAAAAAATCTCAAAAACACTAAATTATTGAAATAAAAAATAGGATAATGACTCTTTATAATCAGTCGAGCAAATCTCCAGATATGATTAACTAACAAAAATCATTCTACAGCCTCACAATCCCAAATTTCCTTTTCTCTCCCCTCTATTTTTCTACTTAATTTCTCATTAAAGGTCTCCGTTAAGCCAAATGAGGAATTAAAAGGGATTTAATAGCTTATCTTAAAGTTATGATATTTATATTAAAATAATAATGCAATATTATATAATTATATAAATTATTTAATTTTACATATGAAGATCGTATAAATCATTTTGTATCTTCAAATTCAAAACTCTAACATTATAGAAAAATATTCATAAAATAGCTCATTTTATTTAAAAAAAATTTGTAAAATTGGTTTGCAAAATTGACCTCTGATAGTCCTAAAACTCCAACTTTTACCAACAAATGTCAATTTCCTAAGGATTTGCACCAATGCCCAAAATTTATGGAAAGATTAGTGAAATTAAATTTTTATAATATCTATGCTATGGCAAGGACATTTTGTGATTTAGACTTATAATGACTCCTGAAAAAAAATTATATGATTGGGTTAAAATATGGGCTAATACACCTCCCATAAAAAAATATATCATTATTTAGGCCCATATGACTTCCTAGCTAATATATGAAAAAAAAAATGTTATGATTCCCAATGCTTAGCCTATATCTGATATTCAAAAATTCAAGCTCTAATAACTCCTAGAGCATTCAAAAATAAAAAATTCCACCAATATTAGATAGCCAAAGAATCAAACAAATTTAAACATATAATTATATATATAATTACATTATTATAAAAAATGCAAATAAATTGATTTAAAAATGTATGAAATGATTTATCTGTAAACCATATATTAATCTTCTTAGCCAAATTTCATAGTTTTAGAGTTTCACTAGATTATTAGGGATTCTTAAGAACATAATTTTAAAACTTAAATTGTTCTATGACATTATTCTCTGGGATCAAAATTATTTTTTAATTAGGTAAAATGTTAAACTTTTTAATTTCTTCAACATAAAATTTCTAGAAAATACCTAAATATGTACAATAGTCGCATATATAATATACATAAAGTTACACAATGAAATTTACCGAGTGAAAGTTATCCCCATTTTTAGGCAACAAAGTTATAATTTAAAATAGAAATATATCAAAATTTTCATATTTTTGAAAATTGATTAGGCAGAATGTGACCTACCTTGATCTAAATAACTTTTAAAATTGAGCCAATAGAAAAAAATGAACTAGAGTCACCAAAACCTTGTTATCTCTCTCTCTAAATAATTAACTTCCTAAGGGAGTAGCTTTTAATTAAAATGAAAAGATGTGGATTTTTATGTTTTTATAAAAATTTAACGTAACGTTGTGGTGCTCCAAGCAGTGGCACCACTGCACTAGTCCAAATAAGAAATATTTTAAAGCTTAATACTGCAACACTACCACCAGTAAAAATTTTAAAAAAAAATTGGAGCTTAATGCAGTAGATTTGCCACCCTAGCACCATAGTGCTCGCAAGGGTAAAATTCTAGCTTTTTTATTCATTCACATAGACATCAAGAACCTACTTCAAAATAGATTCAGTCATTTATATGCATAGAAAACACTTACATACACATGTTAGAGGTAAAAATGTAAAACTTTTTATAGGTTGGCCATATAAGTTTAGGTTAGAATAGGTACAAATAAGTACTACCTCACTAGGTATTACAGTCCTCTCATCCTAAGAAAAATGTCATCCTCAACATTTTAAAACTCAAATTAGAGAAATAAATTAAGGTGCAACTACCTCATCTTATATTTCTTCTCCTAAGTGGCTTATTTATTTATCGTGTGACTCAACATGACCTTGACCATAAGAATATGTTTATTCCTTAATCTTCTAACATCATATGCCAAAATCCTTTTTGGTTCATCTTTATAGCTCAATTTTAGATGTATCTTAACCTCATCTATAGATACTTGATTCTCATAATCATATACTCATTTTCTTAAAGATGACAAGTGGAAAACACTATGAATATCATATATATTATTTGGCATCTATAATGTTTAGGCAGGCTTTCTAATCATTTTGATTTTTTCAAATGATCTAACATGCATTGGACTCAACTTTCCTTCTTTTCCAAACTTGATTATGCCTTTTGTAGGTCTAATCTATATATATACTAAATATCTAACATGGAATTCCACAGCTCGGTGATTTGCATCATAACACTATTTCTATCTATCTTACATTGCTTAATCTATCTCTCATCAGACAGATCTTTTCTGTAGCACCATCAACTATGGCTAGCCAAATCAAACTACTTTCAATCACTTTTGTCCAAAGATAGTAGAGTTCTACACCTCCTATCATATAGAGCTTTGTTAGGAGTCATACATATGCTTGATTAAAAATTATTATTATTATAGGCAAATTCAATTAGAGGAAAATGATTCTCCCAACTTCCACTAAAATCTGTTTCTAGAGAGAGTCCCATTTCTAGAGAGTGTTCCCTTTTTCAAATATTTGTAGTTTGTTTCTAATTTTCCTGTAGATGTTTGTGGTTGCTTCTCCGATGAACCCCAAAGAAGTCACTCTGATTCAAAATAAATGAAGTTTGAATAAGCCTAATGCTTGAAGAATGACATCAAATGGAGATTTTCAACTAGATTGCTGAAGGCTTCTCCTTTGGTGATTAGAGAGTATGCTGATATTATTACAAAGGATAGTACTGTTGTGGATGGTAAAGGCAAAGGTATTGTTGTAGAATCTGAATTTAAAGCACCATGATTTTTTAAATCCACTGCATTGAAGAATAATGATTTTGTGGCATCGTCGTCAGAGATGAAGATTTTCATTAATAGGTTTAGTAGTTTCAATGATATGCCTGAAAAAAAATTTAATTGTTGAAGAAAACAGACGTTCGATGCTTGGGAATGGAGAAACTGATCCAATTTTTGTGGAGGTATCCTCAGATAATGAAATGGAGGGTTCTAATTTGTTGAATAATATCAAGGAATCTTTTGTGAACAAGGTTGATAATAAATCTGTTGTGAATCAATTTTCTAGGAAACCTTACATAAAGGTTAAATTTAAAGATGAAGAGTCTTTATTGATAGAATATGGTGTAGCTATGAAGTTGCATGCTCCCGGTGAGATTTCCAATTCAAACAAGTTGCACTTTGTGGTGGTAGTTAGGGGATTTAGAAAAGAGAACCCTTCTCATATCGTGGCATGGGAATTAAGAAGACAATGGGCTCAATTTGGTCAGTTTCATTTTACTTCTCTAGGGATTGGATGGTTTTTATGTTCATTTAAATCTCTAGAAGTTGTAGAAGCAGTACTTAAAAAAGGGCCATGGTATGTAATTGGTCATATTATTGGACTTGACAAATGGTCCTTGAACTTTTCTCCATTATCTTTAAAGGGGCTGCCTTCTCCTAGATGGATTATAATGCCTCAATTTCCTTTACAATGTTGGGATGAGGTGAATGTGGTTAGAATTGCTTCTATAGTGGGAACTCCTTTAATGTTTGATGGAAATATTTTTAAATGGGGGGAAGAGAATTTGCTAGAGCTTGTGTTCGTATAAAGTTCGATCAACGTTTTCCCTTGGGAGTTTGGGTGGAAGGAATGGTGGGAAGATTTTCTCAAAAGATTGAGTATGAAAAAATCTATTCTTTTTGTTATGAATGTGGAAAAATTGGGCATGATAGGAGTGCTTACTACAATAGAAGGACTGGTGTCAAGGAAATGGTGAATGATGTTATTGAACTAACTCATAAAAAAGCCTTAGAATGCTTTTCAAGCTGAAATTGATAAAGTCTCAACATATGGACCATGGATGCATGTGAATTATAAGAGAGGAAGGAAATATGGTCTATCTAGATCAAATTTTAAGCCTGGGCAGAGTATTTATAGGAAGAAATTTCCTATAAGTTCAAATAATGTGGAACCAAATAAAGTTGTTGGTATTTAAATTGAAGATGTGACTAATGTGATGATGGACAGTAATAAGGAAGTTAATGTGATTACTGAAGAGGGTGAAATTATTCATAATGATGGTGTTATGGATACTGTTGCTGTTGGTGATCGAATCATGGAGCGAGATGGCCTGTCAAATGATGAACTGAGATGGGTTGTTGAAGAACATGTTCATGATGATGTTACTTTACAAGGAGATGCTAAAATGAATTGTAACTGGTTTTCTGTAGACATGTTGCAGTCAAATATTCAGATGGAGCATGGTATGATTTCTTTCTCAGATGATATTTCAATTGTTGTTAATAGATTTGAAGCTTTAATTGGTAATGGTGAAAAGAAGATGATAATGTAAATGCTTTCCAAAAGCATTTTAGAGCAGAATGATAAAGATGATAAATTGAATATGGGTAAACTGGTTGTTGGTAGCTCTGAAACTTGTAAATTTAAGCTGGCTAAGGAGCTGAAATCACTTGGTCCGATGGAAAAGCTACCTTATGGAATGAATTTATATGTTGGAAATAGAGGGAAGATTGGTAGAGCATCCCCCTTGATTGATAAATGTGTTCCATAGCATTTTGAAATTGTAGAGGGGCAAATAAGAAAGAGGCCTCTCTTTATTTAAAAGAATTTGTGAAAGAATTTGATGTGTCTATTATGGGTATTGTAGAGACTAAAATAGGTAGTATTGAAAGAATGGAATTCAATAAGTTTATGGGTTTAGGTTGGGATTATTTTCTTTTTTTGTCTGATGGTTTACCGGGAGGGATTATGGTTATTTGGAGATCAAATTTGGCTCTTTTTCTGTTTTTGATACTTCGGCTCAATATGTGATTGGGGAGCTAGATGTTATTAATAAGGGGAGGTGGATGGTTTCTACTATTTATGGTAGAAAGGATTTGTATAAAAGAATAAATTTATGGTATTCTCTTTAATCATTCTCTCATAGAAAGATTCCTTCTATTATATGAGGGGATTTCAATTGTATTTTTTCTCAAGAGGAGAATTGGGGGGATTTGCTTTTTCCCAAGGTCCTAAGGAGATGATCTTTATGAATAACAATGACTTACATGAAGTTGAGTTAGTGGGACCTAAATTTACATGGTGTAATAATAAAAAAGGTGGTGTAAGGATTTGGAGAGATTTGATAGATGTTTGTTGAAATCTATTACTATAGAGAAAATTCATCTTGTAGTTGTTTGACATATTGCTAGAGTGGCTTAAAACCAATTCCTATTGTGTTGAAGATATTTAAATCACCTACGAAGAAGAAGGATATTCTTATGTTTGAAGATATTTGGCTTCTTATCATGCTTCTTATATCATTTTTTTGAAATCTTGGAACAAGAGAACGGATGGTGATGCTATGCAGTGTCTCAATTTGAAGTGCAGAAGGGCTTTGAAGGCTTTATTTTTCTATAGTAAACCTAAATTGAAGAATTGTACGTCTTTAAAGGAGGATCTTAAGAAAGAGATTTTGTAACTTCAAGTGGAGGAAGCCGAGGTTGGTTGGTTAAGTGATGATAGATTGTTCCTTTTAAGATAAAAAGTTGGTGAACTTAATGTAAATCTTGCTCGTTTGAACTCTTGGAAGAGGCAAAGAGCTAAAGTTAAATGGATTAAAGAGGAGGATTCTAATACAAAGTTATTTCATAACTTTGCTAGTGCAAGGAGACAAGAAAATTGGATCAATCAAGTTAAAGACGGTAATGGATTTCTGGTTGAAAATCACAAGGATATTGAAGAAGTGTTTTTCAATTATTATAAAGACAAATGGAGGAGTAGAAAGTGTAAGTTGAGTAATTGGCCTCTGTTGACCTCGTTTTTGTCTTGATTTGCCATCGAGCACGTTTGATCGAGTTGAGCGGGCCTCATCGAGCTCGACTCAACCCAAATCAGCATCGATTCGAGTTTGATTATTATTATTATTATTATTATTATTATTATTATTATTATTATTATTATTATTATTATTATTATTATTATTATTATTATTATTTTGGAATTAATTTGATCGAATTGGGCCGAATTTGAATTAGCCTGATTTGAACCGGATTGAACTCAATACAGACTTGATTTCAGCCCAATAGGCCCAATTTAATTTCAATTGAGCCTTAATCAACTTTCTAAAGTTTTTTTTGAATTTATTCTCGATCAAGAAATAGATCCTATGGCCCTAATTTTATCGAAAATTTGAAACCTAATGTCGTCGTCAGTGCTTCAGTCGCATGATCTACTTGTTTTAGAAAGAATGCAGGAGTTGATTAAGGGAGAGAAGCACAACAGAACATTTTTTTGGTGTGTGGAGGCGGTATTGAGATGGCGAGGCAGCGGGATGATCTCCCAGGCTCGCAACTCTCCTGGGCATTGAACTAGTCCCCTCTCTCTCTCTCTTCAGCTCTCGTTGCTCTGACCCGAAGAAGCCCTAGCCACAAGCTCTCTGATCTTTCTCTCCTTCGGCCGACTCGGTCTCTCTCTCCTCTCGATCTCCCTCTAGTTTGCGGAGGTCAGACGAAACCGAAGCCCCCTTTGTACTCCCGTTTTCCTCTATTCGCAAAGGACCCGAGGCCAGACCCTAATCGTCGGCTCCTCCCTCAGCTGGCCTAGCCTCGACGACTTTCACCCTAGCTGAGCCCGGCGTCATTTTCACGACTTTCCCTAGCTGACTCAAGAAGATTTCACTAGCTGCAGGCGAAACCGAAGCTCCCTCCTGCTGCTCTTCTCCCTTGCTTGGACTGAACTCTAGGATCTCAAGCCGACGACCTCCCTCCATCCGATCCTGCCTCCAAGTGTGCGAAACCCCCATGCCCTAGCCGATGCCGACCCGAGCTCCCACCTTGGCCGTCGACTTCTCTTCCCATTCGAGCAGGTATATCTCCCTTTCTTCTTCTCATCCCTCCTCCCACATCTTCCATTTCTTCATCCTTCTTCCACTTCTTCTCAGATTTTTCTCCTCTTTCTTTTCCTGCCTTAGTTAGTTGAATGAAATTGCCAAGTATTTGAGTGTCGTGCTATACGTGTTATGAGGGCTTTTGAGTTTCAAGTTCTTCTTTTGTGAGATTATTGTAGGCTTGATCCTTTCCTCAAATGATTGTTCATGTTATATGTGTTATGGATGGCTTTATTATAAAAAAAATTTGAGGGTTTGGGCTGCTGTAGCATTGCGGCTCTTCTATTTGCTCTTAATTCCATTTCCTTTGATTTCTTACCATTGGTTTTATTGTAAGGAAAATTCTGCACTCATTGGAAATGTAGGTTTTCTAACCTACAAAGTCTTTTCTCTAGAAATATGTCTAAGATAACCTCATGGAATGTGAATGAGCCTTATGACGTGATTTATGTTGCTTGAAATCTGAGCTTTGGTGTATAAAATCTGCATTTGTTGCTAGCTTACATCATGTAATGGTGTGTAGAACATCATGTGTAGGTGATATAAAATTGTGGCACATTCCTGTTAAGTGTATGCAAGGTGGTTGTATAAATGGCTACTTGGAATCTTTCTTGTCGAATGGAGATATACTATGTTTGAATGCCATACAATATGCACTAAGAGGGCTTTGGTTATTTCACTGTTAAATAGCAGCAGACATATGCTTATTTTAATTTGATATTCAACACATTTGATTTGTTTATACTTGTAACGACGGTGTTTGTATGGTATGATCTCTCAATGGGTCCATTTCATATAGTTTCATAGTGTTGCACTCTAGTTGTTCGATGAAGTGTTCTTAAAAGAAAAGATACACTACAATGGGGATATGCTTATTGAAACTTTACATAGAGGTCAAAGATCTTGTCCCCACAAAGAAAATAATACTTGAGGAGTTTTAGATAATGGTATATTTTCATTAAGCCTCATGGATGATTTAATGGATGGCTAGTTATATCTTTGCGAGATTTATTGTGACTAGAATTAAAAATGTTGACGGAGCTTTTGTGGTGTATTTATCGTTGCCTTTCTAGTCTTCTTATTCCTATCGAATACATTCGTTACTCGTGTTGGATTCTATAAGGACTAATGAGTCACTTTTTTTTATGTTTATTATGAATTTAGCAAGCAAAGTGTTAATTCATGTTTAGTTATGAGATTAATCTAATTAATGGAGGCTTGGGATGACTTCTTTCTGCATTAAATAGTGAAAGATGATTCTCAACTTTGGAAATAAAATGTGTATTGAACTTATTTATGGGTTGTTGACATCTATTAATAAAAATGCAATTGGTAAGTGTTAGAGTAATCCTTGTTATTTCTTTTACAAAAATTGGGATAGTGAAAGATATAAAGGCCTTTATTTATCTCTCTTACCAAACAAAGATGAAGAAACATGTAAATGAATTTTGGGCATCTTTCCTTTTCTCGAAGTGAAGTTGTAGATCGTTGAAACAACTTAAGGGAGAATAGGAAATGCTATGAATCTTGGAAGATTTTTAACAAAGTTTATTAAGAAGCATGCTAGATTTGATTGTGAAGATTGCGATGCTTGTTAGTTCTCATAGAATGGTATTTTACTTCATGAATCATGGCCAAACAGAGATATTTTGTTATTCATACTTGTGTTCCTAGTATAACCCTCAGCATCTTATAAAGGGCGTTAAGTTAAAACAGTTATGCAATTCCGTAGAGTATGGAGAAAGTTCAAATGATAGAAAGGCTTATCTCTTATATCTTACTAAACAATTTTCTAGTAGGAAACATACTTGGTTGACTTCTAAGTAATAGCTTTCTTGTTTAAAAATGATGATTCATCCCCTTTATAGAAAATATGCTTGCATTATCTACAGTAATGATTTCAAGAGAACATTGGCAACTTCGCTTCTCTCCCATGACTCTTCATTATGAAAGATTCTAATTTTCATGTCTATAAAAGTGCATTGTTGGTAGGTTCGCATGAGATTCACAAGTTTATTGTCTTTTGTTTTGGAGAAATATTTGAGGGCATTGTGTTTATTCATGTATCTTTGATATCAAGTTATGAGCATTCTTGAGTTTAGTATGATGTGATTTGAATATATATTGAGGAGGAGGAAACAAATGGGCATAAAGATTTATAATTTTCTTCTATATACATTCATGGTTTATCGACTTAGAGAAATATAACTTTGGCTTTCACCCTCAAACATGTATGTTCTATCAAGATGGGTATGCGGAAATATGTGGGACGATTTAGTATATGTTCAAAATTCAACCTATGAACTTCAAGTGCATGTTTGGCCTCTTTGAGCTAAGGTTGTTTGGAGAGAATTTATATATATATATATATATATATATATATATATATATATATATATATATATATATATATATATATATATATATATATATATATATATATATATATATATATATATATATATATATATATTTCTATAATTCAATGGCTTTGCTGATGGGATTTGGAGAAAGTATTAAGTGATTGTGAGATTTATATCTTTGCCGTCGCCGGTGTAGGCATAATGTTGGCATTAGTCCTTGGCAAGAATTGTTGTTGTGAGAATATGAGCCTTATCTCATTGGAAAAGTATCCTAATGCATGAATTATTGCAGATTTTCTTCGTTCTCCGATTTACACATTTGCAAGTTTTTTTAGATTTTGTTTTATGGCATACGACATGAAATTGAATTTTTGTTGAAAGGCAACTATGAATTTCTTAGTTATGCAAATAATTTCGTTGGAAGCATGCTTTGTCATCAAGGGTTCATAGACTTTGAGATACCCTTGTGCTTATTTTAAATCATGATTCTTCTCTTTCTCTTTGAGCTTTATGTGAAAAGTTATGTTGGTGATTATGATGTGAAAAATATTATACATTTCATGCTTTAAAGTTTTGCTCTTATTCGCACATTTAGAGTTGAGTGAATATGCAAGTGATTTTCTTTCTGGACTTTTGGGGAACGAATTGACATTAAATTCTCTCTTTATGATTGTGTTTTAGTCAAGTCTCAAAACCAAACAAGTCGATTATATACTACTTGATTTAGAGAAATATGACTTTGACTTTCATCTTATGATTTTATTATGAAGACTTTGGCACAAGCATGAGAAGTGATTTAACATATGCTTTCATTTATGGCTTTCATGTGATTCTGTGTATCTTTTGAAAGAGGCATATTACATTAGAAGTTCTTTTCGCATGAATAAAAGGATAGTTATCTCAAAGTGTTCTATGAATGTTGAAAGCATATGGATGTCTAAAAAGGGTTAGAAAATAAAACTTCTTTAGTCCCATAACATTAGTGACACCTAGGGACAAAAATTAAGAACTAAGTCTTAGATAACATAGACTTAGGATGCATACTCCTTATAGGGTAGAGACATCAAACCTAAACTTAGAGACACGCTTTCCTAGGTTTAGTACCCTCTTAATATATTAATAATCAACCAAAAAATTAACCTAATTCGACCTAAAATACACTAAAGTACTTAGCTTTCAATCAAATCCTAACTAACATAATGATTACTAAAAATGTAAACTTAAAGCATACACTTAAACTAAATCATTCTAATTCATTAATGAACTTCTAACCAACCTAAAATTTAAAAGATGTAGATTGAGTTAGGAAAGTGAATATAAACTAAAACTTATTAAGTTAAAAGTCTTCTAAAACTCAAAATTCACCTAAAACTCAATCAAACCTTAAGATAATCTTTTAAAATAAATCAACAAACCTCTTAATACAAGTATATCAACTTGGTTTTTAGAATGGACTACTCCGGGCTGCGGGGCTAAGTGTCCTAAGGAGGCCTGGTTCCTCGAGCCTGGTGGCATAATTCCACGAACCAGTTGATAGCAAACTTAATTAATTTAACCCCTTAATTAATAATAAACCACCTAATTCATCTTTCTTTTTTAATTTATAACCATTGAATAATTCAATCAAATCCTAAAAAAAAAATTTTAATATCAATCCTAAGACATTAATATTTAAACTCAAATTAAAATTTCTCTTTTGACCTTTAACAAATCAAATGAAAGAAATTATAATTAAACTATCCTATATATGACCTACCCAAACCTACACACTATTACACACCCTTAGAATTGTTTTATTAGAACAAGACTTTTAGCTCTAGGTTAGGCTTATATTTTCTCTTGTTATTCAATGTTTGCTACATGTACATGTTCTATAAATGCATTTTTTTAAATTTCTTGTTAGTTATATTTTTGTTATTTACCTGCATTTCTTTTCTGAATGGCATCTACGCTCATATATATATATATATATATATATATATATATATATATATATATATATATATATATATATATATATATATATATATATATATATATATATATATATATATATATATATATATATATATATATATATATATATATTTCTATTATCTTATTTGCAAGGTACATCGGAGCTTAATGATCAAGGATCGAGCGACATCACTTGCTTATAAGCTTTTAAGTGGCAGCGCCACAATTTGAGATCATTTGTTTGCTTGGAGCTATTAAATGGAAGCGTCACATACATTCAGGTATAATTTCTGCAACTAATACACTCCTAATTACATATCGGAACTGCTTCACATCACACACTGCTTGTTAATAGGTATTCTAGCATGTTTGGGTCGCGACACGGAACGAACAGACTGACCAGGATCTGGTTATGGAATTTGGTTCAGAACTGAAACTTCCAAAGTGATTTAACTCAAACAGACACACAGACACAGAGCTACTATGAATCATCAAACACAGCGGAACAAAACATCTATCTTTTCTTTTTCTCAAAATAATCATCTACAACAATCATCTACAAATACGGTACATGGCTTTTAACCAGAAAGAAAGACAGAACAGAAAAGCCATGACTGTATAAAAATCAAAAGTACAAAATAATACCTACGGATCAGACTCTGAAATCTATTCCTGGACTTCCTTCCCTTTCCCAGAACCTGAAAATCACCAGAAAACAAGAGTGAGCTCAATAGCTCATCAAAGCAACAAACCTCCAATCAAAATTCTCAGAAGCCAAAACCAAACACATCAGACAAATCCGTATAGAAATCAGAACAGAATCGGACAGATATCAAATCGGACAGATCAGAACGAAACAGATCACATCAGAACAGATACGGACAGATTAAATCAAATAGAAACAAAAATCATTTCAAATCAGAAACAGAATAGATCAGACAGATCACATCAACAGAATCAGAAATCAGAATTGCAGATCATATCGTATCAGAATCATAATTGCTTACATAACAGATACGGAAATCAGAACCATATCAAATCAGATATCAGATATCAGATATTTAATTAATAGCTAAACTAAACTAAACAGAATCACTACAGATTCTGACCCTTATGTCTCCCTTGTGCTCATGGCACCAGAAATTTGTTGAGTAATTAATAGCTAAGCTAAATGTGCTTACGGCACCAGAATAATAGAATTCATCGGATCCGGAATATAACAGATATTTCTCCAACTTGAGCTCATCTAAGTTTTTCCCCCAGACACTAACTGAATCTCATAGGATCCAGGCCCCTTATAACTCCCTTTTTATAGCATATAAAGATAGCATAATAATTCAGAATAAATCTGGACAAATCAGAAATCAGACAAAAATCGGGCAGCACAACGGCAGTATACGGAATTTACACAATTTTTCCTGAAAATAACAAAATACCAAATTTGCACAGAATGTAGATAACAACATTTCAGAAAATTTATTCTACTGCACAGATAATTTTCAATTACACAAAAAAATCCAGTCTAAATAAAACCCCGTCGGATAAAAAATACCCGGACAAAAATCTTCAGAAAATAACCAAAATGTGCACACTCGGCACGTCAACAACATACAGAAAGTTACGCGGTAAAAACTGAACCAATCGAAAGATACGGACGAAAATCACTAACGAAAACAAAATCCAAACAGAAAACGCCGCCAAACATAACGGTTCTGAAAATTGAGAAAGGCGGAATGTGCCTTACCTTGCGTACAGCAATTTCCTGAACAATCTCGTTGGACGAAAACGGCTCCGCGTCGCCCGAAAATCAACTTTTGCAAATTCCACCTCGACTTTCTCTCTCCTCGGCTGATATTTTCATTTTTTTTATGATTTTGTCTCTCTTCAAAACGACTGATTTCAGGTTTATAATACACAAATCGGCCCGGCCGATCGCCAGATCATCCTGAGACGATCAGACTAATTTGGATCATCCTGGATGGTTCCCAGAACTAGTTTTAGGCCGATATTTTGAACAGTGCCAGTCGGCCTGGCCGAAGCCTCGATCAGCCTGGACGATGCTTACGGAAAATCACCTGGAGAAAATCTGGGCAAATTCTAGAGCAAATTCTCAACTGATCGTCCCAGGACGATCCCAGATTGTCCTGGACGATCCTGGAGCAGATTTTTGATATTACAATCTCCCCAACTTCAAAAAAAAAAAAATGTCGTCCTCGATATTATCCAATCCAACTCAGTCGGAACAAGTATGGGTACGACTGTCTCATGTCAGACTCCTTCTCCCAAGTCGCTTCCCGTGCAGTCCGGTGCTTCCACTGGACTTTAACCATCGGAATCTGTTTATTTCTTAACTTTCGGACGTCGTACGCCAAAATCAACTCTGGCTCTTCCTTGTACGCCGGATTCTCCTGAATCTCAACTTCATCAGCTGATACCTTCTTCCCAGAGTCGGAAACCCACTTCCTCAGAGTTGATACATGAAACACATTATGCACATCAGGCATCGAATCAGAAAGTAACAGTCGGTAAGCAGATTTTCCAATTCTTTCCAAAATTTCAAAAGGTCCAACATACCTTGGACTAAGCTTGCTCACCTGACCAAATTTTCTCACACCCTTCATCGGGTTGACTTTGACATACACAAAGTCACCAACCTGAAACTCAACAAACCTGTGCTTCTGATTGTAATACTTCTGTTGTTGATCCTGAGCATCTTTTAATCTTTCTTTTATCAAACTGATCTTCTTAACAGTTTCCTCAACAAAAGGGGCACCCAGCTCCTGTCTATCTTCGATCTCAGTCAAAGTCAAAGGAGTACGACACTTCCTGCCATACAGAGCCTCGTACGGTGCCATGCCGATACTGGACTGAAAACTGTTCTTATAAGCAAACTCAATCAGCGGGATATGATCTTCCCAGCTTCCGCCAAAGTCCAGAACACATAACCTCAACAGATCTTCCAGCACCTGAATAGTCCTCTCAGACTGTCCATCGGTCTGAGCATTAAAGGTTGTACTGAAATGCAGTTTCGTACCTAAGCCTTGCTGAATGCCTTTCCAAAGTCTAGAAGTAAAGCGTCCATCTCGATCAGAAACAATCACTCGAGGCACACCGTGCAATCTGACTATTTCCTTCACATATATCTGTGCCAAACGATCCATCGGATCGGTCTGTCTGATCGGAAGAAAATGGGCGGACTTCGTCAATCGATCTACAACCACCCAAACAGCATCGTGCCCTTGTCTAGATTGAGGAAAACCCATCACAAAGTCCATCGTTACCTCCTCCCACTTCCACTCAGGGATAGGCAACGACTGCAACAGTCCACCTGGTCTCTGATGCTCTGCCTTCACCAACTGACAGGCTTCGCATCTCGACACAAACTCTGCCACATCCTTCTTCATTCCAGGCCACCAGAACAAAAGCTTCATATCAGCATACATCTTACCACTGCCTGGATGTACAGTGTAGCCTGAATGATGAGATTCGTACAGAATCTCTTGCCTCAAATCTCCAAACACAGGTACCCACAACCTGTTCTTATAGAAAATAGCAACAGAATCAGAAATTCGAAGTTCAGGAGTCTTACCAGATCCAATCTGAGCAATCAACTTCGAATAATCAGAATCTGACTTCTGGGCTTTCTGAATCCTTAGTTCCAAAGTAGACTGAATACTCATCTGAGCCAAATCCAAATCACTGGAGGAAATCACCTCCAACTGCAAGCGCTCCATATCTCGAATCAGGAAATTATCAAAAGTAAGCTGCAAACCTGATAGTCCAGAAGATTTCCTGCTCAGAGCGTCGGCTACCACATTAGCCTTCCCAGGCTTATACTGAATAGTCAAATCATAGTCCTTGATCAACTCAAGCCATCTTCTCTGCCTCAAATTCAGATCCTTCTGGGTAAAAATGTACTTCAGGCTCTTATGATCAGTGAAAATCTCACATCTGACGCCATACAGGTAATGACGCCAAATCTTCAAAGCAAACACAACAGCAGCTAACTCCAAATCATGCATCGGGTAATTCTTCTCATGTGGTTTCAACTGTCTAGAAGCATAAGCAATTACCCTTCCATTCTGCATCAGCACACAACCTAGTCCTTTCAGTGAAGCATCACTGAACACCTGAAAACCTTCCGTACCTGACAGAAGTGCTAACACTGGAGCTGAAGTCAAACAGTCCTTCAATCTCTGAAAACTAGCTTCACACTCCGGTGTCCAACCAAAAGGTACTGACTTCTGAGTCAGTCTCGTCAGAGGCGTCGAAATTTGTGAAAATCCCTTCACAAATTTCCTATAATATTCGGCCATGCCCAAGAAACTACGTACCTCAAATACCGTAGTCGGCCTTGGCCAATCAGCAACTGCCTGAATCTTCTGGGGATCAACAAAAATACCTTCTCCGCTCACCACATGCCCCAGAAAAGAAATCCTCTTCAGCCAGAATTCGCACTTGGAGAACTTGGCATACAGCTGATGCCGCCTCAAAGTCTCCAATACAATCCTCAAATGTCTGGCATGATCATCCTCAGAAGCAGAATATACCAGAATATCGTCGATGAAGACGATCACAAACTGATCCAAATACTCCCTGAATACTCGGTTCATCAGATCCATGAAAATAGCAGGCACATTGGTTACCCCAAAAGGCATAACCAAGAACTCGTAGTGCCCGTACCGAGTACTGAAAGCTGTCTTCACCACATCAGCTTCCTTCACCTTCACCTGATAGTATCCGGATCACAAATCAATCTTCGAAAATACTGAAGATCCGGAAAGCTGATCAAACAAGTCGTCAATCCGAGGCAAAGGATACTTGTTCTTGATAGTGACTTTTTTCAAATCTCTGCAATCCACATACATACGGAGTGTCCCGTTCTTCTTCTTCACAAACAAAACAGGTGCTCCCCAGGGCGAAACACTAGGACGAACAAAGCCTCTGTCAACTAACTCCTGAAGTTGAACTTTCAACTCAGAAAGTTCTTTCGGTGCCATCCTGTACGGAGCTTTTGATATCGGAACGATACCCGGAAAAACATCGATAGAGAACTCCACATCTCTAACCGGAGGTAAACCAACCAACTCCTCAGGAAAAACATCAGCAAACTCCCGTACCACTGGGATCTCAGAAACAGAACCGACCTCCAAGTTCAGATCCCGCACCGAAGCCAAAAACATTGGGCATCCCTTCTTCCACATTCTGCTCACCTCCAACACAGAAATCAGACTGGAGAGAACACCTCGTAATCCCTGAAATACAACTCTCTCTCTAGACACAAGCAAACTCACTTGCTTCTTCAGACAGTCAATCTGAGCCTCATACAGACTCAGCCAATCCATGCCTAGAATCACATCATAAGATGAAATCGGCAACAAAATCAGACTTGATTTCCACTTCTTGCCAGCAATATCAATCTCACAAAAACAAAACTTACGGGCAATCAAATTACTTCCAGCCGGTAAAATCACAGAAAGGGAAACCGGCAACAAAACTGACTCTAAATGCAAAAGCTCAAAACAGCGCTCGGACAGAAAAGAGTGACTCGCTCCAGAGTCGAACAAAACACAACAGGGCTGATCAGAAATGTAAATCGTACCTGTCACAACATCTGGAGCATCATGAGCCTCCTGCTGACTCAGACTGTAAACTCGTGGCTGAACTGGAGCAGGAGCTGAAGCAATAGAACTACTCTGCTCCCTCTGAACAGTAGGTGGTCTCCGTGGTCCAGAACTAGAACTACCACCTCTACCAAAAAATCCCTCAGGGCGAGGAGGAACAGTCCTCGGTCTTCCTGCTGCTGAACCGGCAGGTCTAATAAAACCCTCTGATCGGAACTCAGAACGCCGATCAAATCCAGCCTGTGGACACTCTGCAATCCGATGTCTTGGCTGACCACATCTGAAGAACAGACCAACCATCCTGTAGCACTGGCCATGATGTCGCCGTCCACAATTCTGGCACACAGGTGCCATACTAACAGATCCAGAACTTGTCGTACTTGTAGCAGTACCAGACGACCCTCCGCTCCTCCTGGAATCAACAGATCCAGAACCAGCTACAAATCTCCTCTTCCCAGAGGAACCACTGCCAGAAGCCTCACCTCCAAATCTCTTCCTACTCGCAGTCCACCGCTGTTGAGTAGCTGTCATGTCATTCTCTATCAAATGAGCTCGCTCCACAAGCTCAGAAAAATCAGAAATCCGGAACGGTATCAGGGGCTGCCTCAAAGTATCTCGTAATCCCCTCAAGAATCTGTAGCACCTCTCAGCAGAAGTACTAACCAGCTGCGGAGCATACCTGGCTAATGCAGTAAACTCAGCCTCGTACTGCATCACCGTCTTGCTCCCCTGAACAAGTCTCAGAAAACTCTCCTGCATCTGCTGTCGTGCAGAAGGGGGAACAAACCAGTCTCGAAATACCTCAGTGAACTCTTCCCAGGTAATCAAAGAGATCAATCTGCCCTGAAATCTGGCTGCCTGCTGGCCTTCCCACTAATGCTCAGCCTCTCCGTCCAACAGAAAAATAGCTAATGGAACCTTCCTAACTGACGGACACTGCATTCCGTCAAAGGTCTTCTCCAATCTCCTCAGCCACTCCTCGGCTGCTCTGGGCTCAATAGCACCCTCAAATCTTGGAGGTTTCAACCTCAAAAACAACTGCAAATGTCTATCAATGTCATCAGATCTGACAGTAGAAGCTCTGCTCTGAGTCTCGCTCACTATCTGAGCAACAAGTGTAGCAAACTGAGACAGTGTATCAGCACCGGCCACTGGGACTGTACTCCCCACTGGTGCTGCCTGACTGGCAATCTGCCCGTCTGTCATGTCTGGGTCTGGCTGATCCATACAGAAAATCCAGAAAAATTCAGAAAACTATCACAAAAACAACACAATAAAAAGCCAAACAAACCAAAACTACCTCCCAGACAGACTCACTGATCACTTCCTATAGCTCCGTTTTACACAATCCCAAATTCCACAACCAATGCTCTGATACCACTAAAATTTGTCACGACCCGACCCGATCCAGGACGGATCCCGCTCGCACCGGGTCGCGACACGGAACGAACAGACTAACCAGGATCTGGTTATGGAATTTGGTTCGGAACTGAAACTTCCAAAGTGATTTAACTCAAACAGACACACAGACACAGAGCTAATATGAATCATCAAACACAGCGGAACAAAACATCTATCTTTTCTTTTCCTCAAAACAATCATCTACAACAATCATCTACAAATACAGTACATGGCTTTTAACCAGAAAGAAAGACAGAACATAAAAGCCATGACTGTACAAAAATCAAAAGTACAAAACAATACATACGGATCAGACTCTGAAATCTATTCCTGGACTTCCTTCCCATTCCCAGAACCTGAAAACCACCAAAAAATAAGAGTGAGCTCAACAGCTCAGCAAAGCAACAAACCTCCAATCAAAATTCTCAGAAGCCAAAACCAAACACATCAGACAAATCCGTACATAAATAAGAACAAAATTTGACAGATATCAAATCGGACAGATCAGAACAAAACAGATCAAATCAGAATAGATACGGACAGATCAAATCAAACAGAACCGAACAGAAACAGAAATCATTTCAAATCAGAAATAGAACAGATCAGACAGATCACATCAACAGAATCAGAAATCAGAATTGCAGATCATATCGTATCAGAATCATAATTGCTTACAGAAAAGATACGGAAATCAGAACCATATCAAATCAGATATCAAATATCAGATATAATAGATATTTCTTCAACTTGAGCTCATTTAAGTTTTTCCCCCAGACACTAACTGAATCTCATAGGATCCAGGCCCCTTATAACTCCCTTTTATAGCATATACAGATAGCATAATAATTCAGAAGAAATCCGGACAATCAGAAATCAGACAAAAATCGGGCAACACAACGGCAGTATACGGAATTTACACAATTTTTCCTAAAAATAACAAAATACCAAATTTGCACAGAATGTAGATAACAACATTTCAGAACATTTATTCTACTGCACAGATAATTTTCAATTACACAGAAAAATCCAGTCTAAATAAAACCCCGTCGGATCAAAAATACCCGGACAAAAATCTTCAGAAAATTACCGAAATGTGCACACTTGGCACGTTAACAACATACAGAAAGTTACGCGGTAAAAACTGACCCAATCGAAAGATACGGACGAAAATCACTAATGAAAACAAAATCCAAACAGAAAATACCGCCAAACACGACGGTTCTGAAAATTGAGAAAGGCGGAATGTGCCTTACCTTATGTACAGCAATTTCCTGAACAATCTCGTCGGACGAAAACGGTTCCGCGTCGCCCGAAAATCAACTTTTGCAAATTCCACCTCAACTTTCTCTCTCCTCGGCTGATATTTTCATTTTTTATGATTTTCTCTCTCTTCAAAATGACTGATTTCAGCTTTATAATACACAGATCGGCCCGGCCAATCGCCAGATCGTCCCGGGAAGATCAGACCAATTTGGATCGCTAGGTTTTTGGCCTTTTCTTGTTTTGGGTATAATACCCCCCACCTTCTGTGAGCCTTAGAGACTATTAGAGTCATTTAGGCCTGTAGAGTAGGTCACCTACTTTTTCCATTGGGCTTCATTGTTTTCTCACATAAAGTGGGTATGCTAGGATGGTTTGTTGTGCAGATACCTTGCCTGGAGTGTATCTGGTGTGTTTATTTAATTTTTTTGTACTCTGGATGTCATGCATGCATTTGTTTTAGACAACTTACTTCACACTACACTTCACTTACATGCATACATTACATTAGTAGACCAAAAGATATTTTGTATCTTGTTTCATGCATCATACATGGCATTATGTATTCCCTTTTGCATATTATGGAGCTATTGATTGAAACTCTTAAACTATAATTCCTTGACTTCCTAGGATAGAGCCTTTCTATCTTGTATACATATGGGACGATTGATTGTATTTAGGATGTTAGTTGGCAGCTCACTCCAGGCAAGTATAAGCCCAGATTGTACACCCCTCATTGTGTCTCCTTTCTTCTGTTGTGTTTTGAGTCTGTCTTTTCTCTTAGGATAGTAATTCGATCTTTGATCTTTTAAACTCAAAATTTCAATCATATCTTTATCCCTTCAAAAAGGTCTAATCATCATTAAAGATAAATAGAAGAGACTCTTTGGAATAAAACTTAGGAAATCTTTTTGTGCACCAAATTAAGAAGTGAATAATACATCATCCTTAATCGACAGTTTTCCTACGTCAAGGCCTAGGATGTAATTAACTACGGGGGCTTGCGCCCGTAGGAAACTGATCCCCACATTCAAATAAATCCTGTTCGAGCTGATGTATCGAATAGGGGAAATCTCGTGACTTTGATTAGGTTATATATATTATTATCCATCGAGGTGTGTAGGTGAAATTCGCTATCATCCATAGTTAATCGTATGTATAATCTCATCTGCCCTCCCATTGGCCTGCTTGTGTCGGGTGTAAAGGCATACGATCATTTTGACCTACGGGATAGTGTGGTCGTACCCTTTGCATTCGAACCACATGAGCAGCATCCTTTCGGAGACCCACAGATTTCTGGCGACCATGGTGGGACGAGTTTCTCTCTCCATCTTTGGATGTTGTATTATTCACTTCTGTAGGTAATCCTAGTTTGATGCCTAGTTTGAGTTCCCATTTTCTACTCCACTCTCTTCTCTTAATTCTTAGTGAGAGTTAGATATTTTTAATGTATAAAGATTTAATTAAGATTTTGAGTTTATTAGATCTTTATCTTAAATTCAACATCATATCAATCTATTTCAATTTTTAATTCTCTTTGTTCAAATCAAAACTTTAATATCTATCAATTCCTAGTTGGAATTCTTTTCAGCTTAATCTTGATCCATATCATTTCGAATGAGAATCTTTATTCTATCCTTGATTACATGATTCATATACTTGGCATAAACTTTAGTCTTTAGTATCTCTCTAATCTGAGCTCCTTTAGACTTGAGCTTGATTCATATCAGGCCAAATAAAATTCAAATTTGATCTTTAAGGTAAGGGTCCTTAAATTTGACATGTGTAAAATTTTCAAAAGAAAACTTAATTTGAGAAAAGTTTGAGAGTTTTAAATATAATACAGACTTTTGAGAGAATTTTTTTTAGAGAGTAATTGACTTATTTTCCTTAATGAAAATTTATCTCTATTTTATTTAAAATGTGAAGTAAGTGTTCATTGACTCCTTTAAACACTTAAAGAATTTCTTATGATGATCCAAAGGAGTAATCCTCTCCCTCCCATCTCTTGTGTGGAATAGTTTCATTTTTAAATTAAAATCTTTGACAAATTGGAATTGGGCTTAGAAATGAAAATTTTCTCTATTAGCTTGCAAATTTTTTATCTCGTAGGTATCCTTTACATATATATGAATTTATTTCATAATTTTCTCAATCGGGTTGTTCATTCTTATCATAGGATCGGGTTTATTTTGTGAATTTTTCTTCCTTATATAAGAGAATGAGTTTTCTTCTCTTATGTTTGGAAGATAATTTTACAACTGAGAAATATTCTTTTAGAGATTTAGAAAGGAAGCCAATTGCAAAAAGTGAAAAAAAAAAGATGCGCAAAGCGCCAAAAGTGAAAGATGCACAAAGTGCATCAGAAGTAAAAAGATGCGCAAGCGCCAAAAATTAAAGATGCACAAAGTGTATCAAAAGTGAAAAGAAGCACAAAGTGCCACAAAATTAAAAAATAGGCATACAATGAGCCTAAAGTGAAAGTGCAAATGGCTTGTCTTTCTTGTAAATCTCTAAATCTCAAAAACTCATGTGTCCTTTGCTATTTTTTATGCTTGAGTTTGAAAATGATGACTTTGAATTCATATTATGTATTAATATTTTATTAGATATAAAGATACTATTCATGCAAGAAGATAGAGAAGATTCAATTTCTTTATCTAATTTAAATCTTTTTGGATTAGATTTTAATTCAAACAATGCTTATCTAAGGGAGAGAACCCAGTTTAGCTTGTAGAGAGCTTGACTTGGGTTAGCAAATTTCAAATCCCTAACCTTTTTGGGTTTAGATGGAGTCAACCAATTTCTTACTGAAATTTTAAATTTGGTTCCTTATGTTATTTTGATTGGGCCAAAATAATCAAGAGGTAAATCTTTCATTTTGGGAAATAATCCTCTTACTCTTTGATGAAATTTCTACTATTTGAAAAATATATATATATATGAATCAAACTTATCTCAAATAATTAGTGATTGTTTAGCATCTCTTAGTGTCTCTACTATTGAGCATGTTTAAATATTCACCTTGTTCTTTTGAAAATTCTTGCATGAAAATTTTTGGACCCTAACATTTGATTATAAATCACTCTTAAGGACTGATATGACTCTTTTGCGCATGTTATCCTTTGAATCTTGGTTGTTTCGAGTTATGGTTGTTTTTCTTAAAAGTAATCATTTGGCGTGCATTATCTCTCTTGATATCTTTATGCCGCCATCTCTTGTTTGGGAGTCACTCTCCCATTCAAGTTATTTTTCTCACTTGTTTTGGGAGCCACTCTCCCATTTAAGTTGTTAGTTTTGGTCGCCTGCTTGGAGACACTATCCCATTTAGGTTGTTATTTTGTTCACTTGCTTAGGAGCCACTATCCCATTCAAGTTGTGGTCTTTGTTCACTTGCGTAGGAGCCACTATCCCATTCAAGTTGTTGCTTTGTTTACTTGTTTGGGAGCCACTCTCCCATTCAGGTTCTTATTCCATTTCTTAGTTGGGTTCATTCCCTTAAATCTTTATATATGTGATTGTTCTGCTGTGTCTCTTTCTCATATTGGTGTCATACTAGCTTTACCTTGATTTGCATAAGAATATTCATCTTCATTACATGTCGTTCTTCCTCCACGGACAGACCCATAGGAGAGATTTTTTATTCGATTTCTGGTGGATTTCATTGTTCAAGAGATCCCCTTTCGCCACTTCACTTCTTTTCTGCTCTTTGTTCTACCATTTCGAATATGGTCAGGCGAACATTGAGTAATCCTCATTCACCGTTTCAAATATGGTCATGTGGATATTGGATCCTTTTCTCTCTTTTGCCTTGTTGTTGCGAATGGGGTCAGGCAGGCATTAGACCTCTTTGGGAAGCTCTTTATTCGCTGTTGCGAATATGGTCAGGTGGATATTGAGCTATTCTCATTCGTCGTTACGAATATGTTCAGGCGAATGTTGAACCCCCTTTCTTTTAACCTTTGTCTCGCTATTGCGATCTGGTCAGGCAGACATTGGGTTGTCCTCATCCACTGTTGAGATCTGGTAAGGTGTATGTTGGACTTTCCTCTTTTGTCCCACCGTTGCGATTTTGATCAGGTGGACATTAGACTTTCGGGAGGGCTCATTATTTGCTGTTGCGAATATGGTCAGGTGGATTTTGAGCCATTCTCATTCGCTGTTGCGATCTGGTCAGGCGAATGTTGAACTCCCCTTTTTGGTTGAGAGAGCCCGACAGAGTCCCTGGGAGGCATTCCTCACCACTCTTTCCTCTTTTGTCCCACCGTTTCGAATATGGTCAGGTGGACATTAGACTTTCGGGAGGGCTCATTATTCGCTGTTGCGAATATGGTCAGGTGGATTTTGAGCCATTCTCATTCGTTGTTGCAATCTAGTCAGGTGAATGTTGAACTGCCCTTTTCTTGGACCCTTTGTTTTGCCGTTTCGAATATGGTCAGGTAAACATTGGGTCATCCTCATCAGTCGTTTCGAATATGGTCAGGTGGATGTTGGATCTCTTTTTCCTCTGTTCTGCTGTTTCGATCTGGTCAGGCAGACAGTTGATTCTTTACTTGTCTTACTCTTGTTCACTGTTTCGATATGGTCAGGTGAGTATTGAGTTTTCCCCATTCGCTGTTGCGAATATGGTCAGGTGGATATGGGACCCCCTCTTTCTTTCTCCTTCTGTTCTGCTGTTTTGATCTGGTCAGGCAGACAGTTGGCTCTTTCCTTTCCTTACTCTTTTCTCACTGTTTCGAATATGGTCAAGCGAGCCTTGAGTTTTCTCCATTCACTGTTTCGATCTGGTCAGGTGGATGTAAGACCCTTTTTCCTTTCTCTATTCTGCTGTTATGATGTGGTCAGGTAGATAGATGATTTCCTTATCCATGGTTGTTCTTCCCTGTTACTTCCCTTTGATTATTACTCGATGCAATTTGCTCCAATTTTTAAATGATGGTTGAATTTGCTTCTCCTCGCATCATCTTAGACATGTGTTCTAGGTGATCGTTGAGTTTTTCTTAGTTCTTTATGTCACTACTTTGATTTTGCTCATGTGAGCATTGAATCCATTCCTTCTTCTATTCTACTGTTGTGATTAGGCAGATAGTTGAGCTTCTTCTCTTGGCTCTTTCTCACTATCCTGGTTTAGTTAAGTGAGCATTGAGTATTCTTCATTCGTTGTTTCGATTTGGTTAGACGAATGATGGGTTTCATTCTTTCTTTTGTCCCACCATGTTTGTATGATTGGGTGAGCATTATATGAATGAACGATTGTTGTATGACTATATGATCATTTGTATGATTTGATGACTATTGTATGACTATGTGAGCATATAATTGAGTGGCTATTGCATGATCATGTGAATCATTGTATGATTATATGATTGCTATGTTATTAGTTCATGATTGTTTTCTTATTGTGTGGTTTGGTAATCACTATGTAACTAAACAATTATTATGTGATTGTGTGAGCATTATACCGTTGTGTTTATGATTTGATTGTGTTATTAAATGACTGCATCACTATTGCATGATTAGATGGTTGCAGTATTGTGTGATCATGATAAAGATTGGTTAATTGACCACCACATGATCATTTGCTTATTATTATGTGGTTTGGTTCGATTAGATGTTTATCATTTATTTATCGCATGGTTGTGCGGTTACTATATAATAGTGTGATTATGCTGTGATTTGATTATTGCTATATGTTGAATTATTATGGCATGAGTATATTGTATAACATCATGTGAATACATGACTATTGCATGGTTTGTGATAAGATCACAGTGATAGAAGTGTATATTGATTATACAGTTGTATGATTATGTGATTGGATGATCATCTCATAATTATGTGATTGCTTGGTCAGTGTGTGATTGTATGTTCATAACATGGTGGGACACTTATTGCATGCTTGTTGTATGATTGTATGCTTCTTGATTCTCTTTAGCTAGTTCTAGGATTCTTCCTAGTGAGTCTTTCTATTTGATCGTAGGATTGCATCTTCCTAGCGAGTCTTTTTTATTTGATCATAGGATTGCATTTTCCTAGTGAGTCTTTCTATTTGATCATAGGATTTCATCTTCCTGGTGAATCTCGTTCGTGGTTGTTGGGTTGTACCTCCTTAGGGATAAGGAGGTCAACGCCAACACGTGCGATTCACTCATTATTCACCGCACCTGTTGGGGTGGAGTTTGTTGACCTCTTTTTTGTCTTGATTTGCCATCGAGCACGTTTGATCGAGTTGAGTGGGCCTCGTCGAGCTCGACTCAACTCGAATCAGCATCGATTCGAGTTTGATTTTATTATTATTATTATTATTATTATTATTATTATTATTATTATTTTGGAATTAATTCGATCGAATTGGGTCGAATTTGAATTAACCTGATTTGAACCGGATTGAACTCAATGCAGACTTGATTTCAGCCCAATAGGCCTAATTTAATTTCAATTGAGCCTTAATCAACTTTTTTTTAATTTGTCCTCGATCAAGAAATAGATCCTATGGCCCTGATTTTTATCGAAAATTTGAAACCTATTGTCGTCGTCAGTGATTCAGTCGCACGATCTGCTTGTTTTAGAAAGAATGCAGGAGTTGATTAAGGGAGAGCAGCGCGATAGAACATATTTTTGGTGTGTGGAGGGGGGATCGAGATGGCGAGGCAGCGGGATGATCTCCCAGGCTCGCAACTCTACCGGGCATTGAACTGGTCCCCTCTCTCTCTCTTCAGCTCTCGTTGCTATGACCCGAAGAAGCCCTAGCCACAAGCTCTCTTATCTTTCTCTCCTTCGGCCGACCCGGTCTCTCTCCCCTCCC
Organism: Dendrobium officinale; assembly: GCA_019514585.1. Lineage (NCBI taxonomy): Eukaryota > Viridiplantae > Streptophyta > Magnoliopsida > Asparagales > Orchidaceae > Dendrobium > Dendrobium officinale. Next base: position 26,744,129 of record CM033692.1, read on the forward strand.
GATCTCCCTCTAGTTCGCGGAGGTCAGACGAAATTGAAGCCCCCTTTGTACTCCCGTTTTCCTCTATTCGCAAAGGACCCGAGGCAAGACCCTATTCATCGGCTCCTCCCTCAGCTGGCCTAGCCTCGACGACTTTCACCCAAGCTGAGCTCGACGTCGTTTTCACGACTTGCCCTAGCTGACTCAAGAAGATTTTGCTAGTTGTAGGCGAAACCGAAGCACCCTCCCGCTGCTCTTCTCCCTTGCTCGGACTGGACTCTAGAATCTCAAGCCGACGACCTCCCTCCGTCCGATCCTGCCTCCAAGTGTGCGAAACCCCCATGCCCTAGACGATGCCGACCCGAGCTCCCACCTTGGCCGTCGACTTCTCTTCCCATTCGAGCAGGTATATCTCCCTTTCTTCTTCTCATCCCTTCTCCCACATCTTCCATTTCTTCATCCTTCTTCCACTTCTTCTCAGATTTTTCTCCTCTTTCTTTTCCTGCCTTAGTTGGTTGAATGAAATTGCCAAGTATTTGAGTATCGTCCTATATGTGTTATGAGGGCTTTTGAGTTTCAAGTTCTTCTTTTCTTAGATTATTGTAGGCTTGATCCTTTCCTCAAATGATTGTTCACGTTATATGTGTTTTGGATGGCTTTATTATAAAAAAAAAATTTGAGGGTTTGGGCTGCTGTAGCATTGCGGCTTTTCTATTTGCTCTTAATTCCATTTCCTTTGATTTCTTACCATTGGTTTTATTGTAAGGAAAATTCTGCACTCATTGGAAATGTAGGTTTTCTAACCTACAAAGTCTTTTCTCTAGAAATATGTCTAAGATAACCTCATGGAATGTGAATGAGCCTTATGACGTGATTTATGTTGCTTGAAATCTGAGCTTTGGTGTATAAAATTTGCATTTGTTGCTAGCTTACATCATGTAATGGTGTGTAGAACATCATGTGTAGGTGATAGAAAATTGTGGCACATTCCTGTTAAGTGTATGCAAGGTGGTTGTATAAATGGCTACTTGGAATCTTTCTTGTCGAATGGAGATATACTATGTTTGAATGCCATACAATATGCACTAAGAGGGCTTTGGTTATTTCACTGTTAAATAGCAGCAGACATATGCTTATTGTAATTTGATATTCAACACATTTGATTTTTTTATACATGTAATGACGGTGTTTGTATGGTATGATCTCTCAATGGGTCCATTTCATATAGTTTCATAGTGTTGCACTCTAGTTGTTCGATGAAGTGTTCTTAAAAGAAAAGATACACTACAATGGGGATATGCTTATTGAAACTTTACATAGAGGTCAAAGATCTTGACTCCGCAAAGAAAATAATACTTGAGGAGTTTTAGATAATGGTTTATTTTCATTAAGCCTCATGGATGATTTAATGGATGGCTAGTTATATCTATGCGAGATTTATTGTGACTAGAATTAAAAATGTTGACGGAGCTTTTGTGGTGTATTTATCGTTGCCTTTCTAGTCTTCTTATTCCTATCGAATACATTCGTTACTCATGTTGGATTCTTTAAGGACTAATGAGTCACTTTTTTTTTTTTGATGTTTATTATGAATTTAGCAAGCAAAGTGTTAAGTCATGTTTAGTTATGAGATTAATCTAATTAATGGAGGCTTGGGATGACTTCTTGTTGCATTAAATAGTAAAAGATGATTCTCAACTTTGGAAATAAAATGTGTATTGAACTTATTTATGGGTTGTTGACATCTGTTAATAAAAATGCAATTGGTAAGTGTTAGAGTAATCCTTGTTATTTCTTTTACAAAAATTGGGATAGTGAAAGATATAAAGGCCTTTATTTATCTCTCTTACCAAACAAAGATGAAGAAACATGTAAATGAATTTTGGGCATCTTTCCTTTTCTCGAAGTGAAGTTGTAGATCGTTGAAACAACTTAAGGGAGAATAGGAAATGCTATGAATCTTGGAAGATTTTTAACAAAGTTTATTAAGAAGCATGCTAGATTTGATTGTGAAGATTGCGATGCTTGTTAGTTCTCAAAGAATGGTATTTTACTTCATGAATCATGGCCAAACTGAGATATTTTGTTATTCATACTTGTGTTCCTAGTATAACCCTCAGCATCTTATAAAGGGCGTTAAGTTAAAACAGTTATGCAATTCCGTAGAGTATGGAGAAAGTTCAAATGATAGAAAGGCTTATCTCTTATATCTTACTAAACAATTTTCTAGTAGGAAACATACTTGGTTGACTTCTAAGTAATAGCTTTCTTGTTTAAAAATGATGATTCATCCCCTTTATAGAAAATATGCTTGCATTATCTACAGTAATGATTTCAAGAGAACATTGGCAACTTCGCTTCTCTCCCATGACTCTTGATTATGAAAGATTCTAATTTTCATGTCTATAAAAGTGCATTGTTGGTAGGTTCGCATGAGATTCACAAGTTTACTGTCTTTTCTTTTGGATAAATATTTGAGGGCATTGTGTGTTTATTCATGTATCTTTGATATTAAGTTATGAGCATTCTTGAGTTTAGTATGATGTGATTTGAATATATATTGAGGAGGAGGAAACAAATGGGCATAAAGATTTATAATTTTCTTCTATATACATTCATGGTTTATCGACTTAGAGAAATATAACTTTGGCTTTCACCCTCAAACATGTATGTTCTATCAAGATGGGTATGCAGAAATATGTGGGACGATTTAGTATATGTTCAAAATTCAACCTATGAACTTCAAGTGCATGTTTGGCCTCTTTGAGCTAAGGTTGTTTGGGGAGAATTTATATATATATTTCTATAATTCAATGGCTTTGCTGATGGGATTTGGAGAAAGTATTAAGTGATTGTGAGATTTATATCTTTGCCGTCGCCGGTGTAGGCATAATGTTGGCATTAGTCCTTGGCAAGAATTGTTGTTGTGAGAAAATGAGCCTTATCTCATTGGAAAAGTATCCTAATGCATGAATTATTGCAGATTTTCTTCGTTCTCCGATTTACATATTTGCAAGTTTTCTTAGATTTTGTTTTATGGCATACGACATGAAAGTGAATTTTTGTTGAAAGGCGACTAACATAATGATTACTAAAAATGTAAACTTAAAGCATACACTTAAACTAAATCATTCTAATTCATTCATCAACTTCTAACCAACCTAAAATTTAAAAGATGTAGATTGAGTTAAGAAAGTGAACATAAACTAAAACTTATTAAGTTAAAAGTCTACTAAAACTCAAAATTCACCTAAAACTCAATCAAACCTTAAGCTAATCTTTTAAAACAAATCAACAAACCTCTTAATACAACTATATCAACTTGGTTTTTAAGATGGACTACTCTAGGCTGCAGGGCTAAGTGTCCTAAGGAGGCCTGGTTCCTCGAGCCTGGTGGCACAACGCCACGAACCAGTTGATAGCAAACTTAATTAATTTAACCCCTTAATTAATAATAAACCACCTAATTCATCTTACTTTTTAAATTTATAACCATTAAATAATTCAATCAAATCCTAAAATAAAATTTCTAATATCAATCCTAAGACATTAATATTTAAACTCAAATTAAAATTTCTCTTTTGACCTTTAACAAATCAAATGAAAGTAATTATAGTTAAACTATCCTATATAGGACCTACCCAAACCTACACACTGTTACACACCCTTAGAATTGTTTGATTAGAACAAGACTTTTAGCTCTAGGTTAGGCTTACATTTTCTCTTGTTATTCAATGTTTGCTACATGTACATGTTCTTTAAATGCATTTTTTTTTTTATTTCTTGTTAGTTATATTTTTGTTATTTACCTGCATTTCTTTTCTAAATGGCATCTACGCTCATATATATATTTTTCTATTATCTTATTTGCGAGATACATCGGAGCTTAATGATCAAGGATCAAGCGACATCACTTGCTTATAAGCTTTTAAGTGGCAGCGCCATAATTTGAGATCATTTGCTTGCTTGGAGCTATTAAATGGTAGCGTCACATACATTCAGGTATAATTTCTGCGACTAATAAACTCCTACTTACATATTGAAACTGCTTCACATCACACACTGCTTGTTAATAGCTATTCTAGCATGTTTAGGTAGCCAGTCTTAGGTTAGTTCACTAACGAAGCTTTGATCCTATAGGTCAAAGCTTGTCCCCTTCTGTGAGCCTTAGAGACCATTAGAGTCATTTAGGCTTGTAGAGTAGGCCACCTATTTGTGCCATTGAACATCATTATTTTCCCACACGAAGTGGGCATCGCTAGGTTTTTGGCCTTTTCTGGTTTTGGGTATAATACCCCCCACCTTCTGTGAGCCTTAGAGACTATTAGAGTCATTTAGGCCTGTAGAGTAGGCCACCTACTTTTGCCATTGGGCTTCATTGTTTTCTCACATAAAGTGGGCATGCTAGGATGGTTTGTTGTGCAGATACCTTGCCTGGAGGATAGCTGGTGTGTTTATTTATTTTTTCTGTACTCTGGATGTCATGCATGCATTTGTTTTACACACCTTACTTCACACTACACTTCACTTACATGCATACATTACATTAGTAGACCTAAAGATATTTTGTATCTTGTTTCATGAATCATACATGGCGTTATGTATACCCTTTTGCATATTATGGAGTCATTGATTGAAACTCTTGAACTATGATTCCTTGACTTCCTAGGATAGAGCCTTCCTATCTTTTATACATATAGGATGATTGATTGTGTTTAGGATGTTAGCTGGCAGCTCACTCTAGGGAAGCATAAGCCCAGATTGTACACCCCTCAGTGTGTCTCCTTTCTTCTGTTGTGGAGAATGTTTATTTTAATTGTATTTATGCATTGTTCATGAGAAGGCAAAAATTCACAAGTGTTGAACGTGTGCCACAGCACCCACAGATCATCATCATTACATTTCCATCTATAATGCCACAATGCATAATTTAGACATTGTAGTACCAGCCGCTCTAGAATTTTAGAAGGATTAACACCATGATAGAGCCAAGATCAACACCACGCTGCATCAACGTGAAACTACACTAAAAATTTGCATTGCATTGTTAGAGTCTCAAGAAAATAAGTATTAGACCGCCAAGCATCTGAACACTGTAACGATGGATTCCACTTTGAAGCAGTGCTCAACTTTTATAGCATTATAATTGAACAGTTGTCAAACCGAGTATTAGGAAAGTTGCTATTTGCATGTTTACATTCTTGCAGCTTGTATTATTTTGATGATTTCAAATATTATTGTTGTACATATATCTCCTAACACTATTTGGAACATTATTTCTTGCTCTAGTGTGTATTAACATTTCAGGAAAATCAACTCCAAGATATTGAAGACTTATAATCAAATTCAACATGTTTTACACTCTTAGAGAATTTTTTAATGTTCGTCCCAGGACGATCTTCTCTGTCTTGAAGCTTGCTCTGTTCGTCCAGACGAAATTTAATGTTCGTCCCAGGACGATCTTCTCTTTCTTGAAGCTCGCTCCAATCATCCAGACGAAACTCTATTCATCCCAGGATGAACTGAACCGACATACGTCAGTTGGTTACGTCCTAGAAAATTTTGTGAACCGACTTATGTAGTAAGCGTTTCGTACCGGACGAACTTGGTTCGTACGGGACGAATAGCGTGTACAAAAATATTTCGTACCAATATACATAAGGTTCATTTCTGACCATTTAAGTAAAATCGTCCAGGATGATCCACGATCGTACGGGACAATCCACTGCGTAAAGAATTGAAAACTTGCAGTTTTTGGGCGATTTTTCTTGTCTTTTGTATAAATAGTCCAAATTAGACTGCCACCCAATCTTTATGCCATTTGATCTTCGTGCTTATTGAGAGAAATGTCAAGGAGGGAGTGTAAGAGAGCATTCAAAGGAGGATTCCCACCATTGGAGTGTGAAGACTTTACTTGGTGTTTAAAGGTAAGAATCTCTACTTGTGAATTTAGATTACTTCACTCTTTTCTTTCTTCTTTCTAGATTTATTGTGAGAAGATCTGTCAAGGAGATCCAGTTCGCTGCCGACACTTGGAGAGTGTGAACAGCCGAAGGGTTCTCTGCCCACACTAGGAGAGTGTGAAAGGACGAAGGGTTCTCTGCCCACACTAGGAGAGTGTGAAAGGATGAAGGGTTCTCTACCCACACTAGGAGAGTGTGAAAGGACGAAGGGTTCTCTACCCACACTAGGAGAGTGTGAAAGGATGGACGGTTCTCTGCCAACACTATGGATTGTATAAAAGGATGACGGTTCTCTGCCGCACCGGCTAGTGGTGAAAAGAGTGTTTGTAAAGGCTTCTCCGCCTTGCTGTGGGTGCAAAAGGAGAGTCACTATTGGTATTAGTGCAATACTCAGAGGGTGCCTCTGGGGAGTGGATGTAGGTCTGGTTTAGACCGAACTACTATAAATCTTGTGTCATTTACTTTACTACTTTTTATTTTCCGCATTTTTCTTTTATTTAAAAACTCTGTGGTTGAAAAAATGTTTTCTATAAAAACTTAATTATAATTTTTATTTTGGTTCAACACATTTTCAAAGAGGGTTTAAATTTTTAAAATACCAATTCACCCCCCCCCCCCCTTCTTGGTAGCCTTAGGACATTAACTTAGATCTAACAACCTATTTACTAGACTCAACACCGAGGAGCCATGCTAACTCTACCAAAAGATGTACCACTTCAAATAATTACCATGACATGTTAGCCTAGCACTCTAGCGGAGCAAGACCAATAGTTCTGAGGCACTAGTTCATATTAAATCATCATGACAACACCATGTTGAGTGGCGAGGTACCTGAGTCCAATCATATACTTGTTATAAATTTTTTTTTTTTAGTCATTTTAAGTGAAGTCCTATACTTTTAAGAGTTTTCCTTTAATTTTCCCATAGAGTAAATTCTAAGGGAGGCTAGCGAAGAGCTAGATACTTTCATTGGGAGATCTTTGCTTTTATTATGTAAGCAATTATGTTGTTGGAGGAAATAGTGTGGAACATATCAATGGATCCTTTTAGGTGACATTTATCTTTGGTAATTCTCATGTATCTTTTTTTATATGAATGAAATGAACATGAAATTATTTTTTGTATTATCCATGTCTGGCTAAATCTCTAAGTTTTTTGTTATGGATGTAAATACATACTAAGTACTAATACAGACTATTGTGCCTTGAATTAGCATATAGATGTCTTCAATACTCCTATTCTTAATTTAATACATATAATGGCCATGTGTATAGTTAAATGGAGAAATATTAGAATAAATAGGAGTACTAAAATGGAATATTGACATATCTAGATATATGATGTTAAATGTTATAGGCTCTATCGAGATGTAATAATTGTAAGAAGGATATAAATCTTCCTTTTCACCCCTACAAGATTGACAGAGATCTTGGGATGCATATGCTTTGATTTATATCTAAAATTAAAAATATCATTAGAAGAACTATGTTGTCTTGCATATATTAGTCTAACATAGTATTTTCATCAGTATCCAATTTTTTGGCAAGTCTTCATTAAGCGGAAAAAACTCAAACAGCCTTCTTTATTCAGTAGGATAAATCATGCATTTATATTAAATAATAATAGTTTAATTGCAATTAAATAGAACACTTTTTCATGGGATCGACACTCTTTTCTATCCCTTTATTACTTGATTTACACATACTTACATATCTAGTGGGCTTTCATTATTTGATATCAATGTAAAATTAAGCATATTATTATTGAACTCTACCTCTATGTTTAGTGCACATCATTGACCACATAGCCCCATCATAGATCTACTAATGCAATATGTTCTTCTTTTAAGCATGCAATTTTTTATATTAGATCAATTCACTCTTCTACTAATGCAATATGATTATACTTTATCCTAATAAATTTATTTTTAAGCCTTTTATGCAGCCACGTAATTGTTCTTAAAAAGAAATTAACTCATCTTATGAAAAATCACATACCTTTTCTTTGTTAGAGTTGCAACAACCATCTTTTTTTATAAGACACATGTTCATGGTTTCTTCCTCTACTTCAATTTTTTATGACTCGAAGTCAAAATTAGCCCAGAAAGCTCATTGAGCTTTCTTCTTGCACTTCTTCAAATTTCCCTTATCCTCAACTTTTTTAATGGTTTGCTCTTGAGATTTGGTTATACAATCTTAATGTGGCCTGTCTTTTTTTTTTTTCCTTCAAAGCACATAACATCAGCTAAAATATAATTGAACTTATTGTATTTACCTTCCCATTTATCATTATGACATCTGTGTTTTCATTTCAAGTAATTCTTTAAATGTGTCTTCATCTTTTTCATGTCCTCATTTAAACTCCTTTAGAATTGATGTTATCTAAATCATTTGCTTTCGGCATAGTCGTATTCTCTTTTCTTTTCACACACACACACACACACACACACACACACACACATGTGTGTGTGTGTGTGTGTGTGTGTGTGTGTGTATAATTCTTTGGGAAATTCTCTAATCATGTGTAATTAATGAACAAAGTAAATTATCACAAAAATAAGCGTTCAAATATTTTGATTCAGAGATTGTCGTCGCCTTGGCATCCCAAGATTCAGGTAGTCATCTAAAAATCTCATTAACTTTTTTAAATATTTGAAATCTCTTTATCAAGTGCTTGTAAAGATGTTATAATTTTAGTAAAATGAGTATATAATGGTATTACTAGGTTATATGAAAAATAATTCATAATCATGAAGCAAAATAAGCAATCTAAACCATTTAACTTCATTTATTCTTTTATAAGTAATGCACACTCTATCCTTGATTTTTTTCTAGTTGTGCAAGTGAATACAAAATAGTCTTCAAACTTGAGTGCAGAAAAGAAATAATTTAAGTATTTAGCATTTAATTGTGCAAGTTATCTAACCCTTATACTCCATTTAGTAAAAGGTTTTTCAATCTTAGTTCAATTCATAATTTTATAGGATGATGAATATCTAGCTTGAATTAAATGTCACATACAATAATGATTTAATTATATAAATCTGGATAGTTTTATTTTTTAAAAAATGAAAGGAATATTGTTAAACAGATGTGGTGGGGTAATAGAGTACTCTTCCAAAGTGTTCCTATTACCAAATTTATACCATGCTTTAGTCTACTTGAGATGATTAAACCAAAAAATAATAACATGTTGTGATACCACTTAAAAGTGTCATGGAATAACCAAGAGGCATGTATTTGTTATTAAAAAAAACTTTAACTAAGCAATAATACACATGCACAAGAAAGTGATTTTGAAAGTATAATATAAATTTAGAGAGGAAAGTGCTAAAAATATTTCTTTCATTTGAAGAGAAATAAAATTACTTAAGATTAATTTTGATTAAATAAAAGCTTTTGAAAAAGTTTTCTAAAAATATTTCTTAAAAGCAATCACAATAGATACCATAAATCAAGATAATGAAGTTGCAAGAAATTAAAATGTGGGAAAAAAAGAGCAAGCTAAGATTTTTATTGTGGTTCGGTTCAACTCGACCTACGTCATGCGATAGCCATGTTTTCCTGGAAGGATCGTTCGGGACGAAGTGGGATCGTCCAAGACTATCAGAATAGATTCAGGTGATTAGTACAGAATCAGATGACAGAGAAGTTCATCCCAGGACAAAATTTGGTTCGTTGGGACGAAAGTTGTCCAGAGGGCAAGCCGTCCAGGGACGAAAACTATTCACGTCTGAATGAAATTCGCCCAGAGGGCAAATCATACCGGGAAGATTTGGAATCGTCTGGGATGATCTGCATGTATTTATATTGGATGGAGATATTTTGGAACCAATTGGAAGAGAGAGAAAAAGTAGGAGAGAGAAAGAGAAGAAAAATGAAGGAAAAGGCTGAATTTTGGAGGTTGTGGAGCACTTTTTGTCCGACGCAGCTGTTAGAAGAATTGTTTGTCTTGAAGTAAGGACTTTGAATCCTAATTCTGATTTTGAAGATTTCGAGTTTCGGTATTTTTTGCTCCATTTTGTGTTTTCGTTATCGAAAAACATGCATATCTTTGTATTGATGAAACTTTTACCACGTAACTTTTGGTATGTTATAGAAATGATGAATTTGCGTGATTCGAGTATTTTCTGTAAAGTTTTCATCGGGTATTTAGAATTCTGGGGGATTTTTATCGAATAAAAAATTTTCCGAATGTTGGAAAATATGGAATCAGTACAAGTAAAGTTTTGAAACGTTGTTTTATGTGATTTCTAGTAATTTGGTAATTTTTTGGATCTGTGCATTTTATAACGACTTATGTCTACTATACGATACTTTAAGGGGTTTTCTACATTGAGCTAAATCATGTTTATTGGTTGCAATGCATTGATGAGATAATGATGAATGTTGTTATATGATTGAAGCTGTTGTTATATTATTGTGATACTATTGTGTACTGTGTGTATGAAAGACAAGTAAAGACTGGTTGAACTGTTAGTTGGAGACTGATTGACCTATACAGGATAGTGGGCCGACGGGCTTTCCTTTAAATATGGTTTGGTGTTATCCTCTACTGATCACGTGATTACTGGAGGGAGTTATAAGGAGATGATTACTGTGTCGACGGGCAAAGAGTGACGACTCTTTTTACTTAGCCAATGGATACAAGATACAATGACAAGATTGAAAAACACCTTAATAGCAAGTACTTTTACTTACTCTGTATGACTACTATACTGAATTGTATATTTAGCAGTACTGTTACTACTACTGTACGGATTTATTGATATTGACGGATTTATCGTTACTGTACTGTACGGATTTAGTTACTACACGGATTTACTGCTAATGCATGATTTCACTATTATACCATTACTGTTCATGTTACTTTATTATACTGATACTGATACAGGAACTGATACTATTGATTCACTTTATTTACATATGCACATGATATACTGTGTAAGTGATATATGATTCACGTAACATGTGATATAGATTACTGGATTGGATATGATTCACTGAGCACATGATATTGGATAATTGAATTACAAGTGTAAGTTTTGATATGATTCTACGTCATTGATTGATTTTGACTGTTTCAAATAATGTTATGATTTTATTTCATTGATTTGATTTCAACAATTCGTGATAGGTATGATTTGACATTTTATACGACTGATATTATTGAACCAATGATTTATCTTTATACGAATGATATTTGATTCTTATTGAAACAATGATTTATTGATTGATACTACCAATACGAAGATTTCTTTAACGATTTAACAGTCTATGGAAGTGAGTGGCGTTATAGATAGTGACGACTACTGTAGAGATTTGACATACATACTAATTCATTGAGCTTTACAGACTTTTATATTGTATCTGTATTGATACTATTTACACATTGACTACCGTTTCTATACTGATTACTGTTTATGCGTTGATTTCTGATTCTGCATTTATTCAAATTATCATGTGTAAGTGACTGCAATGATTTGACTGATTGACATGCTTATTGCTTATGTATCATGCTTTGATTTCAATTGAAGGTATTTGGTAACCTGCTGGGCTTTTTGAAGCTATGTGGTTAATATTTTTTAGGTCAGGGCAAGGGAGTAGGAGGTTGAGGTTGATTAGGAATCTTCAGGTTTTTATCCTTTTGTTAGTGATTCTTTTTGTACTCTGGACAGGATAGATTTCATGTGTATTATGTAGATCCTGAGTATTGTAAATGAATTTTTGGGAATGAATAGAAATGTTTACATGAAGTTTTGAATTGTATGTTTTGTTAGACTATTTGTAACTGATTGATGACTATAGATAGCTCTGGTAGAAGAATGATTTAAAGGATTGACTGAATAATTCTTTCCAAGTTAGATCTTGGGGCGTCACACGTCAACTCCTCAAAGGATTTGGAGGAAGAACTGATTCTGGTACATGACAGTTTGGAGATGCTGTAGGGCAGAGGACTGTTGGCTCAAGAGCATATAATAAAAGATCAACGAACATGACAAATGATAGACCTGTCAGTGATAGTCAGAGGGAGACTGTTGCACCACGACCCATTGCACCTACTCCAGTGATGCCACGTGTATACAGTTTACAGCATTATGAAGATCAATAATGACCGAAAAGTTCTACTAGTAAGAAATTTATTTGACTGACTGATTGACATGACATTTCATGCATAGTGAATGACATGTGATCGAATGAACTATATGACTGTATGATTTTTGATGAGTTTTGATTTTGATTCGATTGGATTTGACTTTTAATTGGATGGATTTGTTTAATATCGATTTTGTATTTGAACCCTTAAGGGAAATGTCGAGGATGACATTGTTCTGAAGGTGCAGAGATTGTGATAGACATGATTTCCTGAAAGGATCGTCCGGGATAAAGTGGGATCGTCCGGGACGATCAGAACAGATTCAGGTGATTAGTACAGAATCAAATGATAGAGAAGTTTGTCCTAGGATGAAATTTGGTTCGTTGGGACAAAAGTTGTCCAAACAGCAAGCCGTCTAGGGACTAAAACTATTCACTTCTAAACGAAATTTGTCCAGAGGGAAAATCATCCCGGGATGATTTGGAATCGTTCAGGATGATCTACATGTATTTATATTGGATGGAGATATTTTGGAACCATTTGGAAGAGAGAGAAAAAGTAGGAGAGAGAAAGAGAAGGAAAAGGAAGGAAAAGGCTGGATTTTGGAGGCTATGGAGCACTTTTCGTCCGACGCCGCTGTTAGAAGATTTGTTTGTCTCGAAGTAAGGACTACGAATCCTATTTCAGATTTTAAAGATTTTGAATTTCGATATTTTTTTGCTCCGTTTTGTGTTTCCGTTACCAAAAAACGTGCATATATTTGTATTGATGAAACTTTTACCGCGTATCTTTTGGTATGTTATAGAAATGATGATTTTGCATGATTTGATTATTTTCTAGAAAGTTTTCACCGAGTATTTTGAATTTTGTGTCATTTTTATCGAATAGAAAATTTTTCGGATGTTGAAAAATATTGATTCAGTACAAGTAAAGTTTTGAAACATTATTTTACGTGATTTCAAGTAATTTAGAAATTTTCTGGATCTGTGTATTTTATAATAACTTCTGTCTACTATATGATATTTTAAGGGATTTTCTACATTGAGCTAAATCATGTTTATTGGTTGCAATGCATTGATGAGATAATGATGAATGTTGTTATATTATTGTGATACTACTGTGTACTGTGTGCGTGAAAGAATAGTTGAACTATTGGTTGGAGACTGATTAATCTGTACAGGATGGTGGGCCAACAGGAATTCCTTTAAATATGGTTTGGTGTTATCCTCTACTGATCACGTGATTACTGAAGGGAGTTATAAGGAGATGATTATTGTGCCGACGGGCAAAGAGTGATGACTCTTTTTACCGAGCCAACGGATACAAGATACAAGTTACTAGATACAATGACAAGATTGAAAAACACCTTAATAGCCAGTGCTTTTACTTGCTCTATATGACTATTATACTAAATTGCATGTTTAGCAGCAGTGTTACTGCTATTGTACGGATTTATTGAAACTGACGGATTTATCGTTATTGTACTGTACGAATTTAGTTACTGCACAGATTTACTATTAATGCATGATTTCATTGTTATACCATTACTGTTCATGTCACTGGATTGTACTAATACTGATACAGGCACTGATACTACTGATTCACTTTATTTACATCATGCACATGATATACTGTGTAAATGACATATGATTCTCTAAACATGTGATATAGATTATTGGATTGCATGTGATTCACTGAGCACATGATATTGGATAATTAAATTACAAGTGTACATTTTGATATAATTCTACGGCATTGATTGATTTCAACTGTTTCAAATAATGTTATGATTTTATTTCATTGATTTGATTTCAACAATTCGTAATAGTATTGATTTGACATTTTATATGACTAATATTATTGAACCAATGATTTATCTTTATATGACTGATATTTGATTCTTATTGAAACAATGATTTATTAATTTATTTGATTGATACTACCAATACGAAGATTTCTTTTACAATTTAACTGTCTATGAAATTGACTGGTGTTATAGATAGTGACGACTACTGTAAAGATTTGACAGACATACTGATTCATTGAGCTTTACGGACTTTTATACTGTATCTATATTAAAACTATTTATGCATTGACTATCATTTATGTACTGATTACTGTTTATGCATTGATTTCTGATACTGTTAATATTTTTAGGTCAGGATAAGGAAGCAGGAGATTGAGGTTGATCAGGAATCTTCAGGTTTTTATCCTTTTGTTAGTGATTTTTTTGTACTCAGGATAGGATAGATTTCATGTGTATTGTGTAGATCTTGAGTATTGTAAATAAATTTTGGGAATGAATAGAAATGTTTACATGAAATTTTGAATTGTATATTTTGTTAGACTGTTTGTCACTGATTGATGACTATAGATAGCTCTGGTAGAAGATTGATTTAAAGGATTGACTGAATAATTCTTTCCAAGTTAGATCTTGGGGCGTCACAGTTTTTGTGGTATTAGAGCAGTGCTTTTGAAAGAATTGATTATTACCAGAGTTATAGGATTTGATTGAGAGTTAGGTAGAATGGATAGTTCCAAGTGCATCATTTGACATGTATAGTCGCATGTGTATATCATTTCGATTATACTGAACTGTGCAGGTGAAAAGTTAAATGGATAATCCAGAGTCAAGTGCACCAAATGAGCAACACAGTGCAGCTCCAGTACCCTCAGAAAGTATGATGCAGTTGGCCACTGTTATAGCACAAGTCATGGGTGATACACAGAGTAAGATGACTGGAAGTAAAGAAGAAGAAGTAGACAAGCATTTATAGACATTTCATAAGCTGAAGCCTCCGTTGTTCAAAGGAGTTGTAGGACCTCAGGCTGTGGAAGATTGGATAATTAGGATAGAAAAGATATTTGATAGCATGCAATGTCCAGAAAGTAGGAAGGTTCCTTTGGCTGTGTTTCTGTTTGAAGGAGAAGCAGAGAGATGGTGGATTGGACAGCAGAGAGAGAAATTTCAGAGGAAGACAAACGCTGAGATTACATGGGATGAGTTCACTACAGTATTCAGGATGTGGTTTGTACCTCCGTCAGCTCGACACCAAATGTAAGAAACCTTCATCAAATTGGAGCAAGGACGCAAGACAGTGATGCAGTATGAGGCCGAGTTTACTGCACTTGCTCGGTATGCTTCTCATTTGATCCCCACCGTTGAAGAAAAGTGTTATAGATTTTTGCAAGGATTGAATAGAGAGCTGAGACACCCGCTAGTACCATTATGGATTCATGAATTTTCTGAGTTGGTGGAACGGGCTAGACTGATAGAAATTGATTTGGCAGCACCAGCATCAAGATATGATGTCAGTAGTAGGAGGAGCAGAGATGAACCGAGTAGAGAAAGAGATAGAGACAAGAAAAGCAAGTATAGTGAGTCAAGGGGATCTGCATCGATAGCATCTTCTGGCAGCTATAGCGAGTGCGTCCATTGTGGTCGACAACATGCAAGTCAGTGCTATTTATTGACGAGACAATGTTTTCGCTACGGATAGTAAGGACATAGAGTAGCAGATTGTTCTCAGAAAGGATTTGGAGGAAGAACTGATTCTGGTATAGGATAGTTTGGACGTACTGTAGGACAGAGGGCTGTTGGCTCAAGAGCATATAATGAAAGATCAACGAACAGGACAAATGATAGACCTGTCAGTGATAGTCAGAGGGAGACCATTGCACCACGACCCATTGCACCTACTCCTATGATGCCACGTGCATACAGTTTACAGCGTTATGAAGATCAACAATGACCGGAAAGTTCTACTGGTAAGAAATTTATTTGACTAACTGATTGACATGACATTTCATGCATAGTGAATGACATGTGACCGAATGAACTGTATGATTTTCGATGAGTTTTGATTTTGATTTGATTGGATTTGAATTTTGATTGGACAAATTTGTTTTATATCAATATTGTATTTGAACCCTTAAGGGAAATGTCGAGGACGGCATTGTTCTGAAGGTGGGAAGATTGTGATAGCCATATTTTCCTGGAAGGATCTTTTGGGATGAAGTGGGATCGTCCGGGATGATTAGAATAGATTCAGGTGATCAGTACAGAATCAGATTACAGAGAAGTTCATCCCAAGATGAAATTTGGTTCGTCGGGACGAAAGTTGTCCAGAGGGCCAGCCATCCAAGGACGAAAACTATTCACGTCTGAACGAAATTCGTCCAGAGGGAAAATCGTCCCGGGCCAATTTGGAATCGTCCAGGATGATCTGCATGCATTTACATTGGATGGAGATATTTTGGAACCATTTGGAAGAGAGAGAAAAAGTAGGAGAGAGAAAGAGAAGGAAAAGGGGAAAAGGCTGGATATCGGAGGCCGTGGAGCGCTTTTCATCCGACGCCGCTGTTAGAAGAATTATTTGTCTCAAAGTAAGGACTCTGAATCCTATTTTTGGTTTCAAAAATTTTGAGTTTTGGCATTTTTCTGCTCCATTTTGTATTTTCATTACCGAAAAACGTGCATATCTTTGTATTGATGAAACTTTTACCGCGTAACTTTTGATATGTTATAGAAATGATGATTTTGCATGATTCGAGTATTTTCTGGAAAGTTTTTACCTGGTATTTTGAATTATGTGGGATTTTTATCGAATAGAAAATTTTCCGGATGTTGGAAAATATTGATTCAATACAAGTAAAGTTTTGAAACATTGTTTTATGCGATTTCTAGTAATTTGGTAATTTTCTGGATATGTGCATTTTATAACGACTTCTGTCTACTATACGATATTTTAAGGGATTTTCTACTTTGAGCTAAATAATATTTATTGGTTACAATGCATTGATGAGATAATGATGAATGTTGTTATATGATTGAAGCTGTTGTTATATTATTGTGATACTACTGTGTACTGTGTGTGTGAAAGACAAGTAAAGACTGGTTGAACCGTTGGTTGGAGACTGATTGACCTGTACAGGATGGTGGGCCGACGGGCTTTCCTTTAAATATGGTTTGGTGTTCTCCTCTACTGATCACGTGATTGTTGAAGGGAGTTATAAGGAGATGATTACTATACCGACGGGCACAGAGTGACGACTCTTTTTACTGAGCCAACGGATACAAGATACAAGATACAATGACAAGACTAAAAAACACCTTAATAGCCAGTGCTTTTACTTGCTCTGTATGACTACTATACTGAATCATATGTTTAGTAGTACTGTTACTGCTACTGTACGGATTTATTGATACTGATGCATTTATCGTTACTGTACTATACGGATTTAGTTACTGCATGGATTTATTGTTAATGCATGATTTCACTCTTATACCATTAATATTCATGTATCTGGATTGTACATATACTGATACAGGCACTGATACTGCTAATTCACTTTATTTACATCATGCACGTGATATATTGTGTAAGTGACATATGATTCACTGAACATGTGATATAGATTACTGTATTGCATATGATTCACTTAGCACGTGATATTGGATAATTGAATTACAAGTGTACGTTTTGATATGATTCTACGGCATTGATTGATTTTGACTGTTTCAAATAATGTTATGATTTTATTTCATTGATTTGATTTCAATAATTCGTGATAGTATTGATTTGACATTTTATACAACTGATATTATTGAACCAATGATTTATCTTTATACGACTGATATTTGATTCTTATTGAAACAATGATTTATTGATTGATTTGATTGATACTACCAAAATGAAGATTTCTTTAATGATTTAACTGTCTACGGAATTGACTGGTGTTATAGATAGTGACGTCTACTGTAGAGATTTGACATATGTACTGATTCATTGAGCTTTACGGACTTTTATACTGTATCGGTATTGATATTGTTTATGCTTTGACTACCATTTCTGTACTGATTATTATTTATTCATTAATTTCTGATTCTGCATTGATTCAAATGATCATGAGTAAGTGACTGCAATGATTTGACTGATTGACATGCATATTGCTTATATATCGTGCTTTGATTTCATTTGTAGGTATTTGGTGACCTGCTGGGCTTTTTGAAGCTCGTTATATGCGGTTAATATTTTCAGTTCAGGGCAAGGGAGCAGGAGGTTGAGGTTGATCAGGAATCTTCAGGTTTTCATCCTTTTGTTAGTGATTCTTTTTGTACTCAGGACATGATAGATTTCATGTGTATTGTGTAGATCCTGAGTATTGTAAATAAATTTTTGGGAATGAATAGAAATGTTTACATGAAGTTTTGAATTGTATGTTTTGTTAGACTGTTTGTAACTGATTGATAACTATAGATAGCTCCGGTAGAAGATTGATTTAAAGGATTGACTGAATAATTCTTTCCAAGTTAGATCTTGGGGCGTCACACGTCAACTCCTCAAAGGTCCTCTTCTTTGGGAATTTCACTAGCAAATACTTCTTTTGCACTCAACAAAACAAAGAAGCTCTTATACATTCCAATATATAAAATGACCTTTTCAAGCTCTTCCTTCTGAAAAGTCTAAACTCCCTCCATCTGATCCTCACAATGGTGGAAATGTACCTCCCCTAGCCTCCTTAGCCAATTACAAGTCTTTCACCCAAAGGCAACATCCCCAATGCTCCTCTCCAAGAGCTCAAAAAATGTAACTCGAGGAATTAATGTGCAAGTTGATGAGGAAAACCATGTTAACTTCCTCACATAAACCTTAACGGTTTAAGGAATAACCTCTCAACCATACTTCTCTCTTCCAAATGGATTGGGAAAAATCTCTCAAGCAAGGAAAAGCCTCTCTCCCTCTCCAAATAACCCTCTCTAGGGAAAATTGGCTCTAGTTACTCACTTGTCCCCCACAAAATTTGTTATGAAAAGAATCATATTGGGCTTTTTTAAAGGAAACCTTAATTTTTAAATTTTAATTTATTAATTGTATAGTATGAGGTATGGATCATACTATCTGATTAGTTCAATACCCATTTTTAAGTTCTTTTAAATTAGACTGTATGATATGAATCATAAGTATAATCAACTAAATTAGATTAAGGATCATTCTGTATGAATAATTATTTGTCCCTAAAATGCTTTATTTGATCATATTGCATGATTTGGATTATACAATATGAATGCGAAGCATGATTTCATTCTACTTCAATTCTTTGATCAATAGTCAAAATTTGACAACATTCATTAATAATGCTACAGTACAAATGTGTTCGTACAGTACAATTAAATCAAATTTTAAAATTCAAATTCCTAAAATTGGAAAGTCAAATTCAAAAATGGGAATTTATCAAATTAAATATCGTCATGTACGACCATGGTAGTATTGTATGATCAGTTGTATTGGATTAATTTTATTAAACACTTTATTTGATTTCTAGAATAACTAAAAAAATAGTATGATTTAACAGAGAAATCAAGTATTCAATTTTCATTCCCGCTCATGATTGTGTGCTTGGTTGTCTTGCCAACATACACCTAAATACATAAAGACTCAAGAAAAGAAAATCTTACATACTTTTATTGCAAGTTTTGACTGGACTAAATTCTACAATTTTTTTAGTTCTCTTCTTTGACATGGCTCCTTATATGTTGTACTTAAAATAAGCTCAGTTGTCTTGCCAACATACACCTAAATGCATAAAGACTCGGGAAAAAAAAATAATCGTATTACAAGTTTTGACTGGACTCACTGCTATAATTTGTTGAGTTATCTTCTTTGACTTGGCTCCTTATATGTTGTACTTAAAATATTAGAAGCACAAAAACAACCAATATATATTATAGAAAATAATAAGTGAACAAACCAATAATGTTTGAAAATATCAAAACAATAGTTCGGGCTCAAAATTTCAACATCTAAAAACTCATCTACGTGAAAATTATGTGGAAGGGATAAACTATTTATAATTTTAACCACATACTATTCTTGCTCGATGAAGCAATCATTTTCTCCATCAAAATAAATTTTTATCTATCTTAGAGAGGATTAATTTTATATAATCCACAATTTTCTCAATAAATTTCATTAATAATGGTTGCTTACGACCAAATATTATCATGAATTATTAACTTCCAAATAAGGAAGGTGCTTAGGACGTGTGAACCAAGCTCCTCTCATTAGAAGATGAGGCCTGTGTTTGACCCTAAAGTCATTACTCAGCATAACAAATGTAAGAAATATCTTCTTTAGAAGGACCCATAAATATATATAAAAAAAATCATACTTGATTTCAAAGTTAAGATTTCATAAATTATTTGGTGTTGTTGAGGACTTACATTTATTTGTTAAGATCCTCAAGGATTTATTACCAAAAGGACATATTCAATAGATGTTCTCTGATGGTAAGACCAAGCAATATAATCATCTACCAAAAAAAGATATGCCTAGTTGATTGGTAGTTTTTTATTTATTTTCCTATAAAGATATATTACTATTATACTATGCTTGGGAGTCTTATCCTCTTTCCTTAATATTATTATTGTAGGCAAAAATATTCATGAAGAAGAGTGAGAGATTTTTTACATCTTAAAAGTGCAAAAAAATTTAGCACATAAATAGATAATTGAGAAGACAAAAAAAATCAAAGATTTTTACATAGAAAATCCAAGAGGCAGAAATCATGAGGTTATACCTATGTGAAAAAGTTCTGCTATATCTGAGTAGATTACAAAGGTGTACATGTCCCTTATTATGAAAATTGTAAAATTATAATAGATTACAGAATTGGACAAATTTTGTATGGGTATTTTGCATTTTTCAATAATAGTCATCGAACGACAAATGTTAGAAATCTTGTGGTAGCAATTGGGAGAAGATTTAGCAAATGTCTGATGATGGAGGCATTCAAGTATTTGAACGATGTTTTGACTATTGTTAGCAATCAAGAAGAGATATGGTGATAGCAACATCCAAGATTAGATCCAATGATAGTTAGAGAATAGGTGAAAGTCCATATATAATTTTACTATATTGACATCTTATAAACATAATAATATTTTATATGACTTTGAGATATTTATATGATCTTGATGTTTAGATTCAATTTATTTAAAGTATGAAATTCTCCATCTTTTTGTATTAATAATTCTAATTTATGAAATCTTCTTTGGAAGAAACTAGCCATTTATGCATTTTTGTACATGCTTTAACTTATGCTTTGAACTTGAGGTTTAGATTCAATTTATTTAAGGTACCAAATACTCCATCTTCTTGTATGAATAATTGTAATTTATGAATTTTCCATTAGAAGAAACAAATCATTTATGCATTTTTTACATGCTTTAAGTTATTCTTTCCCCAAGTTAGAGCAAATAAATTAGAGAATTTATTTCTTATACAACTTTTAAATTCTATGATTCGAAGAAAATATTTATTATTTTGGGCTTTTAGTATTTTAAGATTTTTGATGTACCTATATTTTTAATAACACTGTCGTTGCTATGTCCCAAGTCCTAGATGAAAAAAATGGAGGGTTACGTTAGGTAGTCGACAGCCAGCATAAAACTTATCTAATAATCATGTAATAAATCTTTTAAAAAACTATATTAATGCTAGGGTGCCCCTTGAAAGCAACACGCTGTATGGCTTGAATACAGCGACAGATGTGCAAGGGCCGCTGTATCGGTGCCCGAATGCATGTTAATAGGCCAGGGTTCCCACATCAAGGATAGATGTGATCAAAGAAGCTAGTCCATGAAACTAAAATTAGGATAGGAACTTGGAATATAGGCACTTATAGGAAAATTAATGGAATTAATAGATATTATATTTCATAGAAAGATAAATGTTCTATGCATTCAGAAAACTAAATGAGTTGGAGAGAATGCTAAAGACATTGATAATTTAGGATTTAAACTATAGTATTCGAGTAGGATTCATACTAGAAATTGTGTATGTGTGATTATAGATAAGAGTTTGAAGGATAATGTTATAAAAATTAATAGAATTAGAGATAAAATTATTACTTTAAAGATTGTTGTTGATGATAAGATTGTTAATATTATAAGTGCTTATGCTCTTCAAGTAGGTTTGGATATGGGTTCAAAACTAAAATTTTAGAGTGACTTAGAAGAATTAATACAAAAGATATCTCTTAAAGAAAGAGTTTTTATTAGAGGAGATTTAAATGGACATGTTGGTAGAGAGGTGGTTGATTTTAAAAGCATTCATGGTGGCCATGGGTTTGGAATAACAAACGAAGGTGGTAAGACTATAATAGATTTTTCTTTAGCTTATAATTTTTTAATAACTAATATATTATTTAAGAAAAGAGATGAGCATATTATCACTTATAAAAATGGATATAGTAAAATGCAGATTTATTATTTTCTTATAAGAAAATTAGATCGTTTAGATTGCAAAGATTATAAAGTTATTATGAGTGAAAATTTATGTACCCAACATCGATTATTTGTTTTGGATTTTAAGATAAAGGGGCAGAAAATAATAAATAAAGTAAAATGATTTTTTAGGATTAGATGGGGGCATTTAAAGAATATTAATAAAAATATTTTTTATAGTATGATTTTAGATCTTAAGATTTTATCTGTGCATGAGAATGCTAATGTTATGTAGGAAAAAGCTGCTAGTGATATTAAGAATATTGCAAAAGATGTGCTTGGAGTTTCAAAGGAAAAAGCTCTTAATAGTAAAAATAGTTTGTGGTGAAATCAAAATGTCCAAGAAAAGAAAAAAATAAGAATACTTGTTATAAAAATTAGTTTAGATGTAAAAATTTTGATAATTAGGAAAGCTATTAATAGACTCGTAAGAAATCTAAGAAAGCTAATTGCAATGCAAAAAAGCTTTGTTTTTAATGATTAATATAATAGATTAAATACTAAGGAGGGAAAAAGATATATGTATAAGTTATCCAAACAAAGATATAGGAGTAGTAAGGATTTAGTTCAAATATAGTGTATTAAGGTGAAGATCAAAACATACTTTTCTTAGAAGATGATATTCAATAAAGGTGGATGAGATATTTTGCTAAACTTTTTAATGAAAAATGTGAAAATATGATTGAATTTAGTGACTTTAGCAACCTAAAAAAGAATAAAGATTTTTGTTTTTATCAAAGTATTAGTAAAACCAAAGTTAGAGAGGCTTTAAAGAAAATGAAGTGTGGAAAAGCTATCGTACCTTATGATATTTCAATAGAGATATGCAAATGCTTAGGAGATGAAGGAATTTATTAGCTTACTAAACTTTTTAATACTATTTTGAAGACTAAAAATATGACAAATGAGTAGAGAATGAGTGTGTTAACTCCTATTTTAAGAATAAATGTGATACACATGAGTGTATATAGAGGAATTAAATTAATGTGTCATACTTTAAAACTATGGGAGTGAGTTATGGAGAGTAGGTTGCGGCGTGATATTAATGTTTTCTCAAAATCAATTTGGATTCATGCCGGGTAGGTCTACTATGGAAGCCATACATTTATTGTGAGGTTTGACGGAGAAATATAGAGAGAATAAGTTGGATCTACATATGACATTTATTGTTTAGAGAAAGAATATGATAAATTTCCAAGAGAAGTGTTATGGAGAGTTCTTGAAAAGAAAGGAGTTAATAATGCTTATATTCAAATCATTAAAGATAAGTATACATAAGCTATTACTTGTGTTCAAACACAAGGTGGTTTGACCAAGTATCTTCCTACTTTGGTTGGATTACATCAAGGATCAGCCTTAAGCCCATATCTTTTTTCTTTAGTCATGGATGTTCTCACTAGACATTTGCAAGAGGATGTACCTTTGTGTAAGCATTTTGCTAATGATATTCTTCTTGTTGATAAGACTAGAGAGGGAGTTGAAGGTAAACTTGAATTATGGAGGTCAACCTTTGAGTCTAAAAGTTTTTTCTTAAGTAGATCTAAAACGGAATATATGGAGTGTAATTTTAGTGGTAATAAACCTAATGACAGGATTGTGACCTAGGGCGATCAAGTCATTAATAAGAGTACCCATTTTAGATATCTTCGATCTAATAATCATAGTAATGGTGAAATAGATGGGGATATTATCAGCAAAATTTAAGTTGAATGGTTGAAATGGAGAAATACATCGGGCTTGTTGTGCGATAGAAAAATCTCCCTCAAACTTAAGGGAAAATTCTATAAGATAGTGGTGAGACCTGTAATGCTCTATGGTACAGAATGTTGGCCATTAAAAGAGAAGCATAATACTTAGTTAAGTGTTTCATAGATGAGGATGCTTAGGTGGATGAGTGGCTTAACCCTTAGATATAGGATATGAAATGAGCATATACATGAAAAGATTAGAGTAGCTCCAGTGGAAGATAAGATTAGAGAGAGTAGACTTAGATGATTTTGTCACATTAAACAGAGGCCTTTCGATGACCCGATTAAGAAAGTTGAGGTATTAGATTTGACTTATGTTAAGAAAGGTAGAGGGAGACATAAAAAGGCTTGGTTAGAAAATATTAGAAATGATCTTTCTTTATTAGATTTCAATAATAATTTGACTTTTAACATGGCACAATGAAAAAAAAGGATTCACGTTGTGGGGCAAAGGCTTGATGTTGTTGTTTTTGTTTTATTTTTGATATTTTTAGCCTTCTAGATTTTTAGTGTATCTATAACTTTTATGGATTTTAGCCTTTAAAAGTTTTTTGGTGCACATGTACATTTTGAGGCTTTTAGCCTACTAAGAGTTTTGGTGTACATTACCTTTTAAGTGCTTTTAGCCTTATAAGATTTTTGGTGTGCCTATATATTTTGAGGATTTTAGCCTTCTAAAATTTTTAAATGAGTGGCAACCCTATCAACCATTTTCTCATCTAGAGTCTTTCTAGTTAGGACCTTGCCACTACTTGCTTCCCTTAGAGGCTATGACCTCATAAGCATGCTTTTCTAGGGTTATGAGTAAAGACCCTACCAACTACCTGCCCTTATAGAATCTTATTAATGTAAACCTTGTTCACTACTAGCTTCCCTCCAAGGAAAACTCATAGGCATACCTTTATGGGGTTATTTCTATATGCAATATTGTTTATATAAAGTTTTATTCAAATGAAACTTTACTTAAAAGATGTAGAAGTTAAGATTTTTGTATGATGACAATACTAATCAATAATACTAGAATTTTTTACAGTGACTATTTTGATCTCCTTTATTCTAATACTAATGATCTATAAATTGCTTTATAAATGATGGCCTAAATGTCTTTGATGAATTGGATGCTCAATCTAATCTTTTCATTGAAATCATTTTTAGTTAATTATCCTTTTGAATTGTGGAAGTTATAGTATTAAGAATGCTCTCCGTCATTTGGCTTCCTCAAGGGCTCTAACCATTTAAGATGTTCAAAATGTTTAATCTCCATCAAAATATTATCCACTGATGTATTCAAAGCGGTGTAGTTAGGTGACCTTTGATGAATTTGGTGAGAATTAATTTTTCACTTCTCTTGCCTTTTTCATTGTATTGGTTGATCAGATTCATATGAGTTTTTTATTTAAGGAGGATTACTAAAATTACTTTTGATGAGTATTGATGGATTCATCTGTAGTTATTTTGAGCTTCCACTCAATGAATAAGATCAATGTATGAGCAAACAGTCACTCACATCAATGAGTAGACTGGTCTAGCTCGGAGACCTCCCAGAAAATACCTCATAATAATTTCGGATGTACTCCTCATTCATAAAAAAAAAAATCTTTTGAAGTTTATTTTAGTGTTTATCTGCCACTTGGATGAATCCCAGAAAGATGGGAGGAGTCCTTGATATTTCTTTGACTAGTGATAAATTGTGCAACAAAAAGTCTAACAAGATAGATGAATATTGGATATACATGATGGTACCCTTGAGAGTAATAGGGAAGACCTAGCAATGAAGTGCATCATAAGTTTATTTGATATGCATGATGGTTCTAGAATTATCAATGCATTCATAAGAATTAGATGATTCATCATATGGATCAATAGTGGGTAGCTTGAATCCCACTATAATAGGATGTTAGAGAATTTCATTTATTAAAGGTGGTGATTCATGGAAATTGCTTCAAAGAATAAACTGATTCAATGCCCTCAAAGGGAATTCTGCCTGAATAAGATGCGCAGTATTCTCTTATACTTTCACAAGGGGCATCAATAAAATGATATTGATCTAACTTCTCCACAACTCGTGGAGGATTATGGGTGACCGAACAATGTGGGGAGGATGTGTTAAACTAGTTGTTTTTAAGAGAAATTGATAAGCTTGTGGGAAAGAGGTGATCATTTATAGGCGTTGACTCCAAACTTTTATTGATATTGCAGAGAAAGAACTCCATTATGTTGTTATGTTACCCTTTATTGTCCATCCTCCTCTAATGAATGAAGGATTTGACTTTGAAGTTCCTCCATCATGTACATATGATCCTCTAAAGTGAAGCATGTGGAGACTTATTCACCAATATTTTGTTGTTCTTGATTGAGAAGTTGGTTGTTATCCATTGAAGAAGTATGTTGGGAATTATTCCCACATACGGTGTCAAACTGTGCAGGTAGAAATATTCATGGCGATGGAGTTAAATAGTTTTTTGTCTTAGAAAAACACAAAAATTTAGCACCCAAATAGATAATTGAGATGGCAAGGGAACACTATAGATTTTTATATGAAAAACCCAAAGAGGGAATAACTATGAGGACTTACCAAGGTGATAAGATTCTACAATATCTAAGCAAATTATAAAATGTCCCTTAACTTGAAGATAGTAAAATTATAACATATTAGAGAATTGGCCAAACTTTATATGGGTACTCGGGAATTTTCAATGTAAGTGACCGAATGACGAAAGTTATAATTTTGGTGACTGTGGTTGGGAGACGATTCAACAAAGGTTTGATGATGGATGTAGTCAAGTGGTTGAAAAAAGTTTCAATGATGCTCAGCATTTGGGAAGAGATCCGGTGGTGGCAGGGTTCAGGATAATTTCTGATGATAGTTAACTGATAGGTGGAAGCTTGGCGGCAGTTAGTTGTTCGAAAGAGATCCTGTGGTGGCCAACGAATAGGCGAAAGTATAGTGATGGTCGGTAAGAGATCCTGTAGTAGCCAAAGAAATAGGCAAAAGTTCGATGATGGTTGGTGGTTAGGAAGAGATTCGAAGGTAATCAACGAATAGGAAGAAATCTGACGATGGTTAGTGCTTGGGAAGAGATCCAACAATGGCGTGGGGTTGAGAATATGATAGAGATCCCTAGGTTTTTCCTTCCCCCCCCCCCCCCCCCCTCGGCGCCTGGCTTCTTAGGAAGAATAAGGGTCTATTTATTATTTTTTGAGAGTGCCATGCATAGTAAATATGGATTGTTCCATTAGACGATTAATATTAATTTTCTCAATCATTGAGTGTTCGTCAAATATTTATTTGTTATAATGATGTCGGAATTAAGAAATATTGGCCTCATTGGATTCGTCTCGCCGAGCCGCTCGATTCAACTATAAGAATGTAATATTTGGTCATCCAATTATTGCTTTGAAGCTTTTAAATATGTTTAGGCTCGTTGATTTGAGCCTATTTGGGCTCAGATTTGATCGAATTTGAATTCGTTGGGTTCGTATCCTTGAGATGTTCAATTTGATTATAAGTTTGCTTAAATTATAATTTGGACAAACTTGAATTTCATTTTAGAAGTTTATAATTCAGATTTGCATTGAAATTCGTGCCCAATCAAATTGATTTTTCAGTGACATATTAATAATAACAACAAAATGAAATTTCATTCCCTTCACGCTTTTAATGACCTCCTCTTAGATCATATTGGACTTGTGTGTAGTTATCTAGATGATATCTCTGAAATCTTGCTCACACTTCCTTGTCCTCTCCATAGGGTTATGAACTTCAGAAGACTTTGAGGGCTTAGAACGACTTCTTCTAATATATCATCCTCTTCTTCAATTGTATACAAATTATGAAGCATTCAGTTCTTTCTGCGTGGGTGGTCAGCTGCTTAATTGTCATGCATTGAAATTAGCTACAAGCTGCTTAACTCCTTAAGGTTGTTGACATAATGAAGCATCCTTTATTATTCTCCATGAAGCTCTAGAATGGGAGAGATTATTACGTGCGGAATTCGGATACAGAAAATTATTCGGTTTTGTAATATTGAACAGTAAAAGTGCAGTATTGTTCACTACTACGCTTTTATTGTTCACCCTCCTGCGCTTTTACAATGCTTTTATATTGTTCAGAGTCACAAAACCGAACAGTTCTCTGTGTCTAGACTCCGCACGTAATAATCTCTCATAGAATGGCCCACTAAACAAATAATGGACCTTGACTTTGCTGAGATGGCAATTTGAAATTGCAATATTTGAATTTCCACTAAGAGTCTGTTCGAGACAATTTTCTCACTGTTTTTTTTTTTTTTTTCTAGATATCAATCATAATTTCATTTTGCTATTACTTTCCCTCTGCTTTAAAAAAAAAAATTATGATTGATACTTACTTTTTAAAACTAGAATAGTGAAGTTGCTTTCTCCGCAGTAATTTTACAATTATAAATACTCGTTAAATAAAGCTCGGGATATGCTCTCCAAATCACTTTAAGAGCAACCGCAACTTCATTTTATATGAAGTTGCAAGATTTCCTGAAATTACAAACTTTATATATATATATATATATATATATATATATATATATAAATTGGTATCTAATATAAATTTCCTGTAATGTGAGCCACATATTTTTTAATATTCAATAATCTGCCTTATTTTTATTTAAGCTGCAGCTGATTCTTGACTCAGTGTACGTTAGACTTATACATATATACAATGTATGTGATTAAATCTTCTTAAAATTAAAAAAGTTATCAGTCAGCTAAATCTTATGGGAGCATTTACTAATGATTTTGATCCAAAGAAAATTATAAATTTAAAAGAATGTTTGGGACAGCTTTTCTAGCTACTGCTTTCTCATTAGTTTTTAGAAATTTATGTAATAAAAATTGCTTTTTATAATTAAAGTAATTAAGTTACTTTCTCCATAGCATTTTCTCAAACAACTTTATAAATAACTGCAGTCGTTCAAAACAAACCGTAAGCAGAAATCTTATAAAAATAAAATAGTTAAAAGTCAAAATTCTTGCAAAATGGGATTTGAACATACATAACCTTAAGGGTTTTTTTTAGACAAATATATTTATTGAGAACATGCAAAAAAAAAAATTTGTGTGATACAGAAATAATTTTAATTATTTAAAAACAAAAAGTTAAATTAGTTTTGATGTTTCTATTAATATGCTCCGATTTACATATGAAAGTGAGTCTAGCCAATTTGTGAGCCACTGAGCCAGTTAAAGCTCGGTTCTATGAATGGCTTGTGAGCTAAGCTCGGCAAACCAACAAGCCAAGCTTAAGGCAGTCTCGACTCAACTCATTAACTTATAAGCTAGCTCATTTAAAAAAATGCTAATATAAAATACGTTTAAAAACTATTAAAAATGCTCTAAAAATTATAATTCACTTCTAATATTATGTTACTTGATATATCATCAAAAAATTATCTTAATCGAGCACAAATCTCAAGGCAAAATCAAGTTGGTAACTTTCAAAATTAAATCTGGGACCATCTGAAATCCAATTTCAGCAAGCTTATAGTTGAACTAAACGCCTAAAAAATACAAACCCAACGATACCAAATTCAACTCAATCTGAGCCAAAATGAGTCCAAATCAATGACTCGAAGTGCATTTGAAAGGATCAATGGATAATTTAGATTGCCAAAAAGTTTCCAAACGTGACATGCTTCTAGTTGAACCGAGCGGCTCAACTAGACGAATCCAACGAGCCCAAGATCACCGAATTTTGATATCATTAAGACATTCAAATACTACATAAAATGTTCACGATAAAGGGATTCAGCATCGGCCGTCCATTCAAACCATTCCCAATTTACCCTCAATCTTTCTCCTATTTAAAAGCCATGCCACTCTTCGAAAGTATAAATAGACCCCTCATTTCTCATGGAAGGGAGGGGGAAGGAGGTGCCAAAGCAAGAAGAGAAGAAAGAGTTCTCTTACCATCAAACTCCTCCTCGACCACCTCCTGGCCACCGACTAATGCCGGACTTCCTCCTATCATCAGGCTTCCATCCATCGCCAGACTTTTGCCCATTATTGGACATTGTTCGTACTTTACCTGACCTAGGACTTCTATCTGTCACCTGATTTCTATCTGATGCTAGACTTCTACCCATCGTCGGATTTCGACTAGACACCAAACTTTCGCTCGTCGGCAGAATTCTGTCTGTCACTGGTCTTTCGTCAGACTTCTACCTGATACCAGTCTTCCGCCCTTTGCCAAACTTGTGCAGGTCACCAGACTTCTTCCAATCACTAAATTTTTTTTTGACTTCTATCTAACGTCAGACTTCCGCCCGTCTCTAGACTTCTCCCACTCATCAGACTTCTACCTGACGCCAGACTTCTGTCCATCACCAGACTTCTATCTGACACCAGACTTTTGCCCATTGTTGGACTTTTGTTAGACTTCTACCCGATGCTAGACTTCCCACCATCACCAGATTTCTACCCAACACCGGACTTTCGCCTATTGCCAGACTTATGTCATTCGCTGGACTTTTGCCGGACTTCTTCCCGATGCGGGAATTTCGCCTTTTGCCATACTTTTGCTAGTCACCAGATTTTTGTCAGACTTCTAATTGATGCCTGACTTTCGCCCGTTACCAAATTTCTACCCAATACCAGACTTCCTCTCATCGCTAGACTTCTGATTTTTTCCAAACTTTCATCAGACTTCTACCTAACACTGAACTTTTGCCAGTCGCTAGACTTTTGTCCTTCGCTAGACTTCTATCCAACGCCAGACTTCCACCCATCACCATAATTTGGTCAAAGTTCTACCAAATGATAAAATTTTATCAGTCATCAGATTTCTATCTAATGCTAAACTTTCACCCATCACCGAACTTCTTCTTGTCACCAAACTTTCGCCCATCATTTAATTTTTGCCTAACACAAAACTTTCACCCTTCGTCGGACTTTCGACCATCGTCACCAGGAGACTACGGTTCTTCTAACCTCTGCCATTAGATAACGGCATTTACTGACCACTATTGCCCACCGATTATCATGCCTCTGACCACCGTCATAAGATTATGGTCTTTCCAACCTCCATCGCCCGTTAACTATGATTCTACGAATAAATCAATAGTGATTCTTTTAAGTCCCATCATGTAAAGCATTTTATATGATGTATATTTATTACATCAATCCAAGGTCTTCCCCAAATGAAGGGCCTCATTTGTAATCAACTACAAATAATAATGGATTTATTTAAACTCGGCTAGGCAGGTTTTTCCCATTTCAGGATTTTTCGCGTAAAAAACCTGGTGTCTCTTATAAATTCTGCACACTCGCCTTTTACTTAATTGTATGCTTGCTCTTTGTATAAATCTAAGATGTTAAAATTTATATTTCTCTACCGCCACGAATATTTCAGGACGCAATAGTTTGGTGTCATATGTTGGAATGTGGTTCTCGACTAGGTGGCAATTTTTGCTCCAATCTCAAAAGGTCATTCGTATTAACGTCCTGGCATCAGCTACTTTTGCATCAATTTCATGGGACTTAAATATGAACTTGGAGAAAATCTTGACTACAGTTGTCGTCAAAAAGATTCCTCCAACTCTTCTAATATCCAAGACTATATCTTAGGATCATAAAGCTTCTAGCAATTGTAATGATGCATCCCAAAAATTTTAAGCTTTATGCAATCCTTAGATGGACCTCTACTCCTTGAGAAAAGTATTAATATTGACCACAAAAAGATAATATCAGTCTAAAGATAGAACACTATTCACCTTTGAATAGGGATACATGCAGCTTTCACCCTCTCCCAATCAAGGAAAAATCAATCCCAAGGAGATTTGATTCAACTTTTTCTACATAGGTTAACGTCATCGAGCAGTGCTCTGATATATAACCTCAGATAGGTCATACATCTCTGGTGGATTCTCTCGACCTCTTCTATATAGGTTAACATCATCAAGCAGTACTCTGACATACGAGCTTAGATAGGTCATATATTCATGGTGGGTTCTCTCAACATCGTCTATAAAGGTTAACGTTATCGAGTAGTGCTCTGATATACAACCTCGAATAAGTCATACATCATTGATGTATTCTCTCGACCTCTTTCATAAATATTAATGTCATTGAGCAATGCTCTAACACACTAACTCAGTTAGTTTATATATCATTAGTGGATTATCTTAACCTATTTCACAAAAGTTGATGTCATCAAACAACGCTCTAATAAGTAACCTTATATAGGTCAAATATCCATTATGGATTTCCTTCAACTTATTAACATCATCGATCAATGCTCTGATTGAACAACGCTCTCTTTAGAAAGATTCCATGATAATAAGTGATTGGCAAGGTCATCACTTATTTAAAGACCTTAGAAGGCTAAAAAGCCTTAAAAGGTACACTCATACAAAGACCTTAGTAGGCTTAAAAACCTCAAAAGATAAAGACAAATTTAATATTGAGGATAAGTTCATTTCAAGTGAGAAATAAGCATTGGGCTTATACAATAATCTCAAATTCATACATAAAATCATAAGAGTTACATAGATTCCACATCAGGTTCAAGTATATATTTATTTGTACAATAAGCTAAAATTAAAAGTACATTAGCATCATCCAAATAAGTTATTGTCATCAAGCAACAAACAACTTCAAAATGGTTAAATATCTTTGGTGGATTCAAGTGACCTCTTATATATTGCACATTGAAACATCTCCTACAACTTCTTCTTTAAAGAAAGGCATTTTTGATGTTTGCACACTTCAGAATGAATGCATATTATCTTTAGCAAAATGCTACCAGAGACCCACCATCCTTGGCCTTTCGCCCGATGTCCATCGTAGACCTTTCACCTCATATCAGCCATCATTGGCTTGTCACTCGACTGCTATTAACAGCACACTCTCCAATTATCTCCTTAAACTCTCTACCCAACTATCGATTGATGTTAGATTTCCACTTAATTGTCAAACGTCGACAGACTTATGCTCAAATAACATCAAAATTCTTCTCGTATGCCAACAATCACTAGTTCTCCTCCCGATTTTCATTATTGTCAGATCTTTTCAATTCATCCTCACATGTTAAAAGATGTTAATCTTCTTCTGTCAGAGTTTTCTATCGAGATAATAAATTCTCATCGTAACCCCTACATAAAAGTGGGGCACTGAAACTTGATATGGTATGTCATCTATCTCAAACAGTGAAATGTCTTTAATATAAAAAGAAGAACATATGAGAAGAAAATGTAGGAGAAAGCTCCTTCTATACAAAAAAGGGGCACTAAGTCGCCTATCTCAGATAGTAAGATGCCTCTAATGTAAGAAGAAGACTAAAGTGGAAGAAAAAGAAAGGCTGAAAAATTCTAACTTCTACAAAAAGAAGGGAACTAAAACTTGATAGGGGATGCCACCTATCTCAAACAGTGGAATGCCTCTAATGTATGAAGAAACTCAAAGGAGAAAAAAATTGAAGTAAAAATAATTTCTTTCTACATAAAAGAGGGACACTGATACTCGATAGGGGATGCCACATATCTCAAATAGTAAAAGACCTCTAATATAAGAAGAAGACAAAAATTATAACTTCTACACAATTGAGGGCTTTAGTTCTTGATAGGATGTCACATATTCAAGATGGTGAAAAGCCTTAACTATAAGAAAGTTAGAGGAAAGAAGGGAGAAGGTGATGTGCAATTTTTCTCTTGCCCTAAAGGGGCTATTTATAGTACCAAAAAATAGGGTGGAATTCCAAAATTGGGGGGAATTTTTTGTCCAAAATCTTTTGAATTTTTTCAAACTTCTTCCAGAAAATTTCAGTATTTTTTTTTTGAAATTTTTTGGGCCCCATTTTGATATTTTTTGAATAAATTAAAAAATTAAAAAAAAAAAAAGTTGGAGCGGCCACCTACACAATTCATTTAGAAAAAATAATTTGTGGCCCCACGAGAAAAAAAATTAATATGCAACTGGTTATAACCAGAGCCCTGCATTGGGTACCCATACCCACACCCACCCATATCCAATGGGTATGGGTGGGTATGGGTTCGTCCATGATCTTGTGGGTGAGTATGGATGGGTATTCAACATCGAGAGATAAATCGATTTACATTGATAATCACCGTATATCTTATATTATTGCAATCCTCGCTACGTTGTGTGCTACACTTAACCACGCTGTGACTATGGTAAATTCTGATATGCGGCTTGAAAGATTGAAATCATAGTAAATGGCAACAAGCCTCATGGCCATCAATCCATGACAGACTTTGTTCAAAAAGCATTAAAAGTGGATGGGTATAGGTGGGTACAACATCCCAAAAGTCATCGTGGGTGGGTGAAGCCTATCCGAGTAAACTATGGGTACCCAATGGGTAACCAACTAGGACCCCATATAGGACGTTGGTTATAACCGGTTGTCATAGTATCGTGTGCCCCAATGGGCGCGCCCTTCCAAATCGCTCCGAGCGGAAAATAACTTTATTTTGAAATTCGCTATTGAATAAATATCAAATGGGGTAGTACAATTATTATAAATTACGTATATCATAAAACATCTATGGTTATAAATTAAGTCTTAATGTGTAATTTTTGGCATAAGCCTAATTATACTTGCTTTTCCTGACATCATCTTTTGGGTTATAAAATTAATTTTAGCGATATTTTATTTTTGTTATTTTTTCCTGCTTACTTAGCATTTGCCAGTCTGTTCTAGCATAGCGTTTTGGTAAATTGGGAGGGGTAGTACTTTTGTTCATCTACTTTGGTTTATAATAATTTTCTTATAAAACAAATTATAAATTTATTATGAGAAAAATAAATTAATTATTTAGTTATAAAAAGTAACTTTCAAAGTTCAGCGGAACCTCCATAACAAATTTTAGATTTTTTGGAGCAAAAATTTTACTCCAATCAATGTGATAACTTTAGAACACGCTTAATTTATAATTATGGGTATTTTACTTGGTTCATAGCCCGGAGGGGAGGTCCACGTTGATGTCCAGAGAGCGGTCGCGCCTCGTAATTTAAAAAAAAAATTATAATTTTGTAATTTGACCAATTTGAAATGCTAAGACATGTATTTTTGGGCTCTACAAGCTTCGGTGTCCGAAAATATGGGGCAACTGATATATCATCAAAAATTAGCTTGATCAAGCATGAATCTCGAGGCAAAATCAAGTTGGCAACTTCCAAAATTAAATCTGGGACCATCTAAACTTTAATTTCAGAAAACTTAACTCCAATTTTACAAACTTATAGTCAAACTGAATGTATCGAAAATACAAATCCAACAATACCAAATTCAACTCAATCTTGGCCCAAATGAGTCTAAATCAAAGACACAAAACACATTTGGAAGGATCGATCCATAATATAGATTGCCAAAAAAGTTTCCAAACATAACATGCTTATAGTCCAATCGAGCAACACAACGAGACAAATCCAACGAACCTAATATCGCCAAATTTTGATATCATTAAAATATTTAAATGCTCAATAAATGGTCCACGATCAAGGGATTCAACATTGGTCTTCCATTCAAACCACTCCCAATTTACCCTTGATCTTTCTCCTATTTACTGGCCATGTCACTCTCAGAAAACTATAAATAAACCCCACATTTCTCATGGAAGGGAGGGGGAAGCAGGGGCCCAAGAAGGAAGAGAAGAAAGAGTTCTCTAACCAACCAGACTCCTCCTATACCACCTTTAGGCCACCGACAAACACCAAACTTCTGCCAGTCGCCTGACTTCCACCCGTCATCGGACTTCAACCCATTGCTGGATATTTGTTGGACTTTACCCGACGTCAAACATTCGCCTGTCGCCAATTTTCTATAAGACGTCGGACTTTCACCCATCATAAAATTTCTACCCAACGTCGTACTTTCTCCCGTCGCAGGACTTTCGCTATTCGCTACTTTTGCCTGTCACTGGATTTTTGTCGGACTTCTACCTGACGAAATACTTTCACCCATCACTAGACTTCTACCATTCGTAGGATTTTCTTTGAACTTCTACATGATGCCAGACTTCCACATGTCATCGATCTTCTTCCAGTTACCAGACTTTCGTTGTACTTCCACTTGACGTCGGACTTCTGTCGATTGCCGGATTTCCACCCATTGTCTGACTTTTGTCATTCACTGGACTTTTTTTTTTTTTTTTAATTCTACTCGACGTCGGACTTTCACTTGTCACAGGATTTCTACCTGACAATGGACTTTCGCCCATCGTCGAATTTATGCTCATCGCTAGACTTTCGTCAGACTTCTACCTGACGCCAGAATTTTGCCCGTCGCTGAACTTCTTCAAATCACATGATTTCCGTGGAACTTCTACCTGACATCAGACTTTCGCCCATCACCGGATTTCTACCTGATGTTGAACTTCCGCCCATTGTCGAACTTCTACTTTTTGCCAGACTTTCATCGAACTTCTAACCGACACCAAACTTTCGCCCATCGTTGGACTTCTGTACATCGCTAGACTTCTATGTGATGCTAGACTTCCACCTGTCACCAAACTTTCGCCGGTCACCGGATTTCCATCGGACTTCCGTCCATCGTTGAATTTCTACCTAACGTCAGACTTCCGACCATCGTCACTAACCTACTACAGTCTTTTCGACCTCCATCGCCAGATAATGAACTTTTCTGACCATTGTCATTCATCGACTACGGTCCCTCTAACCACCATCACCAGACTATGGTCTTTCCGATCTTCGTCGTCTGTCGACTATAATTCTACTAACCAAACAAATATATTAATGGTGATTATTTCAAGTCTCATCATGTAATGCATTTTATATTATGTATATTTATTACATCAAGTCAATGCCTTCCTCCAAGGAAGAGCCTCATTTGTAATCGACTAGAAATAATATTAGATTCATTCAAATTGGGTCAGGTCAGATGGTTTTTCCCTTTTTATGATTTTTCACGTAAAAATATTAGCATCTCTTATAAATATTGTATCCCCACTTTTTATTTTTTTATGTGTCGGATCTTCGTATAAAGCTAAGAAGTTAAAATTTATATTTATCTACTACCATGATTATTCCAACACAACATTACTAATCTTTATTATTTATGTTTTAATTTCTAATTCGTACAATAATTTTATTATAATAATTTGTCGAACCATTTTCATTTTATTTTTATTATAAATATGCCAGCTCATGAGTGGGAATGAACTAGAAGAATTAAGCTTTAGGGCAGGCTCTAACACAATTGATTAATCGAGCTCAAGTTCAAATTAAGATCGATTTCAACTCAACTCGACTCGTTTACACGCCTATTCCAATCTGATGTGTAATTGATCAAGGGAAACATTTTTCAATCCTATTTGTTGTTGGAAATTTTGGATGAATAAGCTTGGTAAAATTCTGCCACTATAAAAATACAAAATTACAACCTGTAGGCTGATCCCTCAATGCATCTAACTCTTACTTTTTAGAGAAATTTAATCTGTTTATTTTGCAAGCACTCATTGGCAAAATAATTTTTATACTCTTAAGTGCTCTCCACATCATTCTACATTTACTCTGAATATGTAATTTTGAATTTTTAGCATTCCTTTTATTACAAATATATTGATGATTTTGGTTTGTAGAGGCATTTAAGAGATTTATTGGGATCATTTCTGTATTTATTTTTAAAATAGATCATTTATAAATTTATTTTTTAACTATTTTTTTATAAATATAATTATTTTTTAAAATAATTAAAATGTTTTTTAATTTTTAAATAAAAAATACTTACCTATAGCTCGCTGGCTGCTGCTCATCATCATCGTTAGCCAACAATATTGTTAGTCATCATCATCAATATTATAATTATT
This sequence comes from Dendrobium officinale, assembly GCA_019514585.1. NCBI lineage: Eukaryota > Viridiplantae > Streptophyta > Magnoliopsida > Asparagales > Orchidaceae > Dendrobium > Dendrobium officinale. Next base: position 26,782,020 of record CM033692.1, read on the forward strand.
TAATAAAAATCAAATAAGTATGTATGCTGTCTAGCATATTTTTATTCCATATTCAAATCTGATAAATAAAATATAATAAACTATATAAAAATTTCATTTTATTCAATCATAATTCATATTTTCTATCTAGAGAAGATAATATTTTAGGTTTAACAATTGTAGATGAAAAAATTGCTTACTTTTGTCCTAGAGGATTAAACAGCTGATAAAATTTTAAGTAATTTTATATAGGGGTGTCAATATTGGACCTGACCTGAAAATCCGATTCAAATCTGACCTGAAAATTTTGGGTTTGGGTTAACTCGAACCCAAAAAGGGTCGGGCTCGGGTTCAACAATTCGACCTGTTTCAAAAATTGAGTCAGGTTCGGGTTAACCCTTTGACCCGAAACTGACTCGTTTTTGACCCGTCAACTCGAAATTGACTCGTTTTTTACCCGAAAAGCAAAGATTGACCCTTTTTTGGACCCGAAAACTAACATTTTTTTGTTGCATCAGGTCATTCAGGCTAAGTAGGGTTGACCCAAACCAGAAGCTGGCCGGGTTTGGGTCCGAAAAACTAACTCGTTTGCAAAAATGGGTCGAGTTCGGGTTGACCCGAATAGTGCCAGGTCAATTTCGTGTTTGTCCCGAACCCGACCCGTGACCCGAAATTAACACCCCTAGTTTTATACAACATGCCAATGAGAGCATAAGCTCCCGCGGAATATTTTTGAAGGCAATGACTTCATATTGGTAAACTAAGGGTTTGTTTAAGACTCATGTAGTTTTTTTTTTGTAGATATGATTGTAAAATTGTTGTGGAGGAATTAACTTTTTAAAAGCTGCAATAGAAAATAATTTTTTGTATTGATTTATCATAAAAAATTTATCTTGTTCAGGCAGGAATCTCGAGGGGATTTTGAGTTAGAAACTTTCGAAAATAAATTCAGGACCATCTGAATTCTGATTTCAGCAAACTTATAGTCGAACTAAATGTCTCGAAAATACGAACCAAAGACTCTAAAATTGACTCAATCCGAGACAAAATGGGTCCAAATCGAGGACTCGAAACTTATTTGGAATGTTCCATCATAAATTGGATGACCAAATGATCACCAAATGTGACATGCTTATAGTTGAATCGTGCGGCTCGACGAGACAAATCCTACAAGCACAAGATTGTCAAATTCTGACACCATTAAGACACTAAAATGCTTAATAAATGATACATAATCAAGGCAGATGATTATCAATTGAAAACACTCTCAACATGCGTTGATCTTCTCCCAACATGCCCTTAATCTTCTCCCTATTTATTAGTCATGTCATTCTCAAAAAAATATAAATATCCCTTATTCTTCACATGAAAGGGGACCAGCAAGGAGGGAGGAAGGGGAGAAGAAGAAAGAGAAGAAAAGAAGAGAAATTTGAGAAATATCTTGCCACCAAGCTCCTCCTCAACCACCACCCAGTCACCGACTGTTGTCAGACTCCACCCAGCCACCAACTTTCGTTGGACTTATGTATGGCCACCGATTGACACCAAACTTCTACCTGGCCACCGACCATCATCGAACTTTCGCCTGACAACCGACCATCGCTAGACTTCTACCTAAATACCACCATTGCTCGCTAACTATGGTCTTTTTGACCTTTTTTGCTCTTCGATTACTGTCCTTTAAACCACCGTCACCTAACTGTGATTCTTCCGAGCTCCGTCACCCACCGACTATGATATTTCATACCAACATTTCCAGACTATAGTGTCCCCGACAAATGTCACACAATTACATCTCCCAAACTATCATCGCCCAATAATGGTCTTTCCAACCACCGTCGCCGACTAAGGTTTTTTTGACCTCCGTCAACCGTCCACTTCGGTCCTTTTGACCAACATTGCCAACTATGCTCTTTGCGACCCTGGTGGCCCACTGCCTATGGTCCTTCAAACCATCATCACCTGACTACAGTGTTTTCGATCTGCATCACCTACTGATTATGATTCTTCCAACAATTGTCACACAACTATAATCTTTCTGATCTTTGTATCCCAGCCATGATCCTTCTGACCATAGTCGACGTCACCCAACTATGGTCTTTTCGACCTTTGTCACCCACTAATTATTATCTTTTTAACCTTCGTCTCCCAATTATGATCCTTTCGCCCTCTAAACCAATTAAGCAAAATATGTAATGTTATGTTCTAACAATGAAAGCCTTATAACATCTTGAAACCCCTCCAAAAATCTGTAACACTTCTCCTCAGAAGTATTATCTAATTGTGGAGCATACATAGAAAGAGCAATAAACACTTCCTCGTACTGCATCATTAACATACTTCCCTGAATCAACTTCAAAAAAGCATTATGTTACTGTCTCCTAGTGGACGGAGGTACAAATCATGCCCTGAATGTCTCAATAAACTCCTCTCAAGTAATCAGAATGTTTACACGGCCTTGAAACTTATCTCTCTTTGTTGTCCCAACCACCAGTGCTCAGCCTTATCATCTAATAAAAATGCAGCTAATACAACTATCCTCTCAGGAGGATATTGCATAACATCTAGAGTCTTCTTTATCCTCATTAGTCAATCCTCAACTTCTCTTGGATCAATAACACCAAAAAGTTAAGGAGGTTATAATCTCATAAAATTATGCAAATATCTATCCATATCATTATAGTAGGTACCACCAACCTAGGAGTGTCAATTTGGGTCAACGGGACGAGTTCGAGTCGAATCTGACTTGACCTTGTCTTAAACAGGTTGATACTAACCCGACCCAATTTTACAAATGGGTCACGATTGTCAACCCATAGCTAACCTGTGCAGGTTATCTGGTTGACACAACCCATCTCGTAAGAGAGGGACGATGACATTCTTTGGCTCTTAGGCAGACCAGCAATGGCATCTCAGGTAGGAAAGTGGTTGTCGTAGCTCACGGGCAAGATAATAGCGGCAGTGGCACTGCGGTAGCTCAAGGGCAGGATGACAGTAGCATTCTTCATCTCTTCGTGTTACTGCTATCTTCAATGATGGAAATAGCATGGGTGGGACGATGACAAGTTGGCAGGCTAATAGCTACAACTTAGGCATAATGGCAGCAGGCTGACAATGATAACACATCCCTGAGCGATGAGACGCAATGACGATTTATGCGACCCTGAGCGATGTGATTGAGTGACGAGATAGGTCACGCGGGATTACAAACAGGTCAATTTGATTTTTTTTCTCAAGTTTCCAGGTTAACCCGAACCCAACCCAATTTTCACAAACAAGTTAACCCAAACCCTTTTTTTTTTTGGGTTGGGTCTGGGTTAGATTTTGGGTCATGTCAATTTTTGACACCCCTACAATAACCCATGGATGAAACTCACCAACCAGTGGTGCTACTATGCTTGCAATCCAAGAAATTACCTCAGAGCTAATCATATGAGTTATATCTTGAACCTGAGCTACCTGACTAGAGCTCTAACCATTGGTCATATATTAATATGGCTAAGGTGGATCAATTATCTCAAAACACATGGCTGGATGCAACACATGCATATGTAAATTAACCAAAATGATCACCCACAAGCATCTCGCACTTATACAAATTAAATCATATGGCTTAGTTATGATTTGCTTCTCCAACTTATGCTTTGATACCAAAAATCTAATCACAACCCAACCTAATATGACCCAATACCACATAGTTATATAGTGTCCAATTGTGGTAAGACTGACCCCAAGATCTGATCATAGAAGTACTGAAATAAAACTTTTAATTTATATACTACATAGAGCCACTATTGAATGCAATATAAAGTGAAATACAATTGAATATCAACATGATTATTTATATATCATCCAAAATATATATAATTTAAAATATGTTTATAACAAAATAAAAGTCAAGCTTGCAAAAATTAAAAGTAACCAAATGATAAAAGCCTCAAAAGGCATAGCTCCCTTTTATAATTATCATTGCCTGAATTTGGAGGTCAATCTTTAGATGTCTGGTTGGGAGTTAACGTGTTATATGCAACCTCAGTTCATACATTGCAGCGGTCGATCTCTTTTTAAGAAACCACAAGAAAAGCCTTCATCAAGACTTTGGAATATCAAGATATGTGCCATCATCGACCCTTCGCCTAATGGTTGTCATCAATCCTTCACCCAATGGCTGCTATTGGCCCTTCACCTTATATCATCCATCATCGTCCCCTTGCTTAGCTACTATTAGAAGTATACCCTTCAATTAGCGCCTTTAGAACACCACTCGACCGCCAATCGCCGCTAGACTTCTACGCATACATTATCAAAATTTATGCCTGTCTAATGATAATCATCGGTTCTAGTTCTGGGTACTATTACCACCAGATATTTTTAAATCACCCACGTATGCAAGAGATAGTTGACCTTCTTCTATCAAGGGTATTCTATTTAGATATTAAATTCTCATCAAGAATTCTGCTACATAAAGAGCGACACTAAAGCTTGATAGGGGATGCCATTTTTCTCAGATAGTGGAATGCCTTAATATAAGGAAAAATCTAGAAAAAATAATATGGAAGGAGGTGAAAGTTTCTTCTATATAAAAGAGGGGCATTGAAGCTTGATAAGGGATATCACTTATCTCAGATAGTGAAATGCCTCTAATATTAGAAGAAAATTGAAAAAAAAGAAATGAAAGAAGGAGAAAGTTCCTTCTACAAAAAAGACAGGCACTAAATCTTGATAAGGGATGTCATCTATCTCAAATAGTGGAATGCGTCTAATGTTAGAAGGAATCTAGATGAAAAAAGATGAACTGAGAAGAAAGGAAAGGGCTACACCATTTGCACAAAAGAAGGACACTAAATCTTGATAGGAGATGCCACCTATCTTATACAGTGGAATGACTCTAATGTTAGAAGAAATTCACAAGAAAAGAAGAAGAAAGAAGGAGAAAGTTCCATTCACACAAAGAGGGGCACATGTACTTGATAGGCGATGCCACCTATTTAAGAATACAGAAGGCCTCTACTACACACAAATTGGAGGAGGAGAAGATAATAAGAAATGGTGCAATTTCACCCCTACCCCACGGGAGTATTTACAAGTTAACGAGGAGTAAATAAATATTCTAGAAGAATAAGAATATTTTGAGAAAATAAGAATATTCTAAAAAAATATTTTGAAAGAATCAGAATATCATGGCAGAGTAAGAATATTTTGAGAGAAGAAGAATATTTTGAGAGAAGAAGAATATTCTATAAGTGGAAAAATATTATAAAAAAATATTTTGAGAGAAGAAAAATATTCTATTTTTTTTTTTTTTTTAATTTTTAAAATTTGGATTTAAAAAAATCTACCTCAATATAAAAGTAAAACATATATCCCGATTTTTAGCCCAAACAACCTAATACAAACATTTTGTAGACCCTGACACCATTTTTCAACGTTTCGAGATAAATTTTGACATTTTACGAAGCTAAATGAAGATTTTGGAGTAGATTTTTAGCAAATTCAACATTTCTGGAGTGCACTTTTTCGATAATTTTTGTCCCAATCAATGATCAAACCACAAAATAGTCTAACATTATAATTTATGGTGCTTTTATTGGTTCACAACCCCGATGGGAAGTCTATGTTGACATCTAGGGAGTGGTCATGCCTCGTAATTTTTCAAATATTATAATTTTGAATTGGAATGATTCGAAGAGCTCTCACATGTTTTTTTCTCTGCAGGCTTTAATGTCTAAAAATTGGGAGGCAACTAATATATCATCAAAAATTTATCTTGATCAAGCACAGGCAATTTTGAGTTTGAAATTTCCAAACTTAAATTTGGGACTATCCAAACTTTGATTTTAGCAAAACGTGTAGTCAAACTAAATGTCTCAAAAATATGAACCCAACGACACTAAATTCAACTCAACCTGAGCACAAATGGGTTCAAATCGAGGACCCAAGGCTTATTTAGAAGGTTCAAACCATGAATTGGATGATCAAATAATCATCAAATATGATATACTTATAATTGAATCAAGTGGCTCGATGAGATGAATCCAACGAGCCCATGGTTGTTGAATTCTAACATCATTAAGACACTCAGATACTCAATAAATGATCCATAATCAAGGGAGTTGATATTGGCCATGTCATTCCAACAAAACTATATATAGACCCTCATTCCTTGCATGAAGGGGGGCCAAGAAAGGAGGGAGGAAGGGGAAAGGAAGGAAGAGAAATATGATATCTCTCTTGCCACCAAGCTCCTCCTTGGCCACCTCCTGACTACCGACTTCCACCTAACTTCCGCCTATCCACCAACTTTCATCGGACTTACGTACAACCATCGATTATCACCAGACTTCTACCCAACCACCGACCATCATCGAACTTTCACTGACCACAAGCCATCGCCAGACTTATACCCTGGACACCACCTTCATCTACCAACTACAATCTTTCTGACCTCTATCGCGCGCTTATTACAATCTTTTTTACTGCCATCACCCAACTGTGATTCTTCTAACCTTCATCACCCAAAAATTATAGTCTCTTCAACTAAAATCTCCAAACTACGGTCTCCCCAACCATTGTTTCCTGACTACGGTCTCCAACATAACCATCACCAGACTACAGTCTTTTTGACCACCATCACCAACTATGATCTTTTTGAGCTCTGTCGTCCATCGACTATGGCCCTTTTGACCACCGTCATTGACTACGATCTTTCTGACATCCATCTCCTAGTGACTATAGTCTTAGTCTTGTAACCATCGTCACCTAACAATGGTTTTGCTAACCTACGTCGCATGCTAGTTATTATCCTTCCAACAACCATCACCCAACTACAGTCTTCCAACTTCCATCACCTGACTGCAATCCTTCTGACCACTGTCACCTAACTATGATCTTTTTTTACCTCCTTCACCCACCGACCCCACCGATTATGGTCTTTTTGACCTTCATCGCATGCCGACTACATTCCTTTCTACCACCGTCACCCAACTACAATCTTTTTGACCTCCATCGTCTGACTACAGTCCTTCCAACCGCCATCACATAACTACTGCCTTTCTGACCTCCATCATTAGTCAATTATAGTATTTCCGACCTTTGTCGCCTTTCCTACGGTCTTTCCTACCATCGATACCCGATTATGGGCTTTTCGACTTCCATCGCCTACCAACTATGGTCCTTCCGACCACTATCGCCAGACTACAACTTTTTGATAGTGTGTACGTGTTTATGATTTAATTTGCTCAAAAATCTCTTTTAAATCTATCAAAACTTATTTTTAAAAGCAATTTTTGAAATCTAATAAATTTAATGTGATGAGTCTTGGGCTTCGTTTAGGACGGCTTTTTTTATTGTTTTATAAAATTATTTTTAGTGCAAAAATCTCTTGAAAGCAGTGCAAAAATAGTAGTTTAAAGTTGTTCCAAATGAAGCCTTAGTCTAACTATATTTTTAAGATAAGTTTGTTTGATAGCCTAGAGGCTACCTTATGTGTGAACACATTCATTAGTTCTCAATAGGGGAAGAAGGGGGGTTTGGATCAGTCTATCCAATTTGATTTTGAGCTAATATGAGCATTTATTGTTTTTGTCTTTTTTTGCGACATTTAGTTAGGTTTGAACTAGATACCTCTTAGTTGGAAGCCTAAGCTCTCAACCAACGAGCCAAGATGAGCTGTCTTTTTTTTTTTTTTGCCTTGAATTCTAACGTTTCAAGCTTCATTAGAATCATCATAATGAGAATCTCATTTAAAATATAAATTCAAATTGGTCAGAGTTCAAGTGTTCTCTTAAATAATTTCTTACAACTTTTTTTAGTTTAGAATGAATTTAAATGCCTTAAGAAGCTTAAAAAATTATCCTTAATTAGATAGTGATTCTTTATCTTCCAAACAATACTGTAAAAATACAATTGATAGATTAAATGTTCATTAGAAACGGTTTTTTTATTACTTTATAAAGCTATTTTTAGTATAATTTTTTTTTATAAAAATTTGGTACTAAAAAGTTACTTTAGAAAAGTCGTAAGAAAAACGTCCCAAATGAAGTTTAATAATTATTTATTTGAGATAGTTTTTTATTGCTTTCTAAAATAATTTTCAAGTAAAAAAAAATTAGTTAAAAAATTTGTATTAAAAAAATACTTTAAAAAATAATAATAATATTAACAGAAATAAAACCTAAATAATAATGTAAATATCACTTTCTATCAATTTTGTATATTTATTTAATCGCACACGCTATCTTACTATGTGTGATAGTTACAGAACATTTAGTTTACTAAGCCTAATGATGCATAAATTAAGGGCTGTCTGCAAAAACGATGCATACGGAACTCTTCCATAACCGACAGCAACTTCTTCATCCACGGATATCGCCGTTCTAAAATGCTGACACGTCAATTTTTTTTATTATAGAAATAAATTTATATTATTAGTTGATAACTTGATATTACTGAATTATTAAATAAAATAAATATAATTAAGTTAATAAATATTCACAAATATAATAATGTTAAAAATTTTAATTATTTTATTTAATAGTTTGGCTGTATTTATCTAAAAATTTAGTTATATTTATGTAATAAAATAATTGTATTAGAGATAACTGAAATTAATGTCAAATGTCATAAAAAAACTTTACTTCTTAAACAAAATATATTATAATATATAAATAAAAATAAAAATGTAGAGGAATTTAACAAGGCTTTGAAAATCAAATCGGACCGATCGGTTCAACTAGTTGAACCGTGAACTGGTCGACCAACTGATTGTTGTTTACTCCATAACAAATTTCGAAGCGTTCAAAATGGCAGTTCAACCATCGAACCGTAAAATTGGTACCAGTTTCAAAAATCTAGTGCTTTCAATCAAATGTTTTTTGAGCCATTGATATTAAATATGATAGTTTAAAAAGGTAAAACTTATACGAAAAAAAACCCTATTGTTCATTTTCTTCCATGTTCATACGTAACTTCCTCCCGACCCCCGTCTCGTGCTCCTTCGTGAAACCTACTCCAAATCGAAGCCGCCCGCCTCGTGCTCCTTCACCTACTTGAATTTCATTAATGCTTCACGTAGGACAACATTCTTGAAATTTCTTCTAGGTGATTGTTTCATCTACTTGAATTTTTTAATTAAAATATTGGTGGATTCAATTATAATGAAATTGTTTAATTAAAATTTTGCTTATTTATTATCTCATATTTATTTCATCTTCAGAGCATCACAATTATAGGTGAAAACTATAAGATATCAAGAGAATATTGGATTTTGTTACTCAAGTTATGATTACAAAGAAGTCAGTTGCTCAAAACAATAATAAATTTAATTTTAAATTTAATGAATTTATTTATTATGTTTCTTTTATGCTTCATATTATGATTTTGTCAAATTTTTTTAGTATATAGGTACAAATGATTTTGATATTATTATAATATTTAAATATAATATGTATATATTACCTCATCTGGTTCGACCCTCGGTCGAACCATCGAACTGCTAACCTCTCCTCTTCTGGTTCGTCGTCCAATCCGATTTTCAAAGCCTTTGAATTTAATGTCCATATCCTATAAAAATTTCTCAAATTTATAACTAAGTGTATATTCAGGGCAGAAAGTTGGGAAAAAAAAAACTTTTTAAGTTATTAAGTATTATAAGATTTTGTTTGGGGTGGCATAAGTTTTTCTATTTTTTATTTTTTAAAGCTTATTTCTATGCCAAAATTTTAAAAATACTTTTCCAAAAATAAAATTTTAAAGTTAATTAAAATAATAGTAAAATATCTTTCAAACCTACATTATTTTTAACTAATTTATTTTCTTACCACCATCAAATGTTGTTTTAAACAAAGTATATATATATATATATATGTGAAAAATCAAATAACATATATTTTATAGTTATCACATATATTAGTAGATTATTTTAAAAAAAACATCAACCGCATAATATCCTAACTAAAATATTATTACAATTTACAAAATATACCTCATAAGGATTCTAAATCACAACTGAATTTTACTCGTTAACTCATTGAGTTTAGCTCACCAGCCATTTAGTGAGCCAAACTCTAACCGATTTGACTCACTTATGCCACTTCTTTTAACAACTTAATCAGTAGACGCTACAAAATTTAACTATTTATAAATTATTAATTATTTGATGGGAATAAATTAGAAAGAGCAGAAAGGGTATATATATATATATATATATATATATATATATATATATATATATATATATATATATATATATATCCGAATTGAATAAGTTTTAGGGAGTAAAACAAATGCGAAGTGATAAAGAGGAGGAAGGTAGAAGGGAGGACGAAAACACCGTCGCCTCTGCTTTTTTTTCCTTTCTACGTCTCTCGCTGTCTACAGTGTCTAGGGTTTAATCTTTCTCTTGTAAAGGGGAAGAGGAATGGACGCTGCGGCCCACTCAGCCGATGCTGAAATGGCGGAGGCGGGGCCGCCGCTCGCGCATCAGGCGGCCGCGGGTTTGGTACAGCCGCCGGGGCTGGAGAGCATACAGGCCACGCTTAGCTATGGTGGCAGGTTCATCCAGTATAACATTTTCGGGAACGTTTTTGAGGTCACGTCCAAGTACGAGCCACCCATCATGCCAATCGGGAAGGGAGCATACGGGATCGTCTGGTGCAATTTATATTTCTCCTTGTTTTTTGCACCTTCTTCATTATACCTGTTGATTTTTCGTGTAAATTTTTGCATTGAGACGCTTATTCTTAAGTTTGGATTTGATAAAGTTGGCTGTTTTTCGTGGCTTCAGCTCGGCGTCGAATTCGGAGACAGGGGAGAAGGTAGCGATTAAGAAGATTGCTAATGCTTTTGACAATAAGATTGATGCAAAGAGGACTCTGCGGGAGATTAAGCTGCTTCGGCATATGGATCATGAAAACGTGAGCTGAGATGTCTTTTGTTTTCTTTTACTGTGAGAATGTGCGGCGTGAACGCTGGTATTTGGGTTATGCAATTCAAATTTGAACTTTTTTGTAACGATGCGGTTACCTTTTGACTGGCTTTTGGCGAGAAATTAGCTATGTATTTGAGCAAGGTTTTTGAATATCGTGGTTTACTCCCATACTTCCTTTGTGCGGGCATGGAAGCCCATCCTGCCATATTCGATTTAAATAGAAACAATTTGAGCCTGAAATGAATATGAACTGAAATGGAAGACTACTGATTCATTACATGCATATGAACTTGGATTTTTGCATTTGCTGCACTCTTTTTATTTTCTTAACATGTTAGGTGCTCTGTATGATTCTTTAAAGAAAGCTGAGCTGTCTTTTAAGAAAATCTTTCATTTGGATTTGGGATTTGTCAAATAAGAATATTTTTTAAGGGTTTCCATAACCATGTTCCCATGCCATATTTCAGACATGAGATATTCCATTAATATTGCATTGGATTTATGCCTTTTATTTGTAAAATGCCCTACTTAGAAATTTAAAATAGGTAGAACTAAATTTTCAATTTTGGATAAATGATATAATGTGGTATATTATGTTTGTTATCTTACTAGAATGTTGCTATTCACTGTTCAATTATTTCCCACAAACCATGCAGATCATGCTTGTAAAACTCGTGTGCATATGCAAAGTGTGTAATTATTATTATTTTTTGGTTTACTTTTGCTCGATCCATGAGTTTACTCGATGCACATATGCATCTCATTCTCTCTCTTTTCACACTCACAACAGTGCAACATTTGTTCTACTATATTCGTATTTTATCTTGTTCCATTTCATTGCACGCTTTCATGCTTTATGGCTTATGTGTAGTCTCCTCTTCCTTTGATAGGCTTCCCTTTTCTTACATGTTTCAGAAATTTTATTCAAAATTTATGCCACATATTTCAACATTCAGAGTCCAGAGGTGTACTTTTCATAGTTTCCCAAGTGAATGTAAAAACTAGCCTTATTTATGGTGCACATGCTTTATTCTTTGCAGGTTGTTGCAATCAGGGATATAATACCACCACCCCAGAGGGAGCCATTTAATGATGTATACATTGCGTATGAGCTTATGGACACTGATCTCCATCAGATAATTCGTTCAAATCAAGCTCTGTCTGAGGAACATTGCCAGGTTATGAATTATTATCAATCAAGATTCTCTCTTTCATTATATGATTATATCAAACTGGGACAATTTTTTATTAAAATGAAATATTTGTTTGATATACAATAAATATTTTTTTTTGCATAGTGTGGCATACATATTGTGTCTGAAATCTTCACAGCAAGAAGTTTCAGAAACTATCATTTAATGATTTCCTAGTGATAGCTTAAATAATCTTTTCTCTCAATATTTTAGCCAATAATATTCATAAACTTGTGATATCTAATAAATATTTATTTGCAGCCTATTGCGAGATGTATATTTACTATAATAATATGCTATGCTGCTATGATTGTGGCCATAAGTGTTGTTAAGCATTTGTTTTGCCTTTGAGGGGTGGCAAATTGACATATTTATTTGAGTCTAACTAGTATAATATTTGTTTTTTTAATGAAGGGTATTTTGTGTTTGCTATAAAAGCTTTTAGTAATAGCATGATTTTCTTTAGTGTTAAAAAAAAAATACTTAGCATGAAGATTTTCACAGTATTTAGGTAATCTTTCAATTTTAATTTTTTTGCTGTTTTCTCTTCATAAGCTATTATTTTCAGCTTTCCCTAAGAGATGTGCGAAGTAAAATGGAGTTTTTGAGAGCTCTTTCTGAGCTCTTTTTGCAAGAGAGAGAGGGAGACAAACAAAATTTGGAGGAAAACTTATCCTAAAGTTTTATTCCAAAATTTTGCCAAATCAATACATCTCATATAATGCCTATATATCGACATTTACATTGTTGTGGTAACCTGCATGAATAATTTCTATTAAAACTAAACCAACACTTCACAATCTCCACCTTGGTCTAGGTTTTAGAATCAAATAACCACCTTTGCACCTATTGCAACCAAACTGGCTTCATATACTAACTCCACGAGCAATCCCGTCGAACCGAGCTCAATCCCGCTCGCGAATGACCTCCATCGTGCGTTTCAAACCACGACTCCAGCTCATGCTCCAGCACCGACTCGCCAGTATTCCTCAGACACTCCTGTGCGCTCCAACCTGCGACCTCGCACTACACCTATTTGATTTTGAGTCCGCGACCAACTTGTCGCTGAGGTTCTTGATTTTATCCATTACTCTGACACACAACATCAAATAACCCTCCTCACCTATCAACTTGTAATCAGACTTGGAAGCTCTACCTCAAATATTTGAATGGGTCTTTAGTAAAGAACAAGAAAAATATCTTGAATATTTGGCCTTTGGTCCGATCTTTAATCAAGAAAAGAGAAATTCTGCTTTCATTTGGGTCGTTGCCTTGTCAACGCCCACAATCTGCGGCCAAATCCCCATCTCCTACATGGATGTTGCCCCGAGGTTCACCCATAAATTTCATTTGATTTTGTATAGGTTGTTAAACCTAAGCTATTGTCCCAAGGCTAACCAAGAGTGGGGATGAATTAATAATTTACAATTTCTCTTGGATTTTTTTTAAATAGAAAACCGATTTTAAAATTCGTAGCAAGTTAATTTAAGTATTTTTAAATAAAACTTTTCAACCACAATAAATAACTTACAGTAAATAAAATGCGGAATTTAAAAGACACAAAAATTTATAGTGGTTCGGTCAAACACGACCTATGTCCACTCCTTTAAGATTCACTGTTCAAGTATTGCACTATTATCAAAGTGTATCTCATTTTGCCTACACAGCAAGGCGGAGAAGCCTTTACAAAATCTCTCTTTCACTAATCCCTGGTGCGGCAGAGAACCGTCGTCCTTTTACACCCTCCAAGTGTCGGTAGAGAACCGTCGTTTGTTCACACACTCCAAGTGTCGGCAGAGAACCGTCATCTTTTCACACCCTCCAAGTGTCGGCATAGAACCGTAGTCCTTTTACACCCTCCAAGTGTCGGCAGAGTACCAGATCTTTTTCAAAGATCTTCTCACAAGCAACTAGAAAGAAAAAAAAGAGTAATCCCCAAAATCACAAAGAGATCCTTACCTTTGAGTAACTTTGTGAACCCTTCACACTCCACTTGCAAGAAATCTCTCAAACACTCTCGCACATTCTCTCTTTCACTTGCTCTTGAAAAATTACGAAGACAAGACTTTTTCACGTCAGTTTTAGTGGACATTTTATATCATTTTCAATTTTGATCAAGGTTTAAAATTGCGTATTCGGGTATTGAGGCGTTTTTCGTTCGTGAGGCGAGGCGTAAGCCTCAAGGCGATTTGAGGCGTAAGCCTCAAAATCAAAAAATTGCGTAAACATAAAATAATAAATTTTGTATATACTAATGAGTAAATAATATATAAAACATAAAAATGCACCAGATAAATAGCAATGACATTAACATATCACATAAGAAGTTAGGAACTTACTAGTTATTAGTATTATCATCACTCATCAGTCATCATTAAGGGGGTTTTCATTTGAATCATCATTATGATGAGCTGCTCTCTCCTCTTCCCCCTCTCCTATAGAGTCCAATATCTCCCAATCAGCTTCTTCTTCCTCATTATTAGTTATTTTCCTCTTCCCTAAATAATAAATATTTTTGAACAATATCATAATGAATAATAGTGTAATACATTAATAAAAGTTTAAGTAAAGAAAACTATATTATTTATATACCTTTTTTGATTTGTTCTTGAGTTTTGGTGGATGTGAATGCTTTAAGACCATCAAAGAAATCAACATTTAAATCTTCATCTTGTAATTCAGACGGTATCACTTCAGCTTCATCATCTACAAACCACTCATCATCAAATGTCACATCATCGCAAAGCAAAGGATCTTCATCATCCATTAATCCTTTTTTCTTCAAATTTCTATCTCTGAGTCTCCTATTGTACATAATGTACACCAGTGAGTTCATCCTCAATGTCGACAAGCGATTTCTCCTCTTTGTATGCACTTGGTTGTAGATACTCCAATTCCTTTCACAGCCAGATGAAGAGCATGTCAAGCCCAAAACTTTCACAGCAAAACGTTGTAATTCTGGAGTCCCATCACCAAATTGAATCCACCACTCAACTGGAGATCATTTGGCAATTGTATCATTTGCTTGTTGTAATCCAAAAAAACATTCTTTGTTCCTAAAAGATACCAATTACAAGTCAGCATTTGATCTTTCAGTTGCATCACTTATTAGACGATCCATGCAATGATATAATCCCAACTTTATTTCAGAGTTTGTAGATTTGTTCTCTGCATATTGATACTGAGGGTTTAGGTAGTAGCCAGCGGCATGCAAGTGTCGGTGAAGCTGTAGTTCCCACCTATCATCAATAATATTCCAAATTTCCCTAAAACTTCCCTCACTGCCTCCTAAGTTGGAGGCAATCATCTCTTTGGCTTCATCCATAGCATTGTAGATGAAACCCATTGCAGGCTTCTTCTCAGCATCCACCATCCTTAAAATATGAACTAAATATCTAGTGGTTGTAATGGCATATAAGACACTTTGCCAAAATCTGTCATTTAAAACAATCTTTCTAATCTCTTTTCCCTCAGCCTTCTTCGTCCAAGCACAACTCAACCACTGTGTAGATGTGAACATAGCCTCTAAAGGTTGTCTGACATCCAGCATGCTCTCTAAGGTCAAGTATGCGGTGGCAAATCTTGTTGCGGCTGGCCTTATAATTTCTTTCTTCGAAAACTTTCTCATAAGAGCTAGAACCCAAGAGTGGTTGTAAATAAACTTGGTTATTTTTTTTGCTTTAGTGAGTGCATTTTTATGTTGAGGTAGATCCCCAAGCTTCTCAAGAATCAGATCTATGCAATGTGCAGCACATGGAGTCCAATACAAATGTTTCATCTTCTTCATAAGTTTATTACCTGCAGCCTTATAAGAACTTGCATTATCTGTCACATATTGTACAACCAAATGTTCTCCAACCTCATCAATAATGCTATCTAATAATCTAAATATGAACTCAGCATCTTTGACCTGGTCAGATGCTTCAATTGACCTTAAAAACACAGTACCATAAAGATTATTAATGAGGATGTTGATCAGACTTATATGTTTGATATCAGACCACCCATCTGACATAATTGTTACTCCTATTTGGGCCCAAGTCTTCTTAATTTCTTCAATGCTTTTATCAGTGCTTTCCAACTCCTCCTTCAAAATCCATGTTCTTAAATCATACATGGTTGGAGGTTTGAACCCTCTCCCAAATGCTCCAACTGAACGAATCATGTTGTAATAAGCAGGTGATGTTGCAACATTAAATGGAATTGCATTTTCGTAGAAGAATCTGCCTATATCCTTACACACTCTTCTCCGCGCCTCTCTTGCATTTTCTGGGGCCATCTCCTGTGTAGTAGAAGGCCTATCCTCTGATGTGTCAACCATATAATGATCCATAGGCCCTCTAGCACCCCTAGATGAAATGAGCTTCATAGAAGAAGATGAATCCTTAACGCTGCGCTCACTCCCGTAGTAAGATCCAGTATCAACTCTATCCTCAAATTGCTTCTGTGCAAGATGTTTTGATGTGGTAGACTTACTCATATATGACTATCTCATCCCTTACAGCATCAGGAATTTTGGAGCATGGAGCAACATTCTTGTGAGAGCCTGAAAGGTGTTACTTCATCCTAGTCACACCACCTTTCACAACTTTATCACAGTAATTGCATTTCAGATAGACATATGTTTTATCACTTCCTTCTACATCTACCTGAGTGCTATATTTCCATGCTGGATCTTTTCTATGACCTGATGCAGCCTTATCCTTATTTTTGACCATCCTGATTGAGAGAAATAGGAAGCAAATGAGTTCTTACTAATCTTTTATATGACCTGATGCAGGTCGGAGGAGACAGCAGCCTCGGAGGCTCGGAGCGTATGCTGGTCGGACGGAGAAGACAGCAACCTAACTCGCAGTCTCGCAGTAGAAGAAACCTCCAAGCAAATAAGTTTAGGGTTTAATATGCGTGCTGGATGTGTTCAGTATTATATAATGTCGAAACGTCGATAAAGTAGAACACTGCGTACTCTATGCGTATTTATGCGTAATCTGTGCGTACAATCTACGTGAACATTGCGTGTTTTGGAGCAGAAGTAATTTAATGTATGATTTTGTATTAATAGTTAATAAAACATGATTTTCTGGGTATAGTTTGAGTACTGGGAGTGTTATTTATTTTATTGTGCGTACATTGTGCGTATCCTATGCGTTCTATATGGGTATAATATGCGTTCACCATGCGTGTTCTGTGCGTGCTCTCTGCGTCAACATTACGTATTTTTTAAAATATAAAAATACAAAAAAAGAACATTTAATGACTATGTACAATATAAAAAATATAAGAACAAATTAAAAGAACATTTATAACAAATACAATTTTACAAGAGAACCTAATGTACATCTTCAACAAGACAACAACATCAACTTTCCTACAGGAATTATGATTGATGTATTGTCCAATATAAATTATCTTGACAACCAAGCCTTCTCTTCATCACTGCGATACTTATCCTCCTCCCATGTTCATGATGCCAATAACTTGTTAACATAAACCTGGTCAGGATAGAGATGTTTATGTTTACAAGTTATTGACATCAATTTCATGGGAGGAGGATAAATATCGTAGTAATGAATGGAAGGCTTGGTTGTCAAAGATGATTTATATTGGACAATACATCAATCATTCTATTTGAAAAAACCATGCATTACTTCTGTCAAGCCTGCATTACTTATGTTTGAAAAAATCATGCGTTACTATAAGGCAAGCATTCCCGCATTTTATAGTGAAAAATTTAATGTTGAGCAATAGTAAGTAATAAATTGTAAATAATGGCTCATAAAAATTCAACCCACCCTCCCAACCATATCTGTCACGGCCCCTCAGTCCATACTCCATACTAAATGTAAGTAACCAAAAACATTTAATAGAATGTGTGCGTGTTTTATGCGTACTATATGCGTAATGTATGCGTTTGTTGTGCGTGTTTTAAGCGTACGTTATGCGTATTTTATGCGTTCGTTGTACGTACTATTTAAAAAAATTTCAAAATCATTTATAAAATTATTTTTTTTGCTTTAACACAAATAAGAAATTCAAACACTAATCTTTCAACGAAATTGCCAAACACAAACTTTCAAACAAACATCATATTCCTTATTTCTCATCCCTAAATACAATCCAACAAGAGCCATAAACCCTTTGTACTTGTTCAAGTATCATATTCAAGACTAGAAAATGAAATCATAAAAATCTAACAAGAGCCATAAACAACATATATTCATATTCCTTATTTCTTAATCATTTTAATATAAGTAACTTACAAACAAAGATATATATTAATTAAAATATATAATAGAATTTTATAAATAAAATTTACTTCGAATCTGTGCGTGTATCATGCGTGCGTTATGCGTATTTTATGCATTCTTAATGCGTACGTTGTGAGTTCGTTATGCGTATTGTATGCGTTCGTTGTGCGTACTATGTTTAATTTATGCGTATTATCATTTAATATGTAATTTTTTACTCAAACCAATGTAAATAACATTTATACACAGAATTGAAAGATATATTCTTTAGTGGTTACATCATGAGTTAATATTTTCTTCAAGTGGTCTCGCATTATATAGTAGAAATATGAATGTTGAGCAATAATAAGTAATAAAGGCTAATAAAAAATCAACCTACCCTCTTATCCTCCCAACCATACCTGTCTAAAGGCTCATAAAATATATAATAGAATTTTATAAATAAAATTTACTGCTTATGTGTGCGTGTATTATGCGTGCACTATGCGTATTCTATGCGTTCGTAATGCGTATTTTGCGAGTTCCTTATGCGTATTTTATGCGTTCGTTGTGCGTACTATGCTTAAATAAACATTTATACACATAATCAGAATGAAAAACATTTATACACAGAAGCATTTATACACCAGAATGAAAAACTGTTATTTTGACAACGTTCTACAAAGTATTTCATATGCAAATTCTGCCCTATACTTTGGCATGTTTTGTTGCCAACTTGTACTATCAGTCCAATCAGTGTTGCCTTCAAGAATTATTTTTTCCATATATTTACAGACATACATTCCACAATCAAAAGAGTTCTCCTGTTTTGGTATACCTTTAATGGTAGAAAGCTTCCATTTTCTGATATCACTATTAAAAGCTCTTTTCGTGTCAGAATATAGGGCTCTAAGCTGAAATATACGTAGAGCAAGGATTAGTTCTGTAAATTTTTTAAAAATTGAAGAGTTCATGTTCATCTAATGACCTAAGTATCTAACAGACTAAGACTTATGATTTTTGGAACAACAAGCCTATGCTCTTTGACGCGGTGGTCCAATGAGTCATAAAATTTCCACTTGTGTTCTTTCAGCAAACCAACCAGAAGGGTAATGTGATTGGAATAAATGATTGGTTGTAATAAAATGTTGTTTGAAGAAACAGAAAGCTCGGTTATATGGTCGATTTGCAATTTGGACAATTTCTCCCTTCCTTTGTTATTCTGCAAGTGCAAGTGAGTAAATGTAAGAACTAATAATGGATACAAAGTTACTAATCAAATAGTTAAACTGATAAATTGAATACTAAGTTACTAACCCAATAGATTGGAGAGATGTATAGAAATTTATGGTACTTGTCTGGCATAAGGTTACCCTTCTCATCTAAGAGATAGGCAAAAATATCTACATGTTCATTGCCTAAATAACTGTCGCTTAATAACTCATCAATCTCAGATCTGGTAATAAGAACGTTAATAACAAACACGATACTATCGCCCCAGCAAAAAAAAAAAAAATACGCATTACATAAGCATAACCCACGCATATCATACTCATAACACACGCATATCATATGCATATCACACGCATAGAATAAGCATAACCCACGCATGCAGATATTCAAACAAAAATAAAGTTGCAATTTTTTACCTTTGAGAGTACTTTTTCAAACATTCTAGCACAAAATTTATCTTCTCAGCAGTCAAACACATAAGTCCTTTGTAATTTTCTATTTCAGCTGCATAAACATAAGTTACAGGTTTTATTTGAATGTTATCTACTGGTATTGGTTCATTTGGATTTGTATATGGAACAAGTTGCATTTCTGTTGGGACTGGCTCATTTGTTGGGATTAGATCTTTTGGTGGGATTGGATCTTTTGCTGGGATTGGCTCATTTGGTTCATTGGGGCTGTGGGGTGGGATATCTGATCTCTGTCTCTTATTGGAAGATGAAGAGTAATTAATAGATCTTTTCTGAGGAACTACTTTGCTCTGATCAATGTAATTATTGAGCTTGACCTCAATAACTCCAACTCTCTCAGTAAGATCTTCAAACTTTGTGCTCAGCCTGTTTTCAAATTCTCGGAAAAGTTTTGTGCATGTTTCTTGGCAGGATTTCATGATAGTTTCTTGTATAGACTGAAGTGCTTCAGCAGAAAAACTTAAATGTGGTTGCTGAGGAGATTGGTGGTGGTCTTGCTGAGGAGGTGAGGTATGATAGGGAGATTGGGGGGTTGTTTTGATGGGTGGATATGTCATGAGGGGAATCAGGGGATGTAGGACAGTATGGTGGATATTTCTCGACATTAATCATATCCATTTCTTCCTAAGAAACTGCCTGTAGGACATTACAAATCTGACTTTTCCTTATATTAGCAAATAAGTTAGTGATCACCTCTGTAGTATATACAATATCATCGGCCCATCGAAGAAAACGGAGCCTTTTGTCAGCATACATAGGAGCATGAATAGTAGTATGCTCCAGGAATCAAATCTGCATAAGATGAAAGAAAATTTTAGCACTCACATTGAGCCAATAAAATTTTGAATGAATTTAACAGTTAGCACTTAGCACTCACAATTAGCAGAGGTACAAAATCGTTGATGTAACCTGCTGGCTTCTTATTTGAAATCTTGGAGGATGCCTTATTAAATTCTCCAACTAAAAACTCCCTAATTGAACTAGCCCAGTTTATTGACAAAAAAACATTTAGATTATTTGCTATTCTTTGAATCAACCGAGGGGTTTTGAAGTTGTTAAGTTGAAAAAGTAAATTTGAACATAAATACATGATAAACGTTCTTAACATAGTCTCCGGGGGGGTTTGCTTGTTCAACTCCGTCATGTCATTCCTTATTTCTGCTGATGTAACTGAAGTATGTGCTAAGAAATGCCAGGATATTTCTTCTCCTTTATTTGGCAGACCAGTAAAAAGGGCCACTTCATCAGCAGTGAAAGGAATGGGTTGACCTTTTATAACAAAGCATTGTTTTGAAATGTCCCACCTTGAGATCAGCTCATAAATAAGAGGGACATTTTGCTCAAACCCAGGAAATTCCAAAAACTGTATCATCTTTAAATGTTTCAATGTGTCTTTGACTTCAGGAGTAATTTGCCGAGCAAAGTTATCACAGATTGTTCGAAACGAAGAAACATAGCATCTATAGGTAATTAGACGAACATATATCTGAAAATTGTAAAAAAAATGATAGATTAAAAATAAGAAAATGAGATACGCACAAAAAACGCACGACATACGCATAATAAAAGCAACGGTCACGCACAGTGTACGCATACCATACGCATATATTACGTACATCACACGCACATTGCAGGGAACATACAGCAAATTATACGCACGCATAAAGTACACATAGTATAAGCACTAAGTAAGCAACGTGTACGCATAGTGTATGCACATCACAGCACATTGCAGGAAATATACAGGAAATTATACGCACGCATAAAGTACGCATAGTATAAGCACTAAGTAAGCAACGTGTACGCATGGTGTACGCACAAAAGGCGCATTTCGTACGCACAGTCTACGCATATTTACTCGATGGTTAAAATTTGGTTAGGTTTTATGTTTCAAATTTCAACATAAATTTATCATAAACCCTGAATACAGAGAAAACACGATGGCATCACAGTATCAAACATTTAAAAAGTTTCGAGAAGCCATGCATACGCATAGAATAAGCATAAAATCGGAAGATCTTCAGAACCTTGAACGCCAACGCATAGCATAACCATAAAATACGCATTACGAAACAGAAAACATAGCATTAAGTTACTTTTTTCTTTGGGGGTGACGCCATCTTTAGAAGAAACTGAGTGAAGAATGCTTGAAATTTCTCCGGGTGAATGCTTGAAAGTTCGAAAGTTTACTGTAACTTGAAAATTGAAACGTCGACTCCGCCATTCGACCTTTACAAGGGTTTAAATGTTGATGCCACGTCGACATTTCACTAGGCGCGCCACGTCGGCAACTGGGGGTCCGAACTGAAAAAAAAATAGGTTAAATTTTAAAAAGGCGACGCCTTAAATATATGAGGCGAGGCGCTCCTCAGTAAACCTGAGGCGTAAGCCTCATAAACTAAATTTATTGCGTAGGCTTTGAGGCTTATTTGGTCGAAATTGCGCTGAGGCGCGCCTTTTATTGCGCAATTTTAAACGTTGATTTTGATCGTACAGTACGATCGTATGTTCGTACGTACGAACAGTTCAAAAATTGTTGCGTACGAACTTGTAGTGTATCGGTATGAAATATTTTTGTACATGCTGATCGTCCAGTACGAACAGTTAGAAAAATTTTCACCTTCGTCGGGACGAAGAGGGTCCCCATAATTCCGTACCCTGGATGGCGTACGTACGATGACAACATAGTACAATACGATCAGTTACGAAAATTTTCAAGTTCGTCGGGTCGAAAAGGGATCTGTCCAATTTGTACCTTGGACGGCGTACGTACGATGACGACATCGTACGGTATGAACCGTTCAGAAGATTTTCTAGTTCGTCTGGACGAAAAGGGACCCGTCCAATTCGTACCTTGGACGATTACGTACGATTGTTATATCATACAAAAATTTTTTGCTTCCTATTCGTTTGACTGCTCGCTGGAGAAAAATAATTGATCAAATCGTCCCGTACGAAAAGATTTCGTACAGTACGATCATTTTACAAATTGTAGATTTTAAACTCTCCTCTGATGTGTGTGTGCACAGTTACTCAATTATAATCACTCACTCAGATTAAATAAATGAAAAATACAGACTTCATTTGCAATAAATCCTAAACTGATCTGTTCTAAAGTCTTAAACAATATAGAGTATGATTTCCCTGAAATATTAGTACACACAAATAACAAAATAATGCATCCAAGATATGTTAGGAGAAATAATAATAGAAACAATAATATTTGGGATCATTAAAAACATACATGTTGCAAGAATATCAACAATCAAGATCTAAGTTGCAACTATCTCAACTATTTCTGCTTCTCGCCTGTTGCCGTCGGTGAACCATCTTTCTGCCCGTCGCTGACTATCAAACTTCCGGCCGAAAACCTCCACATCTGACTCGACGAAAACATCCACATAGCCCTAATTCTATTCCAAGCTCGGCCAACGTGCGATCTCTTTCAGGCCCGTTGTCTCCACTTCAGGCTCGGCCCAAGCGTGCTCCGCACGCGATCCTAACCGCGATCAAGCACTTAGTCCCGCTGGTCTCGATCGCGCCAACCACTTCCACTCACACTGGCGCACAACGCACAGACTTCCGCCGCGCCCTGCTCGGCCTTCCGTCAAGTTCCTCCGTGCGCTTCCGAGCACCCGACCTGGGCAATCGCCCTCCCTTGCAAGCTCCGCCCATTTCACGCAAATCAGAGCCACTTGCCTCCGACCAGTCCCCACGCGAAGGTGATCTCGTTCTTTGTCTGCCTCAAAATCTCCAGTCGGCTTCCACTCACGTGCGAACGAACACTTGGATGGAACTTTCAAGCCGCTTCCTCTCTTGCCTCCTGCTTTCCGTCCAGCCTCAAGATTGCCTCAACGAGGCTCTGATACCATTTGTTAAGAAAAATGGAGTTCTT
Organism: Dendrobium officinale; assembly: GCA_019514585.1. Classification (NCBI taxonomy): domain Eukaryota; kingdom Viridiplantae; phylum Streptophyta; class Magnoliopsida; order Asparagales; family Orchidaceae; genus Dendrobium; species Dendrobium officinale. The sequence continues at coordinate 26,805,944 of CM033692.1, forward strand.
CGGAGCTCTTCTTGCAAGAGAGAGAGGGAGAGGGAGGAGAGGGAGAGAGACAAAATTTGTAGGAAAACCTATCTTAAAGCTTTATTTCAAATTTTCCTCAAATCAATACATCTCATACAATCCATATATATAGGCATTTATATTGTTATGGTAACCTGCAAGAATAACCTATACTCAAACTAGATCAACACCTCACACAACTTGGTCTAACATCCAGGATGTGTGAGGCTTTCATGATTTTGCATCTTTTAAGCAATTTCAGTACTCTTGCTACTTGGATTACCAATAACCTCAAGACAGGAAAATTATGTTAGGGCGTTGAAAAAGACACTAGCTTCACTATGTTGAAGGATTAACTCAGCTTAGTACTTGTCCTGGCTCTACCCAACTATGAATGTGTTTTTGAGGTCGAAGGTGACGCTTATATGATTGGAATCGGTGATTTCCTTACACTGGAGGGAATGTCTATCGAATATTTTTGTGAGAAGCTCAATAATGTGGACAACTTAGGTGCAGGAATAGTTTGTCATAGTAAGAGCTTTACAGCAATGGGATCATTATTTAATACACCAATATTTTTTTTTTTTTTTGATAGCGGTCATCAAGTTCTTAAGTACATCAACTCTCAAAAGAATATCTCGTATTCCCGCCCAATGTACTCTTCCAACAAAAATTAACATTTCACTTTTTCACTTCAAACACTAAGATGACCGCTTGAATTGCAAAGCTAATCTTCTTGTTACCTTACAAACTGATGAATTAGTTACCTTCGACATTCTGAAAGACACGTATGAAGGTAAAGCTGACTCCAGCGACTTCAATATTTAATAAGGGTTCCAATTTAAGGGAAATCAGCTTTGCATACTGAAAACTTTCATATATATATATATTCATTATGCAAGAATTACATGTTGGCAATCTGGCTGTGCACATTGGCCGTAATAAAACTGTAATATAGCTATTAAGGATAGATTATATTGACCTCAAATGAAGGACATCACGAAATTTGTGTAGCATTGTGATCCATTTTAGTCTGCTAAGGGGCAAACTCAAAACACTTAGTCTGTTGACTCTATTACCCGTCCTGGATAAAATTTGGGAGATCATATGATGGATCTCATGTTGTACTTGCTAATGATGAAGAAATAGAAAGACTTTGATTTCGTTTGGGACGGCTTTTTTGCTGTTTTTAAAGAAGTTTTTTATTATAAAAATTAAAATTTTTAACTAAAAAGTTATTTTAAGAAATAGAAAGAAAGCCGTCTCAAACGAAGCCTTAGTTTTTGTTTATGTCATATATACCCCAATTTGTTCCCTGCAGCAGTTAATGCATCAATTTTCTTTTTCTGGAAATTGTTCCATTACATGGTATCCCCAAAACAATCACCTTCTTCGCCTGATTTTGGATAAGTATTCCAGTTAGATTCAATCAGGGCTGTGATCTTTGGTATATGTAGAATTTAATAAGTTGGCTTTAGGTTGGTATGTAAATAGCGTTGTCTACATTAATGTTAATACTTCATATAATGTAATCTCATTATGGTTCACCCACAAATTTAGTCTTTTATTAGTTCATGAAGTAACCTACAGGCTCTAAACCTCATTAACTGTGATGTGCTTTGGGAACATGCTGACAATTTCTTATCTCATTGCGTCGTCTAGTGTTATGTCTTCCTGGAAATGATATGATAAATTTCATTAAACTAAGGCCTCGTTTGAGATGGCTTAATTTCGCCTTCTCAGTTTTGAAATGATAGAAAATTTTTTTGGCTGTTGTTATATGTGTCACTTTTGCAGAAATGCTCTTTAAAGAACTGCATTTTTATGTTGTTTGCAGAACTTTTCTGATATTAACTTCTCCATTATAAAACTCCGTTCTCTCAAATAATAATTTTAAAACTACCTTTTAGGAAAGATACAGAATAATCAAATGAAGCCTAAAACAACTTGAAAGATCCATTGCATAATTTGTATAGCTAAATCTGGATTTTTTCTGTTTCCTCCATCTCTGCAGTATTTCTTGTATCAGCTTCTCCGTGGGCTAAAATACATACATTCAGCGAACGTCCTTCATAGAGATTTGAAGCCTAGCAATCTCTTAGTGAATGCTAATTGCGATTTGAAGATATGTGACTTTGGGTTGGCTCGTACTACTTCAGAAACTGATTTTATGACAGAATACGTTGTTACAAGATGGTACCGTGCACCAGAACTTCTCTTGAATTCTTCAGAGTATACGGCATCAATTGATGTATGGTCAGTTGGTTGCATATTTATGGAACTCATTGACCGGAAGCCATTATTTCCAGGGAGAGATCACGTGCATCAGTTGCGTCTACTTATGGAGGTTAGATAAACATTGGCAGTTTTTTAAAATGGAGAATTAAAATCTATATTTTTTTAAGGGAAGAATTCATTTTTTGTTAAACTTTTTTTTTATTATTTAAGGAGCCAATTGTCTCGTTGAATGGATGATTTCATTCCAGTCAATCATTGAAAATGATTGAAAATCTGTTGAACGGGCTTTCAAAAAAATTTTTTTTTCTGAAATTAAAGTTTTATCTTGGTATTTATTATATTTATATGGTATTATGTTATAAATAAATTTATATTATTTATTTAATATAATCTTAATAATAAATGAATATTATAAAATGTACAATTAGTGAAGTGAAGTTAATTTTTATTTAAGATTTTAATATTTATTGTGATAGGAAATATTTAGTTAGTCATGATTTGTTGAAAATATTATGATTAATAATATGTTTATATGATTATATATATATATATATATATATATCACTTTTCTACTTTTATATAATTTTGCAAAAGTTAAATATTTTTTTATTTTTTGCAAACTAAATCTTTTCATTGAAAAAGAGCCTGTAGATCACAATTTAAAGGATTATTTGGCTCCTTAAATTTTAGAAATAGTATTTTAGTTGGACACATATCGGTGTTATATTAGAGGTGTATCGGTGTATCGGATACAACACGCCTTCATAAATAGGTGTGTCGGTGCAATATGGTATCAAAGGCATGATCACTTTTTTGCAAAAGGAATAATGCTAGATCTTTCGAGAAAAGGGGTGCTTTTTTGTTGAATCTCTTGACCTACTTTCTAGTAGCTCAAGGAGAAACAAAATGGAACTACTAACATATTTACTTTGCTATATGGCATTTTTTAGATACTAGATATTTGTACATAATTATATTCTAGAAATAATTTTCCACTTGAGACCTTGAGTTTGCCTCTATGCTTTTGCTGAATTATTTTTAAGCTGAAGAACATATGTGCTGATTCTGAATTTTTAGATAAATTTTTAGTTTATGAACTAGAATGCCTAGTTATGGTTTTACCTTGCAGCTAATAGGCACTCCTGATGAAGCTGATTTGGGATATGTTAATGAAAATGCAAGAAGATACATTCAACAACTTCCTCGTCACATTCGGCAGTCATTTCCTGAGAAGTTTCCACATGTTCATCCCTTAGCTATTGATCTTGTTGAAAAGATGTTGACGTTTGATCCTAGAAAAAGAATTACTGGTGAGTTTATTCTCTTTTCTAAGGTTTTTCTCGGCTTCGACACCACTGCTAGAAACTGAAATTAATGAATACTTATCCTTACAACATAGTAAAGCCTTTATCCCACTATATTGGGTTGACTATATGAATTCGTTTTCTCCATTGTGTTCTATAAAGAATAAATTCTCAGATAAATCTAATAAAAAATATCATTTCTAATACTTTCTAATTAATAGTTGCAAAAAAAAAGGAACTTATCCCTGTAGTTGCAAAATTGTTTGTCCTGAATTTCAGGTAATTAAATAGGGAATAGTCTTGCAGCATATTTCCCTTTTTACCTTCTATAAAAATTTAAGAAACAAGTCAATAAAGAACGGTTATTTGGCTGCAATTTCATAAAATGCAAATATTTATACTATGAGAACCATAGTTATGACCAGAGCTCACATGCAGGCAAGTTTGAATCTGCCTACAAAAGTTTGATATTGCTGTAGCGTTCAGAAACTAAAAATACTAATAAGCAAACCCTCATAACTTATCTTCAGATGTCAACAGTCTCTCTTAAACCTAGGTACTTGACAGCACTGATTGGAATGCCAAGTTTTTTGATATTTTCTGATTTATACAGTTATTAGGATAAGGTTGTGGTTGTCTGAGTCAAAATTTTCATCGCATGCCCACGGCCAGTAAGGGTGAACCATTTGACATATTGCCTGACCTGCCAAAGAAAAAGCTTTGCAAATGGTTTAATACTTCGTTTTCGGTTTTGGATTGAAACTTATTTATGTATGTTGGCAGTCATTTGTTGGCAATAGAAAATTTCTCTATAAATTATAGTTATTTTTTTTTCTTTATGGTGAAATTTCATTGGAGCGTTGTACAAAGTTGATCACTGCTTAGTCAGAGAAAAAAAAAAGTAATTGTAAGAATCAGGAATATATGGATTGTAATTTTAGTAGTAATAGATCTAGGGAGGGAATTGTGACTTTAGGCGAATCAAGCCATTAATAAGAGTACATGTTTTAGATATCTTGGATTTATTGTTCAGAGTGACGGTGAAATAGATGGAGATATTATCAGCAGAATTCAAGTTGGATGGTTGAAGTGGAGGAATGCATCGGGCTTGTTGTGTGATAGAAAAGTTCTCCTAAAACTTAAGGGAAAATTCTATAAGATGGTGGTGGGACCTGCAATGCACGGCCAGTAAGGGTGAACCATTTGACATATTGCGTGACCTGCCAAAGAAAAAGCTTTGCAAATGGTTTAATACTTCGTTTTCGGTTTTGGATTGAAACTTATTTATGTATGTTGGCAGTCATTTGTTGGCAATAGAAAATTTCTCTATAAATTATAGTTATTTTTTTTCTTTATGGTGAAATTTCATTGGAGCGTTGTACAAAGTTGATCACTGCTTAGTCAGAGAAAAAAAAAGTAATTGTAAGAATCAGGAATATATGGATTGTAATTTTAGTAGTAATAGATCTAGGGAGGGGATTGTGACTTTAGGCGAATCAAGTCATTAATAAGAGTACATGTTTTAGATATCTTGGATTTATTGTTCAGAGTGACGGTGAAATAGATGGAGATATTATCAGCAGAATTCAAGTTGGATGGTTGAAGTGGAGCTTGTTGTGTGATAGAAAAGTTCTCCTAAAACTTAAGGGAAAATTCTATAAGATGGTGGTGGGACCTGCAATGCTTTATGGTGCCGAATGCTGGCCATTAAAAGAGAAGCATAATACTAAGTTAAGTGTTACAGAGATGAGCATGCTCAGGTTGATGAGTAGCTTTACCCTTAGAGATATGATACAAAATGAGCATATACGTGAAAAGGTTGGAGTAGTTCCATTGGAAGATAAAATTTGAGAGAGTTGCCTTAGATGGTTTGGTCACATAAAATGGTAGCCTTCCAATGACCCAGTTAGGAAAGTAGAGGTATTAGATTTGACTTATGTTAAGAAAGATAGAGGTAGACCTAAAAACAATTGGTTTGAAAATATTAGAAATGATGACATCGTCCCAGCGGCTCGATCTTGTAGCATGCCACCAACACGCGACCAACAGGACCAAGAAACAACTCTCTTGCTCGGATTATGCCCCTAAGCCGAAGATCACTTCCTCAAGGCCTGGGGTGATACCACCACCTGTAATATTACAGTATACAAAGCAACTCTAAAACAGAGTCAAAGAATTCTAAATCCCAAATCATCCGTGCACAACCTTTATTCATCAATACAAGAAAAAGCCACATAAATGGCTATACAAATCTATCATAACAAAGGAACACACATACAACTAACGAAAGACACTCCGGTGTCATTCTCCCGGGGTAGGAGAGACGTCGAGGTTATAATGAGGCGTCAAATCTGCAACATTGAAGGTAGCCGATATATTGTAGTCACCAGGAAGGTCGATTTGATAAGCATTGTTATTAATTTGTTTTATAATGCGGAAAGGGCCATCAGCTTTCGGCTTTAGTTTAGAAAAAGCTCCAAGAGCCAAGCGCTCTTTCCATTACTGAATCCATACAAGATCTCCTTTCTTAAACTCAATATGTAGTTGTGATTTATTGGCCTGCCTTTGCCACTTATTATTGTGTTTGCTATTGCCTCTTGGATTTGCTTATGTAATCGTTGGATCTCCATGCTGCGTTGCTCACCATCAGTGCTAAAAATAGCATTTTGCACAGCCAGAATCAAATCAAGAGGAGTAATAGGATTGTATCCATACGCAACTTCGAAGGGACTTCGTTTGGTGGCCTGATTAGTTGATCGGTTAAATGCAAACTCAATTTGGGCTAATATGAGATCCCATTGCCTGATATTCTTCCCCACAAAACAACGCAAAAGATCACCTAAACTGCGGTTAACACTCTCCGTTTGCCCGTCGGTTTGGGGGTGTGCTACAGAGCTATATTGAAGCAGGGTGCCTAATTTTCCCCAAAGGGTTTTCCAAAAGTGGCTTAAGAATTTAACATCTCTATCCGATGTAATAGTTTTTGGTATATCGTGGAGGCGAACTATTTCTTTAAAGAATAAGTCAGCAATGTGTGTAGCGTCCAACGTCTTATTGCAAGGGACAAAATGAACCATTTTGGAAAAACGATCTACTACCACCATAATTGAATCTTTGTTTCTTTGGGTGTGAGGCAAGCCGATGACGAAGTCTAAACTGATATCAACCCAAGGTGAGCTGGCTACTGGAAGTGGTGAATAAAGGCCGACATTGGTGCTTGAAGTCTTAGCCCGTTTACAGGTAGTGCAGCTTTGGACATATCTTCCCACATTTTTTTTGAGTGAAGGCCAGAAGAAGCTTTCTGATAGCAGACTCACTATTTTATCTCTTTCAAAGTGTGCCGTGCTCGGTCAGGCCTCCTGCATGGTTATCAGATATGAGAGCTAGTCTGAGAAAGCAATTGGGTATGCAAAGCCGTTGATTAAAAAAAAAAAGATATCCCTCTTTTATGTGAAAAATTTTGAAGGGTCCATTTTGGCATTGATGCCATATATCCTCAAAATCTGCATCATTAGGATAGAGTTCTTTGAGCATTTCAAATCCAACAATTTTAGTTTGTAGTGTCTGCAGGAGAAGGTATCATCGACTAAGAGCGTCGGCGACCTGATTGCTATGGCTAGCTTTGTGTTTTAGGACGTAATGGAATGCAGATAAGAATTCAGACCACTTTGCGTGCCTTGCCTCCAGTTTCTTTTGATGATTGAGGAAGCGAAGAGCTTCAAGATTAGAAAAAAACATAAATTCATTGACCAACAAATAGTGATTCCAATGTTGTAAAGTCCGAATTATGGCGTAGAACTCTTTGTCGTAGGTGGAGTATTTTCGCTGAGCATCACTCAACTTTTCACTGAAGTAAGCAACTGGATGTCCACCTTGTGTAAGCATCTCCCCAATGCCCACATTCGATGCATCACACTCGACCTCAAAGGCTTGATTGAAATCAGGTAGCACCAGGCTAGGAGCAGACGATAGTTGCTGTTTTAGAGATTTGAAACTTGCTTGTGCTTCTTTGTTCCTTTCAAGTCGATCAGCTCTTAAAATTTTTGTCATAGGGGCGGCAATTGAGCTAAAATTTTGGATAAATCTTATGTAGAATGAAGCCACCCCATGGAATTTCAGAATATCTGTAAAAGATTGTGGAACTGACTAGCTACGAACTGCGTCAATTTTGGTTATTTCCACATTCAATCTGTCGGCTGAAAGCTTGTAGCCTAGGAAGGAGATCTGTGCAACAACAAATTGGCATTTCTCCACATTAACAAAGAGTCGCTGTTCTCGGAATATGTCAAGGATACGCTGAAGATGTTGGCGGTGTTCCTGGAGATCACGGCTGTAAATGAGAACATCACCAAAATAAGCGATCACAAATTTATAAAAGAAGGGTTGTAAAATATGGTTCATCAGTCGCATAAAAGTGCTCGACGCATTGGTCAGGCCGAATGGCATGATCATCCATTCATACAATCCTTCATGCATCTTGAAGGCAGTTTTCCATTCGTCTCCCGGCCGCATTTGTATTTGATGGTATCCACTACGCAAGTCCAGCTTGGAGAAGATGGTCGCGTCCTGCAGCTGTTCGAAGATATCGTCAATGCGAGGAATAGGAAACCTGTACTTTACTGTAACTTTATTGACAACCCTCTTGTCAATGCACATTCTATAGGTCCCATCCCTCTTTGGAACCAACAAGGTAGGAACGACACAGGGACTAACGGTATGCCGCACAAATCCTTTGTTTAGGAGCCCCTCAACTTTTCGTTTGAGTTCGACTTGCTCATCTGGTCCAAGTCTGTAAGCGGGGCAGTTAGTAATGATGGAATCGGGCACAAAACAAAATGGCATGCTGGATTTGACGTTCAGGAGGTAGTTTGAAAGGAAGAATGTTAGTGACGTTGTCTAGGTATTTATCCAAAATATCTTGTACAATAGCCGATAACTACAATTAGCTTCATTGGCAAGCATTGTCACTAACAAGAGCCCAGTCTTAGCTTCCCTGAGAGCCTCCAAAAATAGTGTTTGTGTTAATAATTGTTGGTTATGTTTGATTGATGAATGATCTTGAAGGGGAACTAATACGATCTGCTTGTTTTGATGTTTGAAAGAGTAGGTGTTCGCTTCTCCATCGTGAATAGTCTTCTTGTCGAATTGCTTGGGTCGGCTCAATAGTAGATGGCAAGTGTCCATAGGTACTACATCACACCACACTGGCTCTGCAAATATTATGATAGAAAAGTTAACAAGACAACGCTTCGTTACCTGGACTTCGTTCTCCTTTTGAATCCAGGATAATGCATACGGCTTGGGATGGTCCAGGTGGGCAGTTCATGTTTCTCGACCATGGTCGTAGACACAACATTCTCATAGCTGCCACTGTCGATGATCATTTGACAAACTTTTCCCTCGATGGTACATCGAGTCTAAAAAATGCTGTGGCGTTGGCATGAAGCTTCCTTCTATGAACTTAGCAACCTTCGAAGAACGAGTAGGTTCCCTTCATCAGCTGAAATTATTGTAGTTTCGGTCGGTGGCGATTGTTGGTTGCTCTCCAATTCAGGTTCACCTGTCATTTCTTGCTTGGAATAAAGCTCCTCTATGAGGGTGATGACTCTACGATTCGGACATCTCGAGGAAATATGTCCAAAGCCTTGACATTTGAAGCACTTTCTTGGGGTCAATCCACTAGTTCTTGATACTTTCTGCACACCATTGGAAGCCCAATTGGTTTTCTTGTTGAAAGGTGCCACTCCTACAGATTTCCCATCAGGTTTCTTGAAGTGGTTCCAATCCACCTCATCTTCTTGGACGGACGCCTTACTCTGACTCCACTTGTTTGTGCGTTGTTGCTTTTCCACTTTAAGGGCTAAATTGAAGACATCCTGTAATGTTCAATACGGTTGCAATTGGACAACATTGACTATCGACGTATGCAATACCTCCAAGAACCTGGCAATGGTATTCTCCTCGGGTTCAGACAAATCGCACTGGAGAGACAATTGTTCGAATTCAACGATATATTCTTCAACAGTGAGTTGATTTTGCTGTAGACGATGGGGCTTTAAGAACAAATCTTTATGATATCTTTCCGATAGGTACTTACGCTGAAGTTCTTTCTTCATCTTGGCTTATGTCGTGATTATACTTCGCCCTTCCCGGTTTCTATTTCGTTTTTTAATTTTTCCACTATAGGGAGGCGCTTTTCTTCAATTTAATGGCGACGAGCTTGACAACTCGATCTGGTGGAATTTCTTTAAAATCAATTACTCTTTCTACGGTATTGCATCCAGTTCACAAACTCGTCCGGGTACAATCTACCATCGAACTCTTGCAAGTCTATCTTCACTCCATCATCCCGCTGGTGTCTTGTGCGACTAGGCACGGTCCGTCTTTCATCATCTTCATTATGAAGATCTTGATGGAACAGGTTGACCTCTTCTTCATCTTCTTGGATGTCTCCCGATTCTCGATGTTCAAATCTTGCTAGTCGTTGTTGAAGTTGCTGGATTTCCCTTTACAAGTCTTCAATGATCACGTCTCTCATCGGGCGTTACGGATTTCTACGAGGCGGTATCTTCGTCGGCTCTGATACCAAATATGACACCGTCCCAGCTTCTCGATCTTGGAGCACGCCACCAACAGGAACAAGAAACAACTCTCTTGCTCGGATTGTGCCCCTGCCCGAAGATCACTTCCTCAAGACCTGGGGTGATACCACCACCTTTAATATTACAGGATACAGAGAAACTCTAAAACAGAGTCAAAGAATTCTAAATCCCAAATCGTCCGTCCGAAGCCTTTATTCATCAATACATTTATAGGTACAACTGGAAAAACAATAAAAGAAGAGACAAAAGAAAAAGCCACATAAAAGGCTATACAAAACTATCATAACAAAGGACGAAAGACACGCCGGTGTTAAATGATATTTCTTTATTAGATTTAAACGAGAATTTGACTTTTAATCGGACACAATGAAAATAAAGATTCAAGTAGCCGACCCTACATCTGGGCAAAGGCTGGATGTTGTTTTTGTTGTAAGAATCAGGAAATTTGAACTAGAATATGTGAACTATTATGCTCATGTTTTTTCATATCGCTGTACAGTTAAAATAAACTGATTCCCTGCAAGTAATCGTTACCTGTTCATTTGAAGGGTCCCCTATTCCTTCTAACTTATTATCAGAGTTATTTATTATTTATCTTTAATTCACAAAATTATGAAATAAACTCATCTTTCCATGCAGTGGAAGGGGCCCTTGACCACCCATACCTTGCATCATTGCATGACATCAGTGATGAGCCCATCTGCATAGCTCCCTTCAGCTTCGACTTTGAGCAGCATGCACTATCCGAAGAGCAGATGAAAGAGCTTATATACCGTGAGGCCCTTGCCTTCAATTCAGAGTACCAGCACTTCTAGTTTTTTTTTTTTATTCTTCAAATTTGCTCTATTAATTGATCTGTTTTTTTCTCTCTCACATCTTGTGTAGTATTCATCGGTGCTACTCACTCGATTTGATTACTCGCTGTATATAAGTTTTATTGACTATAATATATGTAAGGCTGGTGTAGGTGATGTAGAATTTTTGGATTGGATCGAAATTGAAGACTTATTTCTTACTGTTTTTTTAAGCATCTCTTTAGCAAAAAAAAATTAATTCAAAAAATTTCTGTACTAAAAGATTGGTCGAGTTACATAACATGGTGGGCTTCTAAGGTTAAGGATTTGTGAGTGTGTGCAATTATGGATTACGGAATTTCTATCCTGCTAATTGGGTTAGGGGTGTAAATTAGTCCAGCCGAGCTCGACTTACATTTAGTTTGAGCTTGATTAATTAATCGAGTTTGAGCTCCAGCTCGAGCTTTATTTTACGAGTTTGAGTTGGCTCGTTCAGCATGAAAGAGAAAATTTGAGAAAGTAGAAGAAAAATAATAAAAAAATGAGAGGGAATTTTAAAATATTTTTAAGAACTTTGCACTTAAAATTATAGAAGTTAATATATTTTATAAATGAACTTGCTCGTAAGTTAACGAGTCATCAGGTTTAGCTTAAATTTGACTCGTTAGCTAATCAAATTTGGCGCACGAGTTAGCTTGACTTATTTACACCTCTAATTAGGCTTATGGATGGATTGCCTTGCAATGGGTGGAAGGATTCGTTAGGTATGGGCTAGGGCAAGGAGATTTGGTGGGGAGTAAGCCAATGGAGTGAGAGCCTGCAGAATTTAGCTTTTTTTCCTCTCTCTCTCTCTCTTTATGTTTCTATATGTTGTAATGTGTTTTTCTTTTTATTTTCTTTCAACCCAGAATAAACTAAAATTCTTTTTTAGAAAATAGACATAATTATTTGTATTTTTGTTTGTTTTCGTTGAATATAATCTGAGCTTTTGTGCTTTTATATTGCTGTTTATTTCATCATATATTGAATAAATTATAATTGACAAGCCCCAATTTAGGAGACTTGATCAAAATGAAGAGGTGGAGAATGGAATGGACTTGTCAGTGAAATATCATGAATGCTATTAGGATAGAGATATATGGATTAAACTCGTGTTACCTAATATCGACCCAATTTTAGTAATTGGTCATCACCGGTCAGTAGAGACGGTACTCGATATTCATCACTTTATTACTTGTGTGCTAAGATATTCTTCGTATGTATATCCTAATCTTATCAAGTTTTTAGCGCAATCGCAAAGGATTTCTACTCATATGAAACACACAAAAGACAAGAACAAAATTCAGTTCTCTTCTCTTGAGCAATCATCTTAGAAACTTAACAGTTTACACTACAAATTTGTATGGATGACTCCTTTATAAAATCCACATATAAGACAGAAAGAAAGTTTTTTTTTCTTGACTTTCTGCAATGAATAATATAATATATCCTACAACTGGAAATCATAAAATACAGAGACCAAAAGATATGCATTTCCTAAATTTGAATGAGTTGATGTTCATCATGATAAACAAATAAGTTTGGCATTTTGTAAGAATATTTTAGGGCAATTAAAAAAAGGCCAAGATTGAGCAGCTCAAGCTGCCAAGGTTTGTCAAGTTTCCTTCCTAAGAAGGCCAATGTGGTTGCCTCTTTGCTTTTAATGATTGAAAGCTCTATGCTTTAAATTAGGTTGTTAGATAATGTTTACTTCTTTTGTGAAAGGAACCAATTTGTTTTTTATTTTATTTTATTTTATTTTGAGATAATGACCACTCTACTTATTTGCATGTAAAGTGAACACATGAGACTTGTTTCAAAGCAAAATGGAGGTAGAAAAATAGTCAATGAGTAATAGGTTGTGAGATATTCAAATTTCTTTTTTTCTTTTGTTTTGAATAAAAAAAGTTATGTGTTCAAATTCTTAAATATTTATGTACTAGCCACAACCACAACATACTTGTTAGGCTTACGGTTCTTATGGTGCTTATTTCTTACTAAAAGTGTAGAGTTTGATCGTAAAATAAGAGAAGTAAATGGATCAAGAAAGACTTTAAAATGAAAAATCCACAACAAAAAAATGACGGGTCATGCCTAATTGAAGCAAAACATCAACTAAATGTTTACATGTGTTATAAATAAGTGCCTTTCCTCACATTTGGAGAAAGTATCAATGCAAAGCATCTAAAAACAAATATATTATAAGTATCCATAATGATGCCATTATGAGAAGGCTGATGGCTGAGGTAGATAGAGAATTAGTTTTTTCCCTTAAGATATAGGTAGTACTATGGTTAAAAGGATGGGGCTAGAGAAACCGATAAGTATCACCAGGAAGGTTCTCCTCCTAATAGCTAAAGTCACACAACCTTTAGTTGGGGATGGTCGAGAATATCCTCCGTGCAGAGGTGATGTTAAATGATAGAAAAGATAATCTTTATCTTGAAAAAATATGAGATGAAAAACAATTATAACATAGGGATTATGGACAACTACAAGTTATCAAGATAATCCCTCTCTTGGGAAGAGTGAGCTGATTGAAAGAATAATGAATTGAATAATACTAAAATCAAGATTTCCAAGCTACTTGCATGGTCTGTCAACATTGAGTAATTTCGTCAGTACTTTTGTTTTTTTTTTTTTAAGAGATGGACTATCTCAACTACTTTCATTATCTACTAACATCATATCACTCATAACTTATTTTCAACAACTCAAAGTCATGTTAATATGCCTTCACCTCTAGTTGGAGAACCGTCCAAAGAACTCTCAATTGCCACCCATCCAAACCCATGTCTATAATCTTCAGGTCATGTTGCCTCCATTATCTTTTCCAACTTTCTTATATTTCAACCACTAGAGATATTAGCAACATCATGCTTTCTCCTACTTTGTATTCATTTTTTTAAGATTTTGAAAAAAAAGTGTCTTTATAACTCACATCAACTACTACTGAATGCTATTTTTATATTGTTAATGCATCGTGCTTTTTTTTCTTTTGAAATATTTCATTAGGAAAAAACTTGTTTCACACGCTTGCTTTATTGATTCTTTTCATTATATGTGTTAATCATCACTCGTAACTATATGGTGATTAAAATATCTTATATGAAAAAACTACTTCTTGCATGAAATGAACAAGATAAGAATCATAAGCCTAAGAAGCATGTTTTGGCTAGTCATGAATGATTATATATATATATATATATATATATTGGGCTAAAAGTTCAATGAACTCATATTTATTTTATTTTATTTTGGATCCAAGAAGGGTGAACCAAAATACTTTGTAACATTCTCATATTTTCTATTGTCAAAAAAGTTATATTATTGAGAAGGTCTAGCACAGTTGCAAGCTCTTGACTAGCTCAAAATTATAGAGGCTTTCTTGAACAATTTCCAGCTCTTGACTAGCTCAAATTTTCAAAGCATAGTAATTTTACATGAAGTTTCTAAAAAAATAAGATCAACAAAGATCAAACTAGTTATACTTTAAATGACACTTGCATTGTAATCCCACCTTCTCCAATCATGTGAAAGAGTAGAAAATAATAATCTTCAATTTATAATAGTTGAACCATTTTAAATTGGTTTGTTTTCCTATTTTTTTCTTTCTAGGTTTTGGCTTAAAAATTTATTTCTTTTGTGTATCATGCTCAACTTATTAGTTTTTTTGGAATCTTTTTATAATTTTAAATTGTTAAAGATTTTATTATTATTATTACAAATATTCTATAGTGTAATATGTTGATGCTATTTGTATATAACATTCCACCCAGTACTATTTAATTGATTATCAACAACACCTACTTGAATAGGGAATAAGCATAACCCCTATAACAATGTAGGCCGATCTAAATTCAACTATAGCTATTCAAGGAGCCTTCCATTTGTAAAAGTCATGCTTCCTTCACACTTGTTGATAAGAGGAATTCTTCTAGTTAGGATGTCAATGTGGTATTCGAGGGGGTGTGTATCCATATTAAGGAAGAATCTTAAGCCAAGATTATCTATCTTGTGTGTGAATCTCATAAGTTATGGCCAACACGCCAAAACATTGTTTGATCTTACCTTCCCCCTAATCTTCCAATATTGATAAAAGATTGCTTATTACATGAAGCTTATGAGCTAAAGCTTAACATCTATTTTCTTCACAAAATGATGAACCCACAACAATGTTAGATCCACCCGACCAACAACTCATTGACTTCTATGTTGAATCTAGTGTTATTTCTTATCAATAAAATCACTCACGATGCCACTCATAATGAACATTGATATCTAGTTTTGAAGGGTTTCAACATCAGAAATTTTAGTCTACCTTTATTAAACATAAAAGAGCCATTTCCCTTCATTATCACATTTATATGATATATAATTCAAATTGCTTACCAAAAAACCATATGATGGCTTTGATGACCCTTATAATTAAGGTTTTGGATTATTATATACCATTATGTACATCCAATGTGTCTATGTTTGATCCTCTACCTCTTTCTCATTATTAATAAGGGCTGGAAATTAAATTAAATACTTCTCTTATGAGATTTCTCATAGTCTTGATATGTAACAAACTAAATTTAATTTACCTAATTCTTGAATTTTGTTGGTTGTGCGCTGCGGTGCAGAGTGGGCAATATCGTGACATTGAGCTCTCATGCAAGTTTTTTGAAAATGAACTAATGTTGCAGTGTTATGCTCTCCATCTGGTAGCATTGTGACACTGAGTCTGGAGCACCACGGCACCGGATCAAAAAATTTATTCTTTTAAATAAATATCTAAAATCATTAGATTAAAAATCGCTCCCCCACCCTCATTTCACTATCTTATCGAGGAACAAAAGAAAGGAGAAGGAGTTGATCGAGGGGAAGAGAGAGAAAATCTTCTGGGGCTCCTTTATCTATTATTTATGTTATAAAAATTATTCTAATCGATATAAGAGACCTCTACTCTTCTTCTGTTTTCAATGATTTTAAATTTAGTTCATTTTCTCCCTCCCAAAATTTGTAAAAATATAATATATCCTATTATAGAGAACTTTCACTAACAACTTTTGATAAGTAGTAGATATCATCATTCTAAATATTTTGGCTAAATTTATATGAAAAATTAATTTGAGAATTTTGTATATATGTTTATTTATCTGAAATGGGTATAGAAGGACTAGGTACAAAATGATCATGATCAAATGTACTAAATCTGGATATGAGATATATGATATACATATGATTATTGTTCATTTAGCATAACATGTATTTTAGCATAAATATATGCATATTGATGAGTATAATGTAAAGATCTACATGCTATGATAACTACATATGATATGTAATATATATATATATATATATATATATATATATATATATATATATATATATATATATATATATATATATATATATGACATATATATATATATATATATGATGTGATATGCGTAAGAACATACAAGATGAATGAACTGATGTGTTAAATGAGACGGATGAAGGGATGGATATTGATATGATTGAACAGACTAATGACTAATTGTGAATGATCAAAAATTCACAACTGATATGATTGAGATGATAGATATGAATAATGATATATATGATCAATGATAGATTTGATCGATGATAGATGTGACCGCTGATAGGTGTAATCGATGATATATGTGATAGATGATCGATATGGTAGATAATATATAAGATTGATGATATGAAATATATAGGATCAATGATAAATGATTGATAGATGATATATAAGGTTAATGATAAATAAGAAACATGTGACATATACGAAATATGATTAATGATGATAAATGACTGACATATAAGAGATATGATCGATTACATATGGCATATGATATATGATGATTGATAGATTGATTATATTGAGTAAATGATGAGAATGATTGACTAATTGAAGATTATATAATATGATTGATACATTTATATGATGACACGAATAGAACACATATAAGGGCATACAATATATAGGAATTACATGATATACATGATATTGTTCATATTGACTGCTACATGTTTATAAAATATATATTTCATTATTTTAAAAAAGAATTATTACATGCATATTATTTATATTTGGTGCATTGACTTTAGTTATAGATATTGGTTGCTTTCTGGGCCATGTGCTCATTATATGATTTTTTAGGAAAGGGTAAGGAACCTATGGAGTGAGGTTAATCATAGCAGCATGCTAGCTTTTTTTTTCTGTATCTGCTAGTTTTCTTCTTTTGTAATAATGATGTATTATTTTCATGATGGATCATATTGACTGCAACGTGATTAATATATATGTGCTTTTTTGGATCTTTGGATCATTGCATAAATACTAAATGATTAGAAATGTAATTATGTTTTTCACAATTTGTATTATGTTTATGAAATTAGCAAGCTCTGCTAGATGTTTAGAGTGTAAAAAGATACAATTCTTTCCAGTTTAGGCATTGGGGTGTCACATGTTATTCTTACTAAAATAGGAACCATACATTAGAGAATCATCAAGGATTTCTCCCATCTATCCCATTTCTACTAAAAAAAATGTAGGATTCAAATAATATAATTTTAATTCTCCCTATAGGCCCTCCATATTTTAGGGGTTACTGCTAAACTATTGCATGAGCTTTTTTTGTCTAATTTTTTAATCCAAATAAATGCTCAAAATTAAATTAATAAATTAATAAACTATTTCAAAGCTCATATGAACATAATATTAAATAAATTTCTTATTAAAATATTTTTAACAAGAATAATCCAAACAAATCAAAATTGTATGATGGATATCATATTTAGGACCTAAACTAGCTAAATCATGATTCAACCTAATCTTGGGAGACTAAACCCTAAACTCCCTTCTCTAAGAGGAGTCTAGACTCTAGATCAACCTTTAGGTTACTATGAGATGCTCCAATTTTCATTAGGAAATGTAAATATCAAAGACTTATATAGGAGGCATAACTATGTTTCTTCTATGGCGTTTTATTGATATTTGAAAGATTCACATTTTTTCTAAGAAATGGTGGAGTCTCATTTTTTTTTTTCTAATGGAACATTACTTAGAGTTCCTCTCAAAATTATGATGACATCTACATATTTTTTATATTCAAATCATCAATGACATTAATTTACTCACTGAGATTAAAAATGTCTTAACAAGATTGTCACTTATCATTAATTTTTTATAATAATAAAATCACATCCCACTCCTTTAATAATTATTGCAGATAATCTAAATCTTGTATTCTTCGATCCTTTAACACTATTGGACTTGTGACATAAAGAGCTTAAAATTGTTACTCTCTACTTGTCTATAGAAACATCATAGCTAGCACTCACCATCGAATCATTGTACAACCACCCATTATATGCTGCCTATGTTTTCCCAAGAGAGGGATCATCCCATCATTTTCTTAAATAATGAGAGATTTATTTAGCTCACCCAATTTAAGCCATTGATTTTGTAGACTATCATATAAAATAACAAACATATTCTACAAGTTTAGATAGATTTTTACTAAAAGAATTCTTAGATTCATATAGAATTCTAAAGAATTGGCCTTTATTTAAAACTTTCAACTTGTCACTTCTAGCATTCTTCTATGTGTTATGCAAAGTTTTTATTTTTATGTTTTATTTTTTTTATTTTTTTAATTTGTGTTTGCAATAATCTTATAATCCTAAGCTAATAAATCCCTCTCCATCATTATAAATAATTTAGCACACAATAATTCTATTCATCAGTCACATACAAAATGCATCCACCACATTATGTGCAAAATTTTATTAAGATATATTATTTTTTTGAATATTACATGATTTTAATTTTAATGATTTATTATATATAATTAAAAAAAATAAAATAAGTCATTTAAATATATTGATTACTGTCTTATAAAATTATAAGAATTATTTTGTAAACTATCTTATAAATGTTAAAAATTATTTGTATGCTGAATACATTGTTTTGGGATTTTCATTATTGAATATTATTAGGTGAATTATTTTAACGAAATAAATTGTTAGAAATAACGCACACGTGCACCCAACCAAATATTCATTTCAATTAAAAAACATGTTTCATATTCGGCACACGTGTAACATCTAAGCATTACAGAGCAAATCATGCAAATGGGAATACAATATGGCATCTGTTCCACTTTGCTCAATAGATTTCAAATTGTCACATAATTCGTGTGCTGATTTATAATGAAAGCTGGTTTGTTCATAATACCATTTGGAATCTCATATGATTGATAAAACAAATCTCTCCTTCATCTTTTCACTATTATAAGATTTTATGCATCATTTTAAAAATCAGATCAGACTGACCAATCTGATCTGTCAACACTGAAGTGATTCATTGGCCAATTTGATCAAGTCCAAAAATTATTTTTGCACATAAGTTATCAGAATCAGTCGGGACCAGCGGTTGCACCAGAGAACCGACCGGTTACTTATAATATATATATATATATATATATATATATATATATATATATATATATATATTTATATATATATATATATATATATATATATCTTTCTAACCTTTTGAATTTGATCAAATGGTTTGATTAATCTCTAATTTATATTTTTTGTACTTTAATATTGAAATTTGTTCTTATTTGAAGCTAAATTTTTATAAATAATCAAAAAATTATTTCTTAAAATTTTATCTTAGAAATATATACAAAATTTATAATAGTAAAGCATCGTAATCTAGAATATTATATATTATATTAATGAAAATATCATTATTATAGAATCATTATATCATTTAAAGTCATATTAAAATAATTTGAACATTCATTATTTAATCTAACTCAGACTTGATTCAACCTTTGAAGATTAAGGCTTCGTTTGGGATGGCTTTTTTACTGTTTTCTAAAACAGAGTTTTAGTACAAAATTTTTTATTTTTGTACTAAAACTCCGTTTTAAAAAGCAATAAAAAAAAAGCCGTCCCAAACGAAGCCTAAGATTTTGTTTGAGACAACTTTCTTAATACTTTGTAAGGCAATTTTTTAGTGCAAAAATTCTTATATTAAAAATTTTTGCACTAAAAAAGCGCTTTAAAAAGCACTAAGAAAGCTGTCCCAAATGAAACTAAGGCTTTATTTAGGACATTTTATTATTATTTTTAAAGTAATTTTCTAATATAAAAATCTATTGAAAATAAGAAAAAAAATGACCAAAAGCTATCTAAAACAAAACCTGGCTCTCTTTTTCTCCCGATTCAGCATCCAATCCAAATTTCAAAATCTCAAAATTTTATTTTGATCTGAGGGTGTTGATAACTTCACCTATAGTTTATGAACTTTAACCCTCGCTAACTATCTTCATAATTGCATAGTGCATTTGATTCAATCTCATTCATGTAATTTACTATATACTGTTCAAATTGATCTTATTACAATTATTTTAAGTTTGACTAAATTAATCCCCAACTAATTAAAATAACTTGCACTTTAATAAGTGAACAAGTTGAACAATTATTGCATATAGGACCAATATTAAAATTTAAAATAAGAAATATATATAAAATGAAAAACAAGCATATATTAAAAAATGGTAGTGGCATGAAGAGCTTCTCAACTTGGTCCTCAATGCCTCATAAATTTTGTGGGGTTGAGTTTACCAGCTTTGATTGTGACATTTCTATAATAATCATTGAGGTATGCCCCTTATATGCATCACCATTGAAGCCTAAATAATTTGAGACTCTTGATCATTATCATCATCTTGCCCATAAAAAGTATTGAGAGAAAAAATAGTAAATCCTATTTTTATTATATTAATTTAGGGTTTATTTTAAGATTTTTTTATTACTTTACTTTTTAGATAATTGACATAATTTTATTAGGCTATAGTTTTTTTAACTATTTTTTATTATATTTTGTTGTGGAAAATATTTTTTATAATTAAATTTACTAAAGTATGTCATCTATAAAAAATTATTATATGACTTCACAAAACATAAGAGAGTCTAAAATGCACATATCATGTAGATATGTTGGTGTGTTGTACTTAGCCTTATGAGGTAAAAAAATAATTTTTATGGACGTAATGATTTCTAAGTTTGTCAATTAATAAAACATAGGCACATTTTACTCATCAATCTACAAAACATGAGAAAATAGAATAAAAATAATAAAAAGGAACATACCTTGAAAATTAGAAAGTAGTTGTGAAAAAAAACTTTCCAAATCATTGGAATTACTTAGCAAGTAATTTCACAGCTATGTTGTAAATATATCCTTATCTAAAGTAGATAGCACATAAGATAAAGAGTAAATTAAATAATATCAAAATTTCTTTCATAAGAAAGTCCTTTTTTTATTACAAATGATCCATTATTTCTAGGTTCAAGGAATAAGATAAGAAAAGAAATAGAAAATAAATAAAAAAGGGAAGGGGGGGTGGTTGGCAACTTAAGAGATTGGAGTGAAATGTTGAGTCATAAATAAAAGAGGGGACGGGGAATCAAGAAATCATAAAGATGGGAACGAAAAAAAAAAGGATTAAATAAATGTTGGAGAACATGAAGAATCAAAATGAACTCTAAGAAGAGAGAGAGAGAGAGAGAGAGAGAGAGAGAGAGAGAGAGAGAGAGAGAGAGAGAGAGAGAGAGAGAAGAAGAAGAAGAAGTGGTTAGCAATTGCATAGTGGGTACATATTTTATGACTCGTGATCTAACAAGTTATGCAAAATTCAATAACGCAAATGAATTCATTTGACTCATGACCCAAAATTACTTAAATATATTAAAAGAACTCAAAATCATAAAAAATAATACAATAACCTCTTCATACATTAAAAATATTAATATATAAAAATCTCATAAGTATAATTGATCAGTCTTTTGCACATAGCATGTAGTCATGCATTAGTAAAAATTATGATTATGATAATAACTATGGATCAAAATATAATGATTTGTATCAACGTTGCTTGACTTTAAAGAGTTTAACTATAATGGATGAAGATCAATGTATTCTACAATTAACCTTAGGGAGATTTGATGTAGATGCATGTGTGTTAGCCATGAATCCTCAAGTTTTGAATATCCTATCCAACAAACAAAGTATTGTCATATACTAAAATTAAGGTGGATGTGACCTACTTATTCAAGAACTATATTGGGAGTTTTGAATGTGGGCAGTGAGTTAGAAGTGTTATATGCACAATTTGTTCTTGTGATGGCATTGAGAAGCATAAGGGTAAGAATTCTTTGAATTTTATCTGATGTTAATTTCTGCTTTGTGATTGTTTATTTACTTTTCTAACACTATTATTTAAAATTCTGATAACTATAATTATTATTTTGCTCTATATAGTGATTTATTTTATTACTTTTAACATTCTATTACACGCTTAATAAATGAATGATTTAGAAATTTAGATTGGTGAATGTGGTCTTGTGAGATGCGTTAGTTCTTATATGTTTTGCCATATATTTTCAAGGTTTGAGAAATAGAAAAAACCATTGAATAATATTTTTACAATTTGATGTGAGTCAGTATAGGTATTTCCACTTTTAATTTTTGTACTATCATGGCAAGTCATTTTAATGTTCGGTTATGTATTATGGTTTATAACGATATAATATAATGTAATTATTATACACACATTTTGATGATGAGATGAAAAGAGATTTTATGGATGAGTTTATTGGATGTTATAAGTAGCTCAGTTGTTCATTATTTATTTTAAAGTTATATTTGGAAGACAAATTTTAAAAATTTTAAAAACATAAATCTTAGGGTCTGCTTGTTGTAAGCCAATACGATAGGACATGTACTGCTAAGGTTCTTACTGGGTTGGGTTATGACAAGCCTTTTTAGTATTGACGAGTGTAAAAATTATTATATTTTATATATTAAATTGCTAGTAAAATCATATTATTTTTGTTGTGTTATGTAGAAAAAATATAAAAAGACATGAAATTCTAAGTATCATATAATGCCGTGGAGTTAGACACTATACCACCACTACACCATCATTGACACCATCGGAGAGCCCAATATCCACATTGCGACGACCAGCCTATGTTTGATAGCACCGCAACATTGGAGGAGTTAGCACTGTAAAGCCTAGTCTTTATTTGAAAAATATTGTGATGCTAATTTCCAATGCTGCCAAGCTGAGGGGAGTGCAACATGGACACCACAGTGCTCAACCATCAGAAGCACTCAACGCTACAGTTATAACTAATCAGGAGATGATCTAATAGAAAAGCAACGTGTTGATTCATTAAACAACGGGTCCACATTAGTAAGCGCCACATAGGAGAAAATTCTTTAGCGCTGTAATATTAGTTCATTTTATAGGTGCCACGGTGCAACTGTCTAGAGCACTGTGATACCAGGGTATATTTTCTATAATTTTCTATAAATACTCTGTTTGTAAAGTTAATAAGAGAGTTTGATCACTTAGTTAATTTCAGTCTTCATAATGCTTCATATTATAAATCTTGACCCAAGTTCTATGGTTTTGATGATAAAAAATATTAGTGGATTCCTTACTATGCTATCTTCTATTAATTACTATTATTGCATATCTATTTTTGTTGTGCACTAACATTTCAAGTCTACCATACACTATACAAAACTAATCATCTCAAGACTGGGTAGAATAAGATTAATATGTCTAGAAGAATCTATCCTCTTGCTTTTTATTATTTCTATATTTCTTGAGTCAAATTATGTATTTAGTTGAAACTAAACCTGGTGACCATGCACACATAAACTTAAGGGACTGAGTTAGTGGAAAAATTAAACTTCAATTTTCTAAACTAATCGTACTGTATGATTCATATCATATTGTTTGATCCATATCATATTGTATGATAAGCTAATAAAAAAAATCATTAAAATGACTAATTGTGATAAGATATAATTTAAACTAATCATAATATATGATAAATATCATATAGGACGATCAATTGAAATTAGGATCCAATCATCAATCACAATTTAGACAATATTTTGATATTTAAAATTTGAACTAATCATACAGTATGTAGGGTATTAAACTATACGATATAATTAAATCTTGCCTAAATTAATTTTATAATTAGGAAAATAATTTTGGTTAATTTATCAAATCAAATCATATTGTATAACCAGATCCCTACATGGAATGATGCTGTATTGCCCTACATGGAATGATGTTGTATCGTCACCAATCATATGATATGATAAACCAAGTTATTTCAACTAATCATATTAGATGACTATTCATATCACACTAGATGGCCAATGCAATACATTGAACTTATCATACAATGCTCTATAATTTATACACTACCAACAGGGTGATTTGAACAAATTATATTGTATGATATTGGATCGTATTATAAAATTAATATCGGCATAATTCAATTTTAAGACCTTTTATGAGACCTTGTATTTAATCTCTCTCAATAGAATTGTTTAAAGGTCTTTGGCTGCTGAGTATTCTTGAGAGAGAGCTTGGACAAGAAGATCTAGGAGTGCTTTGAGAAGAAGAAAGGGAGAGCTTGTGTGTGAGGGAGAAGTAGTGTAAGGGGTTCACACAGTTGCTCCATGTAAGTGTTTCTCCTTGTTCCTCTAAGTGTCTATCAAGGTTTCTTGGGAGGCTCTGGGAAGAAGTTCTTCAGCTCGAGGACGTGGTTCTTTGCAATCACCAGGAGCTTGAGAAAGGGGGTCGTTGTTCTCTGCCATAACCATGAGAGTGAGAAAGGAGGTTGTGGTTCTCTGCCATCACTAGGAGGTTTTCTAAATTATCTAAGAGGGAGAAAAAGAATTGAAGGTCCACTACCGTCACCACGAGGGTGAGAAAGGAGGTCATATGAAGTTCTATATAGGAAAAGGTGTAGAACACATAGGTTGAAATAGAAGAAAGAAAATTGATAGGTTTTGAGCTGATCGACAATATTGTAGAGAAGATCAGATTAATAATAAATAGATTAGAGGCTGCTCAAGACAGATAGAAGAAGTATTTTGATTTGAAGAATAAGTCTATTGAATTTCAAATAGGTGATTTTGTATTCTTAAAAGTAATTCCAATGAAGAATGTGAGCAGATTTAGAAAAATCATCAAGTTGAGTCCTATGTATATAGGACCTTTTTCAAGTGATTGAAATAATTAAAACATCTGCTTACAAGTTATCCTTACTATATCACATGTTAGATATCCATAATTTATAATGTGTATCAGTATTAAGAAAGTGGGTATCAAATGTAGATTCAAAAATTCCTAAAGATGAAGTTGAATTAAAACCTAATCTGATTTATTAGGAGGAACTTCAATGAATATGAGATTAAGATGCAAAACAATTGAGAAATAAGAAAATTTCCAGGGTCAAAGTTTAGTGAAAGCACATATTAGAATGAGAAGCAACATGGGAAAAAGAAATTTAGATGAGATAATTGTACCATTATCTATTCTGACTACTAAGTGAGAAAGAAATATTAAGGATGATATTTTCTATAAGGGGAGGATATAACATATGTTAATTTTGAACCTAGGTAATTAATTTAATAATGTAAAAATAATTGACTAAACTTTATTTAGTCATAAAATACGATCCATGTAGTGTCTAACCTACCTCTAATAGAATTAAAATTGATATAGGGGTAGAGAAAACTATAAGGAGTGAAAATGTTCATTGGGCATTGTAGCGATGGGAGAAGCGACACCATAGTATTGCCCTGTTTATTAGTGGAGAGGAAGAAATGATGTGCTATGATCCTGGAGATGTCACAACCACGATACTAAGCTATCTATTTGAAGAAGTTTGGGAGCATTTGGAATATTCGATTGAGTGCACCAGAATTAGAACCAAAATGTTGTTTTTAAATTAATAAATATCTAATTCAATTTCAATCTCCCTCCATTTCCCTAAGTTGTTAGAGAAGAGGAGAGGAGAAGAATGAGATAGAAAGAAGAGAGAGAAATTTAGAGGTCAAGGAGTTGCATTCGTCCATCGAGCCAGTTAAGGGTCTCATAGAGCACGAGATAGACTTCTCAATACCTATCTCTAATTTCAATTCCATTGATTTTATGAAAATATATGAATAAAAATATTTTTTTCTTGGGGTTTTATGATATTTTTACTGAGTAACTTTTTTGTATATTTTTATATGTTTTAATCCAAATATTTTGACTATAAGAAGTTGATTTCTTTTTTCAATTAATTTTTTATATGACGAGTTCTATGTGTATTGAACAAATGAAGCATTTTTTTATTTTTGTAATAGTTCATTAAAAGTATTGAAATGTTTCAAATATTCCTTTGAAATTATTACTGAAATGAAAATGTTGAATGGATAAATTTTACACACAAAATATGGCTTAATATTGGCAATTCTGGTAGTTCACACATCATCATAATCATGTGTTAAAATTATAGTAATATAGTATTATATTCGCATAATTCCTAGCATGGCATGGGAGAATTTTTGACCTTTGAAATGTGATTAGTGCACTCTCTGAAATGATACAATGGCTCCGTATATTCTATTTTTGTCCCATATACCTCATGTGGATGTGGGAGGATTCTAGTCTCACTTACTGAATGTAAATGTAGGAGGTCAGTCTGTTCTATTTTGTTTTAGCCACACTTACTATATGCGAGTTTGGGAGGTTAAATAGAGCTATAAGTGGACTTAAAATTATAAGTAGGCATCATGATATATACATTATATTCGTGCATTACTTATTCTAAAAATTATCTGAATCAAATACAAATAATATTATGAACATACTTTGATAACTCTAAAATCTATATGTACATTATAATGGAATAAGAAATTTAAGTGCAAAAAAGTTTCTAATAGTAAATGTACTCTGATATCTCTGTTAAGGCCATACATAAAAGTTCAAGAAATAATCTTACAGTCAAATATATTCTAATAATCCTAAAAAATTACTTTTTCTAGTACTTTATTTATTGTTCTCGAATTAATTGAATAATTAAATAAACATTCATTAGTATTTTAAATGGATATTGACATCTATGGAAGGATTGTGAAAGAAGTTTACTAACCTATTGATGCTTACTATATTATTTTCTATTATGTTTCTATGTTATTCTAGTAGAGTAGAGTAGAGTAGAGAGAGAGAGAGAGAGAGAGAGAGAGAGAGAGAGAGTTAAGTTAGTCATTTAGTTCAGAACAATTGATCAGGTATTTTAAAATCTAGTATCAATTCTTTTGATGTTTAGATCACATCTAAACTATATTGTTGTATATTTAATTTTGTGAAATGAAATAAAATGATGTTTAGATAAACATTATCATTTTGAGTTTTGTAGTTAGATCTTGTTTATTATGCATTGTGGTTGAGTTAAAGATTATGTTTAGGGATTTAATCATTCCTTTAGATCCCGAGGCATCACGACATGCCCTATAAATATGGACAAAATTTGGAACAAATCTAGAGCACTTCATCTGATGACCCGTATTGATTCCCTTGACAAAAAAAAGTATTCATTCCACATTCAAGATGTCACTTTTATGCAATTTTTGGCTTGTTGGATTTATCTTGTGGAGCTGCTTAATTAGACTATAAGCATGCTAAATTTAAAAATCTATTGGTCACCTATGATTGTCTTAAAAATTTTAATTATGCTTTAGGTCGTTTATTTGAACCCATTAAGGTTTGCAATTGATCATTTCTTGTGTCATTGGCTTTGTCTTGCTGAGACGTTAAGTTAGACTATAAATTTATTATAATTGGTGTTCAAGCCATTCTAAATATAATTTGGAAGTTTTCAATTCAAATATGCCTCGAGATTCTGCATGATCAAGGCAATTTTTTGTGACTTATTAGTTGCTCTTTTATTTTCAGGCATAAAAGCCATTAAAAAATATGTGGTTGAGCCTTCTAAAAAATTCACGTTGAAAACTTATAATTTAATAAAAGTATGAGTGACTGCTCCATAGATGTTGACATGCACTTCCCTATGAAGCTATGAACCAAGCAAAATATGTTTAATTATAATTTATATATTTTTAAAGTAGGCATGTCAATTAGAGAAAAAATATAAAAAAATTGCTCAAAATTGACTGTAAAAGCTCAATTAAGCTCCAAAAATATCAATATTGAGTCCCAAAAGTTAAAAAAGGGTCCTCATAACCTCAAAAAGCCTGAATTAGAATGTTGGGTCAAAAGACATACCCAAAAGACATACTCGACGTAGCATGGTAGTTGAACTGGTTGGTTGGTCGGTCGACCAACGACATCGACAAGCTGTAAGAAGCAGCGTGCGAGCACATAATGCATGCTTGTCTGGCAGGCAAAGGGGTATTTAAAAAATTTTAAAAATTTATTACTTTTTTAATTTAAAAAAATAATAATTTTGACTCCCAAAAAAAAATTTAATAAAAAAATGTTTTATTATAATAATAATTATTATTGTTATTACTTTATTTTAATTTTAATCAATCTATTTCCTTTTTATTGATTCAAAAAAGGGAAATTAAGATGTTTTTTTAATAAAAAAATTCTAGAAATAAAAATTTAAAATTAAGCCGGTCCATGTTTTCTCTGATAAATTTAGAGAAAATGAACTTATAAAAATTTATAGACCATCAATCATGATCAAGTCCTAATCCTCTTACGTAGGCTCCAGTTCTCCCTAATAAAAAAAGAGAGAAAAAGTGCTCTAAACTAATGTAAAGACTTTCTATAGTCTTATTCCTTTTATGCAAGCTCCTCTCCCTCGTAAAATATTAGAAAAACTTTCCAATAAGAGTGTAAAGATCATTGATGGAAGTCAAGCTTTAGTTCTCCCTCATAAAGGAGGGAAAAAACTATTTGGCAAGATTTTAAAGACCATCGGTGGCAGTAAAAGCTTAGTCCTCTTGCATAGACTCTTATGCCCCCCCCCCCCCCCCCCCCCCCCCCCCCCCCCCCCCCCCCCCCCTGTGCCCCCCCCCCCCGTAAAAGGAGGATGTTTGACCCATCTAAGTTTGTTTGTCAAAATATTACTAAATAACATTAATGTGTGTAGAAGAGGTCAAATCAAATTCCCTTGGGATTGATCATACCTTCATTGAGAGGGGATGAATGTCTTGTGTATCTCAAATCGAAGGTGTAGATTGATTTATCCTTAGATAATTATTATCTCTTTAAGGTCAAGGCTATAACCTTGCCTAGGGAGTAGAAGTTCAGCTGGAAACTTTATAGGGTTCTAGATTTACTTGAGGCTTTCTTGAAAAAATATCTCTGTGTTTGGTGGAAGATTTATGAAAGATGGTTAATAGTAGTATTACATTGGATGTATAAAAAATTTTGAGGGACTTCCTTAAATACAACTGTGTTTGAGATGTAAACATAAATATCACTTTGAGGTTGCAACCATATTTGCTTGCCAACCCAAATATACTTCCCACAGAGTTTATGTGGCAATGGTTGATAAAGGAGTTGTATAAGGAAATTTACATTTGATGTTTGAAATGCTTCTTTTAAAACTAATAAAATGGTTCATGGTAAAGGGATTGCCTCACTACAACTATGCTCGACGTGTTGATGTGAACAACCACTTGAGATTGTAGTAAAGGTTGCCCCTCAACCAAGAATCATTTCCCACAAAAGGATGTCAAACTGTTGTGCATGCTAGAATATTAACAGTAACACAGAGAGAGAGATAGAGTGTGTGTGTGTAACATCAAAATCTGCTCCAGGATACACTAATCGTCCCGGGACGATCCCCTGAAGCATATTTTGATGTTTCAGTGTGTGTGTTTTAATGTCCTAGTTTTGTATAAAAATCCAACACTGAAAATAGGTACAAGAACGATAAGAGACATCAAATCTTTATGCAAAAATTATGGAAAGGAAAAAATCAATTAAAATGATTCTACTATTTTTTGTATTTGATTACAAGTGAAGCCCTATCTCCGAGAAGGGCAACAATACATTATAAATAACAAATTAGTTGGTTGAAGTTGAAAGAGGTCTTGGTAGGAATCCAACACAAAACCAAATGTTGAAGTTAAAAGAGCCCTGCTCAGCATTTAAGTGACTTAATGATGTCGGAATTAAGCGATTTTGGGCTCATTAGATTTTTCTCTTCGAGCCTCTCAATTTACTATATGCATGAGAAATTTTGAAGATCATTTAATTATCCAATTAATATCTTAATTTTTAATTATGTTTCAGGCACTTGATGTGGGCCCATTCATGCTTGGATTACACTATTTCTGATGTCATTAGATTCGTCTCGCAATAAGCTTAATAAAATCAAAGTTCACATGCATGAATTTAATTTTAAAAATTCTAATTTGATTATGCCTTGAGATTCGCTCCAATCTAGACGGCTTTTGATGCTATATCAAGAGTAGCGAAAATTTTATCATACAATACGAAAGAATTTACTTCAAATTTAAAGACGGTGAGCACCCCCATCAACCACCTCTAGTTCCACCCTAACATCCAAAGGATTTTCCCAGTAAGATTCCACCACTCATTAGAATTTAAAATCTATATATTAAAGCATTGTAAGGGGATCTCATATTTTTAGTATATGCTAGATTTGTCTACAACCCAGATCAAAGAAGAGGGCCATGCCAAGAAGCAAAAGGACGAAGATATAGATTGACTAAATTGCCACTACATTATCATCAAAATTGTTAATTTCGATAATCTCATTCTCAAATAAATGAAAACTATGGCATTTCATGTACTAAATTTGAAAATATTGTCAGTTGGAGGGTCAAATAAATATGCAATTCTTTATATATTTTAATCAATTACCTACCTTTGGTCCATCCTTCTCCCACCAAACACGTGCCACCTAACCCAAATCCCAACTCTGGTCACGCTGACTTAACGTCTAAAACAAGGACCACTTTTTTGACCTAACTCCACCCGCGTGGTTGGTTAATTTTTTTATTTTTCAAGCCACAGCGCTACACATGTAATTAGAAAAAAATAAATAATGGCAAAATTGTAATTTAAAATGATAGTTGAATGTCTCTCATTCTAAAATGATTGGATTAAGTTAAATGAGTCTGCAAATTATGATTATGCAACACTTAGCTGCATTAGAGATTATAATGCATATGTTATTGGTGCAATAATGCTGAGCTTACGACTTTATTCGGGAAAGCTTCTTTACTGTTTTCTAAAGTTATTTTTTTTTGTATAAACTTTTTTTAGCTAGGACTTTTATACTAAAAAATTATTTTAAAAAGTAATAAAAAAATTATCCTAAATAAAGTCTAAACAGATCCAATCACCACGTTAAAATTGGTTTAATAATATGTGTTTGGATTAAAACTGAAGAGATTTGAGTCAATTCTCGTTTGATATCAGCTTGAAGATCAAATTTGTTTAAAAATTTAGCTATTTGAAAGCTTGATTCAAGTACGATTCTAACGAAATAAATTAGTTAATTTTTTTATCAATTTTTTAGCTATAATAAACTTGTTCTTCCCAAATAAAATAAAATAAAAACTAATGACACTAGTTAATCTTGCATCTCTTCAAGTGATTTTGGCTCTCTACTAATTCACTAAATAACAACCACAAGTCTCTGCATTAATCTTGGGTGTTCATTGATGATAAATCACAGCAAGGATAATCATTGATGAGCATATTCTTAGTTACTAAAACCTCCCATTGTGCATTCTGCTATGTATATTTGAGCACTATAGGAACTAGATCAATTAATGAAAATGACATTTGATTTCCTACTTCTCCTTTTTCTCTTCTTGCTTATGCAAATTTACTATTTAAATGCTACTCATTTGAAGATTTTACATGGTATCAAGAGTGTTTGATTTATAGTAAATTATAAGATTCTCATAGATTGCACCATGCATACCTCTACTTCATGTTTAACAAATCTTTGAACCTTGGTTGAAACACCTATGTCCACTTTGGCTAAGTTGTACATTTCATCTTATCTTAAATTTTCTTATGAGTAATGTTAAAAAATATCATTCAATCTCATCTCAGAGTACAAAACCATCCATCTTGGAGGTCTTAAGTGTTTAACGTTTTCGAAATTAATAGTTTTGAAGGGTTCCAAGATAGAAAATGCAGCTTGTCTGGCCAGATACATGATTTATCATTTATCTCGATGGTGCTCCTCTCAACCCACATTATATCTTTGGATGCTCATAGACTAAAATCTTGCCACTGCTTTAATGTTGACACATGCCATGACATATCGACAACCGTTGTTAATTGCCTTTAATCCACTAACTATTTCCTGTTATCCATTTCAAAAATAATTTACATAACTACAAGAGGAAAGATCTCTCTCCTCCATTGAATCCAAATTGGATGCCTTAACTACAAATGAAACTCATTAAATTCAAAATATATCATTTTATGAACATTAAATGATTTACCAATCAGCTACCAATCCTTCAAGATAGCCATTCACACAAACATTCAACCAGTATACTTGATGCTTTATATTCATTTTCTATAGTGAAGAAACAATTCTAGAACATGAGGTTATGTCAGATATACATATCTCCTCTCAGTGGAAAATTTAAACCACTCTGATTGCCACTAGAGGTTGTAGTCGTTAACATGCCCCCACCAATCTATCCAACCTTAGATGATCTTTATTTATAGAAAGCTGAAATTATATCAACTATTCACATGGTAGTCACACTTATTTATTAGACATCAAATATTAAATTTGTGGAAAACAGGGGCACCGGTCTCCATTTGCTATTATATAGTTGTTTTTAACTATTAGCCACCCATCACAGATACTCAAGCTCTTCAAGCTAGCTCTTCTAAGTTTACTCTACATTGGTATCTCAACTAAGAGGCCACTGTTCACCTTATATTGGTTCTTCACTAGCTACAATAATTATAACCATATCATGAGGCACAACAAGTTACTATAACTAGCAAGAAAATTCTTCTAATTGTGGAAAAAAGATAGTCTTCTTCCCATTCCGCTTGTAAGCTCACTTTAAACTTCTTGCTTCATGTCACTCATTTCAGACACAATCTTCTTTTTGTTAACCAACTTGTTGTTAATAATATTTCTTCAGTTATGTTGATGCACATGGATATTCAATTGAGGACTTGATGACCAATCATCTCTTACACCATGAACCCACTATAATGATTTAAATCTCTCCAAATATCTCCAACTAATTCTATATCATTAACACCAACTGATGTTCTTACTACAAAGACCATCCAAGATCTCTAGCAAAAGTAGTTGGGACATCTTCCTTACTCATCATTATCTAATAGAACAAATAAATTCTTTTGTTATGTATTTTCCCTATAACAATTTAATGTGAGTTATTTGTCTAGGTTAAAAGCTATAAAATTTCCTTTCCTTTATCATGTAAATGTAGCTCTATACTTATGAAATTAATGCATTATGATGTTTGGGCATCTTCCCTGATTCTATTTATTAAAAGATATCATTAGTATTTTGTATTATCAAAGAATTTTATTGTTATTGTTGGAATTATCCTATGCTTTACAAATTCAAAACTATTTTTAAATTTCAATAATGCAAATATATGTAAAAAAAAAAAGTTTACAACATTGTCAATCATGCTTAATATAGGTGGAGGTGGTGAATATACTACTAAATAACTCATTAATACTTCTTCCCCTACACTCCAAAGAAGAATGAAGTGGCTAATGTAAGCATTGTAATGTTATTGAAATCACATGGATTTTGCTTCTAGATGCCAATGTACTAATAATATTTGGGTAAATTCTCTACATACCTTAATATGCATAAAAAATAATATGAAAACCCTACTACTAAACATTTTTACACCATATCAATTATTATGTTGCTAACAAAAAACATATAATCATCTCACAAACTTTGGTTTCTACTGCTATCCTTGTTTACCATCAAAAATAAGAAATAAAACTGCTCTTACTAATCTAAGTTGCTTATCCTTAGATATGCCCATTACATAAAATATGTCACTATTATCACCCATTTAATGGAAAAATCATTATTGATAGAAATGTTCTATTTCAAGAATATTTTCTTCCCTTTAAATTAATTTCTCTACAATTTTTCCATCTCTATCACAACATTGAAACACTTGTTCCCACCACATATAGCTCTAAATAAAAATAAAATACATATTGCTTCATTCCTAAACAATTCAACCTACCTATATTCATTCTTCCAATACACCAACACCTAGCAAGCAAAATCTCTCATCCTATTCCACCAAAAATTCATCTACCCATGAATCCATTCATTTCTTCCATTCATCTATCAACATGATGGATCAAATTACTTACCCTAAGATCACATAATATAAAACCAACCTTATAAAACCTCATCAGACTATTAATCTACATCATCATCAAACTTTGGCTCGTAATCCCACTTGATAATCAAGTGCTATTTGAGAAACTTACTATCATCAATCCCTGACAGAAGAATTCCTAGCTTTATAAAGCCATGAAACATGAATCATCCTCCCAGCACATCCCAATGAAATGTTTTGTGTAGTAGGTGGATATTTCAAATTGAATATAATACAAATTACTCCATTGCTCAACATAAGGCTCCCCTTCTTGTTAAATGCTATAAATAAAAATATGGGATCAATTTTAATGAAATATTTAGTCTGATAGTTAAATTGCCTATAGTTCATGTGCTTCTCTTGGTTGCCTCTAATATAAATGGAAAATCACTCAGCTAGATATTTCCATGATAATCTAAAATAGCCCATTTACACGTCTCAACCACAATTTTAAGAATCCCAACTATATATGCATACTTAGTAAAGCTATTTATAGATTGAAATAAACACCAAGATAATGGCTTGCTGCGCTTTGTTATCATCTCCAAATGTGTGGCTTTTACTTAAGCTCAACTGATCCATCTCTCCTATACTATCAAATGAGACAATAACTATCTATCTTCTTAAAAAAGTGGATGATACTTTTCTCACTATAAATAACACCATAACTATCCAAAAGTATCTTCAAGACCTCAATAGTAACATCCAAATGAAAATTCTTAGTATAATATAATAGTTTGTTTGTACACAAACCATAATCAAGTCCCATGGATTTCACCTCAATCAAACTACTTATATTAAAGAAATTATTATTCAATTGGGAATGCTCAAATGCAATAATATAAAAAATCCATTGTCCACAAAGCTCTCACTAATATTAAACTCATCCATTGCATTCTTAGATCCCAAACTTTATGCGCATATGGTTGGATCACAACTGTACTTTACCACTTGGTCAAATCTCTCTTATGTTGTAAATAAAGTCTATCAATATATACATATTACCCTTAATCAATATTCTTTTATGCTCAAGTGTATTCTCAAATAAAAAAAAAAATCCATCTAGGCTTTTCAATTAAACCCAACAATGTATAACTAAGTGCATACTCAAACTTGAATTGAATAAGTGATCCAATAATCATAAATCTACCACAAGATATAATACATTCCTATGTTTCACTCAAATTTATTGACATATAAAGAATCAATCGCTAGTGGATAAATTACTTATTGAGGTAAAATATAGAGCATGCACCATGTATGTAATATGCATTATTTGGTAAAATGCTCCAAGGTTTTCAACTATCAATCAACATTATAACCCCCTTTTTTGTGATAATATATTTTCTCATACACTAGTCAATAAACCCATTTTTTATGTCATAAGTTGGGATTTATAAAATAACTTAATTTGAAAATTTTGAGGTGCAGAACTACAATGTTGTATTTGATGGCGCAACGATGCTAAGAGCACTACAACTTCAGGGTGGTTGCACCACGGCGTTGAGCTCTAAGATTTTTTAAATAAAAAATAGGATTTTGGGTGTGCACAGTGGTGTTGGGCCTCATGCAGCAGTGCGCACAACGGCACTGCGAAGTTGAGTGCCATGGCACTGGGTTATATTAGTGGTTGTTAAAATAATAAAATATCTCAATTCATTTCATTAGCCCTTACACCCCTTTGCCTTGTCAAGGAAGATAAAGGAGAAGAAGAGGGAAAGAGAGAGAGAGAAAAGGGAGAGAAAGTTGCTCGAGCCATTTTCTTTCATAAGATCTATTATGAATTTTCTTCTGGTCATGGTAGGTAACCCGAATCTTAACTTTTTTTCTATGGTTTTTGTGTCTTATGAATCTAATCTTCCCCAAATTGATAAAATTTTATTTTTCTTATTTTATAAAACTTTTATCATGTAACATTTTATATATGATAGATATGGCCATAATAGGTATTTTGACTATAACATTATTATTTTTATTGGATAAATTGATAGTTATACTTTTATGAAGTTAATAAATAATGTATAGATTTTTTTGTATTTCGTTGATAATTGCATTTAATATTGATATTAAATTACATAATAAAAAATAATATAATTGGTATAAAATATATATGGAATTTGTATACAAGTAATAAAGATTGGCTGTGAATATTTCAATTAATATAGGGTTACAATTAAAACGTAATACCTTATATAACAGGGTGGGCTAACTGCTTTCTTAAATGAAACAGTTCATAGTGTAATCCCGGATGCTATCCTATATTCATTTGACTGATTATGCCGATGAATTGAGAGTGATGACTTTTTATAGTTATTTAAAAACATCATGTTGAAATAAATTATTAATATAAATAATTAAAAGATATGATTCATAAATAATGATGGATTGATATGACTAATGTATGATAGATGGAATGATTGAAAACATCACTTTAAAATATGAATGTCCTGCCCTGTTATTCATAATTGTATCAATATTTGCATTTATATAATAACATATGATTTTCTTAAATTGATTGAAATATAACCAGCATTGAGATTAATATATTATGATGTAATATATGACAGGGATATTAAAAGATATTAAAAGCCATATTGGTACAACATATTGATAAGCATGCTGATATAATATATTGCTATGACATACTAATAGGCAAAATTATGGCATAATATTTGATAGAAAAGCATTTTATAGAGCCATAAGTATGAAATAACTGATAGCGTTATATTTGACACTATATTGATTATTATGATTTTTTTTTCCAGTTTATAATATTGATTGATGGATTTCAAAGAAATGATTTCTAAGCTTCTCCCTTGTATTGATCATGTTGATTCATATTACTAGTGACTAATCATTATTCGTACTAATAACTACTGCTACTAATTTTGTAATGAGTGAGATGAGCATTCATATTGATTCTCGTGACCTTACATTAAAAATATTAATAATTTTGAGTTTTTGTTGGACTTTATAAGTTATTATGTGAATTTTATTAATTTTAGGTTAGGGAAGCGATCAAGATCTTGTTGTGTGAGTTGGATCGAACTTTCAAGTTTTCTTTTTATTTTATTTTATTTTATTTTTTTTTTAGTCAAGAGCTAATAAGATAGATTGATATTATAAGTAATCTCCTCGCTATTATAAATCAAAATTTGATAAATAAATAGAAATACTTTTTATGTATACAATTTATAGTTACTTTCATTGGATTTATTAATATAGATGAATTATTTTAAAGTTCATGAGGGGTGTTAAATCCTAAAGAACTAGTCCTGAGGCTAACTAAGAGGGGGAGGGGGATGAATTGATAATTTAAAAAATTCATTACCCAAAAGAAAAATCTTTTAACAACTTGATATGAAAGTGAATTACCTTCACAACAAAAGATAAATTTGATATTTCACCTACGCAGTTATCACAAAAATAAATATGAAAACTAAAATGCAAAAATAATAAAAGGAATGAACACACCAGATTTATAGTAGTTCGGTGACCTACATCCACTTCATTGAACCTTCCGTTCCAGGTATTACACTAAACCTTTAGTGACTCTCCTTTAGCCCCATAGCTAGGTGGAAAAGGCCTTACAAAATCACTTCCACCTTCTCCGATGCGACAGAGTAGCTGGGTCATTCGACACTAAAGATATCTTCTTCTTCGCAAAACTTTCCTCAAGATAAGCCTTGAATCTGATGGTACTAAGATACAAGCTTGCAAGATTAACCATGTGAAACTCCCTCCACACTCCCTTGAACCCCACAAGAATCTTCTCCCTCTCAAACTCAACCCTTTTCGCTCTCCATTTCAAGGCTCTATGTTCAAGTTTTCTCCAGAAGAACGAAGACTTAATGCATGCAAAGGACATTCATAATGTCTTTGGAGAAAGCTTAAATAGAGGGCTTTAAAAAATCTTAGAAATTCAATTCTACCATCAAATATCGTACAGCACGATATCAAGATCGTCCAATATGATTAGTTCAAAATAGCCCTTTCATTTAGTACGATCAGCATTGCCATATACAACCAGTTCAAGTTTTTGAATAGATCGTCCAGTATGATAACGAGATCATTTGGGATGATTATTTCAACTGACATGTAGTTTTTCCATGATGAAATATGGGACGACCAAAATCATTTCTATTAATCATCCAATATGATCTAGTTTGTACAATACGATCAGAATATCAAAATTAAGTAGATTATTTGATTGACTAATCATAGGATCAATTTAGGCATGATTTTTATAGATCGTTTAGTATGATGTACATCATCCTGGATGATTAGAACAAAATGAGAAATTCAAAATTTTACATAAAATTATAATTGGTGGCTATTTTTCATGATCATAATTGATCATCCTAGATAATCTAAATCATCAAATATAATTAGTTAGATGACCTGATCATACATTATGATATAAATCTTATAATATAATTAGTTCAAAAATCAAACTTCTAGTGTTGACTCAATCTCACTCCTCCTAAGTGTGTGTATGCATGATCACCAAGCTAGCATACACCCTTACAAGACTTGACTCAAAAAAAAAAAAAAAAAAAAAATATTACAAAAATCTTTACAGTATAACCTATTCTACACAATCTTAATTGAGAATTGAATCTTCGTTGGATGGTGTATGACATTCTTGAAATGTTAGTACATACACAAATAAATATACAGTACAAATACAATTAGATATAAGGATATGAGCCACAATATTTGTTATCATAAAAAACATAAACTCGTGAGCTCGAGTTGCAACATTATTAGGTGCATTAGTTAATTGATTAAATGATAAAACACACAATTCTTCCAATTTAGATATTGGGGCTTTAGTTAATTGATTAAATGATAAAACACGCAATTCTTCCAATTTAGATATTGGGGCATTAGATTTTATGCCACACTAAAAAAAAAAAATGATGATCATTCATCATAAAATGCATCAATTCCAAGGCTAAACTTGTTCCCCATGTATATATCAACAAAGATCAACTTGTTGACATCTTTACCAAGGTTATTCTTATCTCATGATATTTGAATCTTAGGACTAAAATAGCATTCTAAGATTGGAACATTAATTTTTTAAGGGATTAATAATGCTATTTAATTTTGCACCTCTCTAAATAATTACTATACTAATTCTCTCAATATCAAACACAACTCAACATAACAAGCATGGGTTTTAATTGATAACAAACTAAGGCAAGGAGATTGATTGGATAATCATTTTTACTCTTTCTACAACTTCCCATTATACATTATTTTATATATATTTGAGAATAATATCAATTAAATCTATTAATTAAAAGGCATCTAATTTCCTTATTATCTTCTTCTTCTCTACTTAATTTTGTACCAATGCCACTTAATTGAAGTTTCTCATTAAACTATAAATTTTGGATTTGAATCCTCTCTAGTTAATTTACAATGATTATTATGTTAGTTTAGTTATCTCATTTCAATATTCATAGAATTATTTTAAATTATTTAGATTTAATTCTTCAAATTAAGGTTTGTGTGTTGTGTGTTGCAATAACCATGTAGTAGTATATATACATAGAGTTTATTCTCTTAACATTAAGAAAAAGTCCTACATATATATAAATTGGTAGACTTTGGTTCACAAGAAACTTTAAGTTTTTCATACATGAAAATCCTCTCACAAGAAATACTATGGCACCTAGTCCAGTTAAAATAAATCTATTATAAATTTAATAGCATAACTATTGCTGCGTCCAGGAGTATTCGCGACGGTAGAGAAATATAAGATTTAACATCTTAGCGTTGTACAAAAATCTGGCATGCAATCAGATAAAAGAGAGGGTTTAACATTTATGATACACCAATATTTTTACGTGGAAAACCCCTAAAAAGGGGGAAAATCACGGGGCCTGGCCCAGTTTGAACGAATCCACTAGTATTTGCAGTCGATTACAAATGAGGCCTTTCTTAAAGAGAAGGCCTTAGCTTGATGTTACAAACGTACATCATATAGAGCGTATAAATGGTGGGAGTTACAATAATCAACATAGACATGTTTGTTTAGTTGGAAGAGCCATTGTAGGTGATGGAGGTCGGAATGACTATAATCTGCAGGAGACCTGGGGTCTGGACGACCGTTGTCTAGCGATGTAGGTCGGAAGGACCGTAGTCTGCAGGAAACGTAAGTCAGGAGGACCATAGTCGGTGGGCGATGGAGGACAGAAAGACTGTTGTCGGTGGGCGACGTATGTCAGAAGGACTGTAGTCGACAGGCGACATAAGTCAGGAGGATCGTAGTCGGCTAGCGACGGATGTCAGAAGGATCGTTGTTTTGCGACGGAGGTTGGAAGGACTGTGTTTGACGATGAAGGTCAGAAGAACGGTGTCAGGTAGAAGTCCAATATTGGAAAGAAATCCATCTTCGAATATACGTCCAGCCAAAATCCGATAACCGGTAGAAGTCCGGCGTCGCGTAGAAACTTGGCGAAGAGTGAAGGTCCGACGTCGAGTAGAAGTTCGACGTCTGTTGGTGGCCGAGGAGAATTCCGGAATCACTTGGGTGAAGTCTCGGCTTCAGGAGGGAACTCTGTCATTAATTGGAAAGAATTTCAGCATCCCGTGGAAGTTGGGTAGAATTCCTTCGTTCTCCCGAACATCACGCAGAATCCCGGCGTGTTCGGGTGGCAGGACGAACTCAGGCGGTGGTCGAGGAGGAGCTGATTCTCCTCCTTCTTCTCTTCTTCTTCTCTTCTCTTTCTTGCTTCTCTTGGCTTCCGTCCCGTTCTCATGAGATATGAGGGCTCTATTTATAGATTGTCTAGAGTGGCATAGCTCGTAAATAGGCGTGAGATCAGGGGCGAATAGGGAGTGGTCAAATGGACGGCCGATATTGAACACTTCGATCATGCACCATTTGTTGGACATTTGAAGGTATTAGTGAAGTCAAAATAAGACGATCTTGGGCTCGTTGGTTTCGTCTCTTCGAGCCGCTCGATTCGAGTATAAGCTCGTTAAAATCGAAGACTATTTGGTAACTCAAATTGTGACACGAACTTTCCAACAGCACTTCGGGCGCTCGATTTGGGCACATTTGGGCTCGGATTGAGTTGAATTTGGTGTCGTTGGGTTCGCATTTCTGAGACGCTCAGTTTGACTGTAAGCTCGCTGAAATCGGAGTTCAGGTGCTCCCGGATTTAATTTTTGAAATTTTCGAGTTGGTTTTTGCCTCGAGATTCATGCCCAATCAAAATAATTTTATGATGACGTATCATCTATACTGATAAGAAATTTGATAAAATTCAACCATCAAAGTTGGTATAGCTGTAAAAAGATTGCAATGGTCCAATGCTACCGAGTTATGGTTGGGCATTCAATTGAAATGGTTGGTCTTAAAAGCGGTTTACTTTGACCTAAAATGGTCAATGAAGCATTCATTTTAATTATTTCAATAGTTTCAATATTTTTCATTTTTATTATTAATTATTTTTTGTCTTTATATTTTAAATATTAAAATTGTTTAAAAATAATTTCTTTAATAGAAGTTTAAAATCTTAACTATAATATATTCAAATAAGTTTTAGTAGTTAAAGATGTCAAAATGGATTAACGGGTCTGAGTTTGACTTCAATCCAGTTAATCTGAATCGAAACCGTTTAATAAATAAGTCAAAAAGAACAACCCAATTAATCTGACTTGCTAATAACTCAAATGACTTGAACTCGACCTGTTAACCCATTTTGATTAATTTTTTTTAATTTATTAAATATAAAATTTAAATTATTAGATAAAAAGAAGGTTATAATCACAAGTAAAAAACATATATCAGAAAGAAATAATTAAATGGATCATTTTTAAATAAAAGTTATTTAAATATTTAAGCATAATCTTAAAGCATATCTAAATATTTTAATGCTCATCCATCCAATTTTACTCAGAATAGTTTAGTAAAAAAAAATTTCTCAATAATTTATATTGAAATTGACTATTTTATTTTGATTATCTTGAATTGTCCAAATAATTTTAATTTATTTAAATAATAATAATTGAGAAATTGTGTCCTATTTTAACTAAGGCTTTGTTTGGGGCAGCTTTTTTATTGCTTTTTCAAACAGAGTTTTAGTAAAAAATAAAAAAAATTTGTTTTAAAACTCCGTTTTAGAAAGCAATAAAAAAACCGTCCCAAACGAAGCCTAAGTCTTTAATTATAAGAAATCAAAACCTTCGAAAATAAATTTATTTTTTCCGAAACTTAAATCATAATAATTCAAAGCATTAATCTCTTTTAAAATCTCAATAATTTCCCTCAGCCTATTTCTGCTGCCCAAAATAAACTGACGAGAATGAGTCGTTGTCATTATAAACTATTCGGATAAATAAATAAATAAATGGGATTCAAACGGGCTATTACGTAAACCTTTGATATTGCATTTTTATTACATTTGTACATCTTTGCAAGGCAGAAAATTTTTTTCAAGAATTTATTTTTAAATAAGATTTATTATAAGATCTCATCAAAATTAATTTGCAATTTTTTTAATTAATTTTTTTCAGCAGAAATTTTGGCTTTATTAAATTTCTGCTTTATTTGGGGCTGCTTTTTAAAATGAATTTTTTAATATAAAATTTTAAAAACTAAAAAAAAATATTTTAGAAAGAAGTAATAAAGTTATCTCAAACGAATCATTAGTTTTGTTTTTATATGAAAAAAAATAATATGGGAACTGTTTGGGTATCAAAATTTTAAAAAAATATGACTAAAAGAATGATTTATGATCCGATTTAAGTCATATTAATGTGCAAATATCAATGCGATATATGCTCCTTTACATATATATATATATATATATATATATTATGAAAAAAATTAGGACGAGAAATTTTGACCTAATTTTAGTTAGTATAAAAATTAAAATAATTCAATTTCTAAAAGTTTTCTAGTAAAAAATTTTTTACTACAAGAGAAAATGTCAATTTCCGGAGAAAATAAATCTAGCAAAAATTCTGTCAGATTTCAGGTGGATTTTTGATGGGATTTTCAAAGGATTTATTTCCGATAAATTTCTGATGGAATTTTTTTTTGAAAAATAATTGTAATAAATATTTATAATTATTCATTTTGCTAAATTAAATTAAGTAATTTTATAACTTATTGTCAAATTATATTAAATTAGTTAAATTAAATATTAATAAAATAAAAGAAATAATTAGTTTTACTAATTATTGTTATGCTAAATTAACTAATTTAAATTAATTAATTAGCTAATCTAATAAATATTGTTTTATAAATTTAAAAAATAAGTATTGTTAAATTAAATTAACTAATTTGATAATTTATTGTCAAATTAAAATAAAAAAAATAAATAAAATTATATTAATAGTTTTCATAATTATTATTATGTTTAATTTAAATAATTTAAATGATTAATTAGCTAATCTAATAAATATTATTAAATTAATCTTCACCGTAAAATCAAATAAACTATTTTGACCTTTCAAAAATATTAATATTAATTTTTAATTAATTAATAATTATAATATACTATGAGTTATAATTTAAATAAAAAAATGGTAGAATTATTAATAGAAGTTTCTTTGCGGGCTTTAGGTTTGGCACTGGATTATGATTGGTAGCAGGGTTTTGCCTGAAAATATGTTATTCCCAAGGAAAATGCACCCGGAAATAAATTATTTTTTTATAGCGTTTATTCTAAAAATTTGCTTTAAGAAGTAATAATTAAAAAAAATAATAATAAGAAACAGCCCCAAATAAAGTCTAAAGCTTCATTTGGAATAATTTTCTTACTATTTCTTAAAACAACTATTTAGCATAAAAATTATAAAAATTTTAATTTTTATACTAAATAGTTGTTTTAAGAAGCAATAAAAACTTGTCCCAAAATCATTAGTCTTTAATAAAATCAATTCAAAACCTTC
The DNA here is from genome assembly GCA_019514585.1 of Dendrobium officinale. Classification (NCBI taxonomy): domain Eukaryota; kingdom Viridiplantae; phylum Streptophyta; class Magnoliopsida; order Asparagales; family Orchidaceae; genus Dendrobium; species Dendrobium officinale. Next base: position 26,850,099 of record CM033692.1, read on the forward strand.
AAATTAATTTTTTTTTTTCTGAAAAATAAGATCATAATTCAAAGCATCAATCTTTGTTAAAATCTGAATGACTTTCCTCAGCCTATTTCAGCTGGTCAAATTAAACTGACCGGAATATTATGGGTGGTCGTCATTAAAAACTATTCGGATAAATAAATAAAAACTCCTAATTCAAGCGGGCAATTGCATAAGTTTTCATATTGCATTTCTATTACTTTTTTACATCTTTGCAAGATAAGAAATCTTACAATTATTTATTTAATAAAATTTATTTGCAATTTTTTTAGTATTGTTTTTACATGAAAAAGTAATATGGGACTTGTTTGGTATCAAAATATAAAAAATATTGCCAAAAATGATTTATGATCTGAGTTTAAGTCAGTAATAAAATGTATTCAAAGGAAGCCTAAGTCTTTAATAAAATAAATTCAAAGCCTTAGAAATAAATTTCATTTTTCTGAAACTTAAAATCATAATTAAAAGCATTAATCTTTATTAAAATCTCAATAACTTTCCTTATTCTGTTTCAGCTGCCCAAATTAAACTGACCGGAATGAGTCGTTGTCATTATAGACAATTTGGATAAATAAATAAATACTGGTAATTCAAGAGGGCAATTACCTGAAGTTTTAATATTACATTTGTAATACATTTTTAGATCTTTGCAAGACAAAAAATTTTTAGCAAGAATCTATTTAAAGAAATTTATTATAAGATTTTATTAAATTATTTGCAATTTTTTTTATCAAAATTTTTTTGCATAAATTTAGTGTTGTTTTTACATGAAAAAATAATATGAGAATTGTTTGGTATCAAAATATAAAAAAATATAGCTAAACGGAGGATTTATGATCCAATTTAAGTCATCTTAATGTATAACAATCAATGTTATATGCTGATTTATATGCTATATATATATATATATAGTTTTGGAAAAAAATTGGACTATTTTGATCTAATTTTATTAAGAATAAAATTTAAAATAATTAAAATATTTGTTAGAAATGATAATTAATAAAAAATTAAGATGTATATTTAACTAACATAAAGTATATGATAATAATCATACAGAAACAACAATTCTTCATCCCAGTATATGGGGTTGGCTACATTAATCTTTTTTCTTCAATGTGTGTTTTTTTTTTTTTTTTTTTTTTTGATGAGAAAGCATCGTCCTTAGGCCAGTGAAAACCCCGATCTCATTGTGCTATGTTAAGGGTCAAAGTCTCATATCAATCTAACAAAAAAGGTCATTTCTGATATTTTTCTAATCAAATCTTTTTAGATATATCTCTATCTTTCTGAATATAAGTCAAATCTAATACATCGAAGAGAAATTATTCTGTGTGGAGACTGGACGTTGAACGCCGTCGGGAGACCAACTAGAATGCACCACGACAGCGGTACCGAGTAGTGTTGAGCCACAATATCGAGCAAGGGGGTGATGTGGAATATTCTAGTTGATCTCCGGATGACATTTCACGTCTGCACAAAATAATTGAGCAATCAGAAGACCACCATTTTATGTGATCAAAACATCTTAAGGTGACTCTGTCTAATTTTATCTTCTACAGAGGTACTCCATCCTTTTAACGTATTTAGTATTCTATCTTTAAGACTAAAAGTACTCATCCATGAGAGCATCCTCATATCTATATTAATAATCATAGATAAATAAAAAAATAATAATAAGAATGTTTAATAATTTGTTAAAAAAATTCTCAACTTAGAGAGAGAATATAATCTTAGGATTTGCGATTGATTTATTCCCATTTAATATAATGAACGAACGCATATCGATTCAGCCCATTCTTTCCGTTCTCTCCCTCTTTCTCTCTCTTTATGCTTAATGCATCAGTTCCCATCTGGCATATAAAACCGTCAAGGCAAAGGGCTCGGAATTTCCAAAAGGCCATAGGAACTGAGAAGCGGAGACGAGGGGATTTGCGAGCGGAAGGAGAAAAGCGATTTCCATTCTCTGAAATTCTTCAGTGTTCCTTCCAAATCGAGCCGAGAGGCTGAATTGCTGGGGTTCTTGTGAGAGAAGTAGGGATTAGTTGCAGATGGCTGCGGTGGCTGCGAACGGGATCAGCTCTGAGAATCAGTTCATCCATTGCCAGCCCACGGCTTGCAATCAGGAAACGGAATATCGGAGTGATGTGAGGAAGCTGGTGGATCTTCTCTCGAAATTGAATCCACTGGCGAAGGAGTTTTTCCCTTCATCTTACCCTGCAACGGGAACCAAATTGGACGGCCGCCTCTCCGCAGATGCCCCGGTTTTCGTGGGCTCTACCGATTGTTATAACAGAATTAATGTGCCCGAGAACGGGAATGGTAATAAGGATTCTTGTAGTGATGTATCTTCAAACAATCAGTTGCTGAATCGGAGGGTACGGTTAATTTCTTTATATCTGCCTGCCCCCACTTTTATCATAGTGATATATCAATTAAAGAATTTGATTTATGATAAATCAAACATTTTATGGAAGTTTGGTGTGATCTGTGATTAGCTGTCCAATTTTATATTTAGCCTTCTGTTTTTTTCTTGGATTCTTTTGTTTATAAGTATATTTAGTAGTGGTTTATTATAACCTCAACACTTCTCTCGGCTTCTGATTTCAATATTTTGTTATTTTAACAGAGGACAAATGGCTATAACCAAGGGAGGAAGAGGATGAATGACAGGTTGAAAAGAGCTGAACGGGAGGAAAGCATTAGGCGAACTGTATATGTTTCTGATATTGATCATCATGTGAGCCATCAAAGATTGCGCTTATTTTATTTTATTTTATTTTTGCTTGTTTTTTCATGTTTTTCGCATCAGTTGATGCCTTTTACTTACTGAGTTACACCGCAATTGATTTTCCGTGGTGCATTGATCAGATAACAGAAGAGCATCTAGCTGAATTATTCAGTAGCTGTGGTCAAGTAAGTTCTCAAACTTCAACTTACATAATCACATTGTATAACTTATGCTAATTGAGTGCCATCTTTAGATTTCCTTTTGTAGATTTTATGATGTTATTTTCAGGCATTGTTTACTTCAGACATATTGCTTTAGTGATAAAATGATCTAACCATGATGCTACTTTTCATATTAAAGAATTGATTGCATTAAAAACAGTGCTTTTAAAAGTATTTATGGGGATCGAGCAAATATGGGTGCCTGATGCATTGCGAGCAATGCACTACGTGCTCACTTGAGCAAAGTGAGACGCTAAAGAACAAATAATTTTCTTAGTTAATTAACTTATTTAAATCAAGCGGAATACTTTTGAATAGGATAGTTTAGTTATTATTTCATTGAACTATGTTGTGCAGTGTAATACTTTTTAAAGATCTCCTACATTGTATGTTCTAAAAGCTTCCCTGATTGATCATCTTCTAAAAAGTACCCATAAATGGGTTTAAATAACTTATTAGTTAAACTGAATAGGCTTATAGCCTAGGAACAATCTGTCTATTTAATTTTCATCAGCAGTCATGCTCTTCTCTGTCATTGGGTTATCCACCTCTTTCTCTACTTCCTTAAACATATCCTTTTTACACTCAAGATTTACTTTTTTTCCTTCTAATACTTATTCTTTATCACACAGTTAAATTGTCATCATAAAAATAACCCTTGAGCCTATTTGCAATTTAAAGATCTGTTTACCAACCTTTCGACGGGTCCTATTGTAATTGACATTCGTCTAGACCAAAAAATAATGGACATAATTCATTTTTATGTTTTAGATTTTCTTCAAGTTTAAAATTTTGTTCTATTACTGAGGGATTCAGTGATTATGATTTCATTTTAAATCAGAATTCCAGTTAAAGTTATACTTAAACATATTTGTTTTCATTAATAAACATTCCTATTTCTGTTTTAGTACTGTAGAAATTAGTAGTATATCTAAATATGTTACAGAGTGCCGGCATTGACAGATTTGCCCTAAAATATCTTTTTTGTATTTATGTGAAGTATATATTTGTGTAAAAATTTAACTATATTGCTATTTGCTTCTTGTACTTGATTCTAGCCTCTAGTTTTTACTAAAAAAATTTACTTGTTTGGTAACATATGATGCCTATTAGAAAAATGGATGTTAGACTCAATAGTATAGGTAATTATTACTGATTTGCTTCGATCAATTTGTCAAAAATTTTAGATCTTATTGCTTTTGCTACGAACTAACTTGGTTTTAACTAAAAAAATGTACTTGTTTGGTAACATATAACGCCTATTAGAAAAATGGTTGTTAGACTCAAGAGTATAGATAATTATTACTGATTGGCTTCAATCAATTTGTCAAAAATTTTAAATCTTATTCCATTTGCCACTAACTAGTTTAGCGGCTGATTGTACAGTGAAGCGAGTAAAAGCAAACAAAAAATATGGTAGCTATTGATCCTAAATGATGGAAAAGGTAAATCTAGTGTAGTCATGATCATGTTAGGCAAGGAACGTGTTTTTTACTTTAATTAATAAAAATCCATAGTCTCAATGTTGGTTCTGGCACTGATGAATTGGATAAAAAAGTATAAGTCAGGTTTGTTATGCTTAATGCATGAAATTTTGTATGCCTTGTTCACAAATTTTTATCTTCTCAACGGTTTAAGGATTCAAAATTGATATCCCAGGACTGATTCATCACTTCAAATAGAAAATTGAGATGTTGGTTGTTTATTGGGCATGGAATTTGTATTTAAGTTACCATTTCTCTTATACATTAAATCGATTTCTTTTATCATTGTTGGCGGGGATGATTATGATTTTTTGAACTAGTCGCTGATCCACAACATTTACTATGAGAATGATGATGCTCCGCATTTTGCTTCAGCCACCTCTTCTCTTCCTTGCTATAGGAATGGTGCAGCTGTGATAGGCGCTAAAACTAATCATTCAGCATAGTTGTTGGCTATTCTCTTAAAATATCTTAAGAAACAGATTCTTTAAAGCATCTGCTGAACTCTTGATACGGCAACTTTCCATAAATAAGAACTAATCTAGATGAACATGGCCTGGGCAGTACATTAAATGGCATAGCTGGTGATTGTTACATAAAAGGCAACAAAAAGCCCTATGAGGATAGACAGGTCAAAATTTCTACAAGTACTGCTTTTGGAAGTATGAGACAATAGCTTCTGATGGCAAGGTATTAGCGCAATTTTTAGCTTATAGGTTATGACCTAAAAAATCAAAGTTCCAAACACAAAAATATGTGTTATGTTGATGGTTGCGTGCATAAATCTCTACCAATACCTACAATGATAGAAGCTTCATAAATTTGGTAGGTCTCTAGAGAACAAATGTATTGCTGTAATAAGAGATATAAGGACTCAAAGTGGAAGCATTACCAAGATTGAGATTAATGTGCCACAAAGTAAATCAAACTAGTTGGAAACAATCACGTAAGCCTCTAAGATTTATGTTCCTCGACTTCAACTAAATCTACTTCCATAGGAGGGGAGAGAGAATCCAATACGCTAACAAAACATCCATGATCATGATGTTCAAATTAAATGAAGACTCAATAACTCTTTTCAAAATCCAAGTACACTCCAGTACTCCACACAAACAAAGAAGCTTTGCAATTAATCTCTCATAAAGTTACCTCACATACAGTCTTCCTCAAATCTACACCAATAGAATCTCCAATATCTTCCAATGAAACCCTAGCCACTAAGACGGACGTCCGTGAGGAAGGATTGAGTTCTCCATGATTACATGAAACCTTACATCAATAGAGTATTGTGTGGCATCCTCTATTAATTGATTTTTTCCCGAGAAACCCAATAGGAACCTTGGCATTATATAAAAAATATCCAACCATAGTACTTCTCATGAGGTTATGAGGAAGTTATCCCACACATCCAAGAAAGTAAGGTTGCAGGTCGAACATCTCAAAATTGAGAGATTGTGAATCCTAAATTATGTGAAACTTGCCCAAAAAAAGGCTAGAAGACCTAATGGGTCATATGGAAAATTTGCATTAACCATGTGCAACAAATTTCTCCCTTCACTCCAGATTTTGGAAAAAACTCTATCTCCTCTATATCTCCTCCCAAGCCAAGCACTTTTAAGTTATATAGAAGCCTTAAAGGGCTTAGCAACTCAGCATGTTAACACATGCAGGGGCCTTTAAAAAATATTTTGCAAACAAAGATGGATCTATCAATAGCAAGAGTACGCTTGCCACAAATTCTTATGTACATTTAAATTGGTTTCATCCCCTTAATCATTGTAATGGTATGTATCAACATTAGTAAAGATTTATGCAAAAATGATCCGTCTAATCACAACTAGAAGTCCTCCCATCATATGATTGCTAATATTATTCCATAACTAGCTAGGAAACCAAAATCTTTTTGCTTCCTTATGATGCAATGCTCTAACAAGAACAACAACAAGTCCTTGATTGATTCCACCAAAACTTTTGCCAAAACCAATTGGATCATCTTGAGAATATTAGTTCTCTAAGTATAGAACCTTCATCCATCTCAATATCAAACTTCATGGTCGTTGATTGTCAAAAAATCTCATTCTAATAATAATTTTTTATAATGAAGCCATCAAACATCTTGAAGATCAAGCCCATGAATTGATGGTACAAAGGGTTCCTAAATCTTGCACCAAGACCTCACTCAAACACTTTGAGGTACTGTAGAAGTTTAACTTCTCTTGAACTTGGCTCATTCATATTATAGAACTCACCAAAGAATATGGCTGTCACCAACCACATGAACCACGCAATTTTGGCTAAACTATATACTTTTCTACGATGCGTTAGGTTTGGCTGAATATACGAGTAGTCAAATCCATTTTCAACCTTAAAATTAATACCATAGTTGAGAGCCAATCACTTGGTATTTTTACACAATGTTTTTTAACTTTTCTCTTGTGGGATTAAATTTAATGTCTCACTTGTCTTAACAACTATAAATACAGATAGCCAACTATAAGTTGAACATTAGATTAATTTTTGAATCTTATCAATGGTGGTGGCTGATCTGAAGCACCAAACATTGTGCTTGAATAGCTTTTTATAAAGTTATGTATTTAAGTTCCTATCCTGGTAATTTTTTTATCAACATAGAGTTCAATTTTTTGTTTGATATGCTCTTTATACTTTAAAAAAAAAAAGACTAGAGGTTAATTGTACAAGTTATTCTCTAAATGTTACTTCCATTTTATTCTTCAATTACCAGTGCTTCCATGATGAATCTGTTACACCTAGAAAGTGGAATTTCATACTTCTTGAAACATAAGATGTTATGCCAATTACAATTTTGATGACTAAAGTCGAAGATAATTTCAGTTGGCATAAAATTTCCTCATTTTGAAAAGAATTTTGTTCTACATTGCTGTGCATGCTTAAATAGTGGATTTCCTTTAATAAAGTTGATATAGTAAGCTAGCACATGGGCTGGGCATCAATCAGTGTTTTCTAATGCTGTTGTTAAGTTGTAATAATTTGATGTATAGAAAGTAATCGGGATTCCAGATGGTGTTGACCTGATATTAATGATTGTTTTAGTCCATAACAATCCATGGATGACCAGTTAATTGTTGCGATGCATGATATTTATTTTCTTGCCGTTCACTCACATTATATGCCTCGTGGCTGGCACTCATAATGCAAGAAGGGTTACTCTTAGCTTTTAGGTGTTCCTGATATGTTAATGAACTTATCAGTTTTTACCGTTCAGCAATTAAGGAAAATCTCAAGTGGTTTTTAATAGGAAATACTTGAGTTTCCAAGTAACCCTAAGGGAAGTACTTGAGTTCGCAAGTAAGCCTAACAATAATTGGTGAAAACAGTGAGAAATCTGCTGATTTCAGAGAGAAATAAACAATGCGATGCAGAAATTTCAGAAAATTGGAAAGAAAACACAAGGAAACTTCTTCTATTCAATCCACGAACAAGAAAACCAATATAAGATACAAGTTTCTTCAACTCGAGAGGAAGAAACAACTCTCCAAATTTCTAGCAAAGCCTAGAGCCCAAAAGAACAAACCCTAGATATCAAATCTCTCTTCCAATTCAAGCTCAAACCCTAATCCTCCCAAGGGAACTAACTAAAACAAAGAGGACAATTACAAAATCCCTAGATAGCCCCTAATTCAAATTTCCCCTCTCAAAGTAAAGTTTAATTAAGTTGTGGGCCCCATTTCTTCCAACCGGCCTCTCTCTTTCTTCCCCTTGGTTCTGCCCCCGCCTCCTGTAGCAAAAAATCGGTCCAAGTTGGAGCGGTTCAGCTGTCCCTAGGGCTGGCCTAACCGTTTTCAAGGGAGATTTTGCACGATGTTGACTCTAAAAAAAGAATTGCACCTACTGTAGCCCTTGGAAATAACCAAACAGTCTATAAAGTTTGACTTTGTGTATACTAGATCACACATTAAATAGATTAAAATTATTTGAGATGTGATAGTAATTCTACTATGATATGTATCAGAAATCTAATATTGTACTGTCGCATTTCTATATGACGTAAAAGAACTTGCGGGTGATTTGTGGTAAATTTACCTTCCAACATTCTTGAGTTGATTTAACGTATGAAAATTGATATTGTAAATATATGCTTTGATTCAATCAAGCAGAATCGCACCATCCTCAACGTTGTCATAGCCTTTCATTCATAGTTATGTAGCTCTAGATGAGATATATATTCTTTCGAGATTTAGCGCTTTGTATCATTTTATTATAGTTTTAGGCTTCGTTTGGGATGGATTTTTTGTTGCTTCTTAAAAGCTAAAATTTGTAAACTAAAATGTTGTTTTAAGAAGCAACAAAAAAGCCGTCCCAAATGGAGCCTTAGTCGCACAGCCTTTTTTTTTACCTCTTATTGTTTTGAAATTCTTATGTTGAAGGTTGTTGACTGTCGGGTTTGTGGCGATCCTCACTCAACTCTTCGATTCGCATTTATAGAATTTGACGATGATGGTAAGCTCTAATAAGCTTTTGTTAGAGCAATACTGATGATTTGTGGTATTCTTTTCTCTTTCGTAATGTTTCTTCTATTTTATTCATAGAGGGTGCAAGGGCAGCTCTCAGTCTTGGAGGGGCCATGCTAGGTTCCTACCTTGTCAGAGTTCTACCATCAAAGACTGCAATTTTTCCTGTGAATCCTAAATTCCTACCACGGGTACAGAACTTCGCTCCATATATTATTGTTTCTGTGCACCTTAGGATGTCTGAATTATAGCTGAAAGTGTTGCAGTTATACCCTCAATTTTCTAGAATAATTTCTTATAGCTGAAATTGTTGCAGTCCACTGATGAAAGAGAAATGGTTGTGAGAACGGTGTACTGTACAAATATTGATCGGAAGGTGAGAGCGCAAATTTTCTTTAAAATATCAAAATGCATATATTATCTTAAGGTTCGTTTGGGGTGACTTTTTTATTGCTTCTTAAAGTAGCTTTTTATAACAAAAATTTAATTTGTTGTACTAGAAAGCTGCTTTAAGAAGTAATAATAAAATCGTTCCAAATGAAGCCTTAATTTAACGATGCTTCTCGTCATAGATCTAACTATGGCATCATTATAAATTTTTGCATTGTCATGATTGATATTCATACAACAACAACAACAACATCAAGCCTTTATCCCACTACGTGGGGTCGGCTACATGAATCCTTTTTCTCCATTGTGTCCTATTAAAAGTCAAATTCTCATTTAAATCTAATAAAGAAAGGTCATTCTTAATATTTTCTAACCAAGTCTTTTTAGGTCTACCCCTACCTTTCTTAACATAAGTCAAATCTAATACCTCTTCTCTCCTAACCGGGTCATCGCAAGGCCGCCGTTTTATGTGACCAAACCATCTAAGGCGACTTTCTCTAATCTTATCTTCTACTGGAGCTACTCCAACCTTTTCACGTATATGCTCATTTCGTATCCTATCTCTAAGGGTAAAGCCACTCATCCACCTGAGCATCCTCATCTCTGTCACACTTAACTTAGTATTATGCTTCTCTTTTAAAGGCCAACATTCGGCACCATATAGCATTGCAGGCCTCACTACCATCTTATAGAATTTTCCCTTAAGTTTGAGGGGTACATTTCTATCACATAACAAGCCCGATGCATTCCTCCACTTCAACCATCCAACTTGAATTCTGCTGATAATATCCCCATCTATTTCCCCATCACTCTGAACAATGGATCCAAGATATCTAAAACGTGTACTCTTATTAATGACTTGATCGCCCAAAGTCACAATCCCCTCACTAGGTCTATTACTACTAAAATTACACTCCATATATTCCGTTTTAGATCTACTCAAGCGAAAACCTTTAGACTCTAAGGTTGTCCTCCATAATTCAAGTTTACCTTCAACTCCCTCTCTAGTCTTATCAACAAGAAGAATATCATCAGCAAAAAGCATACACCAAGGTACATCCTCTTGCAAATGTCTAGTGAGAACATCCATGACTAAAGCAAAAAGATATGGGCTTAAGGCTGATCCTTGATGTAACCCAACCGAAATAGGGAAATACTTGGTTAATCCACCTTGTGTTTGAACACAAGTAATAGCTCCTGCATACATATCTTTAATGATTTGAATATAAGCATTATTGAATCCTTTCTTTTCAAGAACTCTCCATAGCACTTCTCTTGGAACTTTATCATATACTTTTTCTAAATCAATAAATATCATATGTAGATCCTCCTTATTTTCTCTATATTTCTCCATCAAACCTCTTAATAAATGTATGGCTTCCATAGTCGACCTACCCGGCATGAATCCAAATTGATTTTGAGAAACATTAGTATCACGCCGCAACCTATGCTCCATAACTCGCTCCCATAGTTTTAAAGTATGACACATTAACTTAATACCTCTATAATTCGCACAATCTTGTGCATCTCCTTTATTCTTAAAAATAGGAATTAACACACTCATTCTCCACTCATCTGGCATCTTCTTAGTCTTCAAAATAGTATTAAAAAGTTTAGTAAGCCATGAAATTCCTTCATCTCCTAAGCATTTCCACACCTCTATTGGAATATCATCAGGTCCAACAGCTTTTCCACCCTTCATTTTCTTTAAATCCTCTCTAACTTCAGTTTTACTGATACGCCGATAAAAACATAAATCTTTATTTTCATTTAGGGTGTTAAGGTCACTATAGTCAATCCTATTTTCACAATCTTCATTAAAAAGTTTAGCAAAATATCTCATCCATCTTTGTTGAATATCATCTTCTAAGAAAAGTATTTTTTGATCTTCATCTTTAATACACTTCACTTGAACTAAATCCTTACTACTTCTATCTCTTTGTTTGGCTAACTTATACATATATCTTTCTTCCTCTTTAGTATCTAATCTATTATATAAATCACTAAAAGCTAATGCCTTTGCATCGCATATTGCTTTCTTAGCATCCTTACGAGCCACTTTATATATTTCTCAATTATTAGAATTTTTAAAATTAAACCAATTTTTATAACAAAGCTTCTTATTTTTATTTTTTTCTTGCACATTAGGATTCCACCAGCAATTATTTTTATTATTAGGAGCTTTTCCCTTTGATACTCCAAGGACATCTTTTGCAATATTCTTAATATCACTAGTCACTTTTTCCCATATAATATTAGCATCTTCATGCTCAGACAAAATCTTAAGATCTAAAATCTTATTTCCAAAAATATTTTTGTTAATATTCTTTAAATGCCCCCATTTAATCATGATTGATATTCATGACTCTGAAAAATTGTACGCTTTACCTGATAGCCAGATTTTGGACTAATATTTCAAGCATGCATCTTCTTCTGCAGGTTTCTCAATCTGAAGTAAAACATTTCTTTGAACAAATATGTGGAGAGGTCAGAAAATATTTCTCCGGTCTGCTTATTTTTATTGAATTCCAAATTGTTGTTTGTAAAGTCTGGGACTAAGTTATATTTGTCTTATGCAGGTTTCCCGTCTGAGACTTCTTGGGGACAGCTTGCATTCAACACGGATAGCATTTGTTGAATTTGCTCAGGTGATTTCCAAATCTATTCCTGTTTCTCTATGTTGGTTGGATTATGGATGAACCTTATCAAGAAGAAAAACTTTGATTAAGGTTTCGTTTGGGATGACTTTTTTACTGTTTTTTAAAACAGTTTTTTAGTATAAAAATTAAAATTTTTATGTTAAATGCTGCTTAAAGAAGCAGTAAGAAAGCCATCCCAAATAAAGTCTAAGTTAAGCTTTATCATATGTAGGTATTTTTATATCGTTCTGAGGTAATGTTGAGTTCATCTCTTCACTACTTTCTAACATCTAAAGTGAAAAACCTGCTTTGTTAAAATCTGTTCTAATGATTTTAATTATACTTTGACTATTATTTTGAGACAAAAATCTGATCTTATTACCATTCTCTCCCTGAATTATATGTTCTTTTAATACATTTTTTTAATTTTGGATCTTTTATTTTTCTTTCCAGGCTGAGAGTGCCATTCTAGCTTTGAACTGTAGTGGAATGGTGCTTGGATCTCTTCCAGTTAGGTATGTTCTTAACTACTCATCAATAAAACTTATCAAATCTCTATATATTTAATGAAAAATATGATGTTTTTTTCCCCCTTACCTCAGGATTAGTCCATCAAAGACACCAGTGAGGCCTCGTATCCCTAAAGCAGCATCACAGTAATTAACCTGGGCATATTTGAGAACTGGAGAGCTATTGAATTATTATCTCAAATGCCTAAAATTAACTTCTTTTTTTGTCTTGGGAACATGTTCTTCCTGTCGTTAAGCTTTTATTTTTTGAGCAAAGATTTTTCTCATAACCTATCGTTCTTTTATTTGTCATTTTGTATGTCAGACATCAGACATTAAGGTGTCTAAAACCTTTGATGGAATTAAGCTAATTACTTAGCAGTTCCATGTTTTGACGTTTGTGCCAATCATGATTATTTTTGGTGGTTTCTTCCAGTAATTCAATTGGCTTTCAATCTTTCAGATTCCTTCACAGTTTTTCAGCTTTCTAAATATTCTTTGATGTTTGCTTTTGTGCTTGCACTATATTTCAATTGTTTTGGGTAAATATTAAGGAAAATAAATTGTGTCAGCATATATGATTAAAAATTGGTCAAGATGGGATTCAAAGATCTTACAACTGTTTTAAACTGTGTAATATTAATTATCTGTCTTATGTTAATCTTAGAGCATATTTAAAAGTTTTGATAGAATTTTTTTAATGAAAAAAGTGTATGATGACATAAAATCTTGCATCAAAGTGTCAAAGTTTTTAACCTATAAGTTGATCTCTGCTAAGGTTAGGGCATCCTCAAGCCACTTTCTTTTCCCTACTTCTCCCTGATCAATAAATCCTTCTTCCATGATTTCTCTTCCTTCTCATACCTCCCTTGCGGTGAAGTTTGTATTGTATTTTATCCCCTGAAATGAAGGTAAGATTTGCTTCTTAGGTGACCAAATCGAAGAAGGCTCTCGAGCTTGATTTCTTTGCTTTGGTGAGATATGGGACCGGCAAACATTTGTCCTATGATAACATCCTACTTGCTTTGAAAAAGATGTGGAAATTGAAGGGGGTCTTTCGAGCTTTTTTTTTTTCCTCTTAGATGGCTTTTTCTCTTTAAATTTCCTTGTATTGAAGACTTGGAAATAGTGATCAATGGTGGGCCTTGATTCCTTAATGGGAGGCCTTTCAATTTTAAAAGATGATCTTCAGATTTCAGTCCCATTCAAGGAAGATTTCAAGGACTTTACAATATGGTTTAGGATCCCTAACTTGCTCCTTTGTTATTGGTTAGAGGCAAGTATATCTAAAATCACGATATCGCTATCCCCTTGACTGTTGATCCTTTGATATCTCACCTTTGCTCATGTTAGTATCCAAATCTCTACTACGACTATTCTACTTAATGAGATTCATATTAATATATAGAACAAAGATATATGTTCCCCTATCATATATGAATGGAAACCATATGCCTATACAACTTGTGATAACTTTGCTCGTGATAATGCTCCTTGCCCTAAATTCGTCAACTATATGAAGACCCCGCTTAATAGGATGTGTTAGCATAGGGGTAGATGTCGTAATCATCATCCATTGAATAATAATAAATACTCCTCCATTAATACAAACCCACATATCATCATCCCGTACCCCCCAACCCCTTAAATCACACCAAAAATCAAGACCTTAATATTACTACATTCGACTCTGTCTCTGCTAATTCTTTCAACCTTGCAAGAATAAACCTTCTTCTTAGGGTTCACAATTTTCCAAATGGCTCTATGGATAAGGCTAATCGTTTGACTGAGGTTCATACCCATGAATCTAGCTCGGCTACCAACTCTCTTGCACACTATGAAAAAAACAACACAAACCCTTATCAAGACAACACTCAATCCTTTTATTCACAACCATGGTGTAATGCCCCAAGATTAAATTTTTGGAAGAATTTCCTATTTTCATCTCTTCATTAACCAACTAGAGATTCTATGAATCTATCAATATAAATCAATTTAGTGAAAGCAATTAAAACTTATATACATCAAAATATAATTCTATATTTATTACTCAAAATTCATATACAATAGTCAAGAGCTCAATCCATTCATTCATTAATCTATATTTTAGCTCTTAACTACAAAAGAATAAAACTAAATGAAATGTAAAAGTAAAATAAAACCTAAATCTCATATCTATTCTCACTTCATTGGATCATGACCCATTGTTGAGAAATATATAAATTAAAGAGTGAGCTAGTAGCCTAATAGGTTATTAAAACCTACAATTGAAATAATTGCTAGGCAATATGAATAATATGTATGTAATCATTCAATCACTATTAGTATGAACATATAAGTATAAAAGTATGTAATAACCAATGAAGCAGTAATAGGTCATATGATCAATAAGCATCTGTACAACTAGAGCAATGATTAGTAACCATGTGAACGTATATATGACGCCAGTAAACTGTATCATTTCTATACCATTTACTAAGAACGATTGGTTCAAGAAATTTGTATACATTTTATAGTTGAATGCATGTCGTACATTGTCTATGTTATGCATATATATCATGTAAATCATGTGATTCCTCTATATCAAATATCTTTGTATCAATTTTATCAGTCTTATTAAATATTTATATCAGTCATAGCTTAAATGCAATTTATCATATATATTTCTATCATATGCATATAAAAGTACTATAAGAAAGAAAAGGCATCCTACTATCTATGATATTTTTTTTGTATCCACTCCTGTAGGCCAATCCTTCTGGAATTAGTCTCACTCACAAGTTATTTAGGCCAAGTGGCTTTCATATAAAAAATCGTCACTTTTTACACGTCGGTGTATCATATCATATCAATCTATCTCCTTATGCCTCCCTTGTTATGCTATTATTTTAAAGTAAAGTCCGTTGGCTCATCCTCTTGTACATTATATCATGTCTTTAGCTAACTTGAATCAATCAATTATATATGGCCAGCTTTTCTTACATACATTTCATTGCATATATAATAAAATAAACATATAATAAGACACTCAGCTTTTAGTTCAATGTGTCATCTTAATGCGTGTAAAATTTATACATGAATAAAAATTAATGAAATTTATAAGAAAATGCAATGAGCTCTTTTTCACATATATGTTGACAATGATCAAATTATATTAATTATGCATGTCATATAAGCATATAAAATAATTTTAATAATTATTTCACAATTTTTTAAATTTATACAGAATAATCAAAATTAGGATATTTTTCCCAAAATATACAAATGCAGGTAAAAAATTAATATATTTTTTGTCAAAATATTCATATTTACGACATCTATCACATACTAAAAGTTATGTAGTAGATGTTTTATTAATACAAAATTATCCTTATTTTTGGGTAACAAAAATATAAAATTGATAGAAAAAATCTAAAAACAATATATCAAATTATTGAAATAAAAAATAGGATAATGGTTCCTTATAGCGAGACGACTAAATCTATCAATAGAATCAACTGACAAAAATTGCTTGAGGGGCATCTAAATCTGGGTTCTCTTTTTCTCTCTTCAAATTTATATCTAATTTTATTTTCACTTCTCTCTTCAAATGAGATATCATAGAAATTGTGTTTTAATAAAATTTGATAATGGATTAGGAATTTTTTATTAAAATAATATTATAATACTAATATAATTATCTAATTTTATCAATTTTAAGTATAAATTTTATAAAATAGCCCGATTTATTTAAAAAATTCTAATAAAGTTGGTATGCAAAATGGATACATGACGGTCCTAAAATCCCCACTTATATCAATAAGTGTTTATTTCTTAAGAATTAACACTAGTACCCAAAAATTATAAAAAAAAAAAATTATAGATAAAATACAGTAATATTTATCTTATGGAAAAGATAATTTTCAAATTTGACTTATAATGACTCCTAAAAAAAATATTTGATTGGATTAAATTTTGGGTTATTACAAATGGTATCCAAAGACTCATCGCTTCTAGCTTCAATGTTTTGAAAGGTAGAAAATTAAGTAAGACAAAAGGGGGGTCCCCAAAATGCCTCAAAAAATTATTAATCAATGTTATTTCCCAACATTCTTACATGGATGTTATGTGAGTTAAATGGCGATGCTTGTGTAAGGGATTATAGAAACATGGTTAAAGACCTTCATATTAATGTTTTTTGCTTGATTGAGACTAAGCACAATACCGATAGCATTAATGGGTCATCAACTCTGGGAAATTGAATTTCTTTCCTATTGATGGTAGTTGTAATAACTTCCAAGCCTCTCCTCATACTTGTTTCTGGGGTAAATGGATTGTTGCAACTATTACTTTTAACTCTCTATGGGTCCTCAATTTATTCATGGACAATTGATCATATCCTACATTACTAATATAATGATTACTTTTGTGTATGCTACTAATGGTGCTCTTAAAAGAAAAGCTCTTTGGCTGGCTCTTATTGTTATCTGTCATTATGTTATGGAGCCCTAGATCATTGTGAGTGAATTTAATTATATTAGAGCTATGGATGAAAATATAAGAGATGGCCCTACTCATTCCTCCATATTGTTAGATCTTTAATGTTGGATTATTTGACCTTCCCCATTGTGATCTTACTTATAGTTGGTATAATCGACATTTGTATAAACCCATTATTTAGTCTTCCCCATACAATTCTCAGCGGTTAAGTTCATTTCCTCCATCTCACTACAAAATCCTCGTCCCTAACACTTCTAACCATTCTCAAATTCTTCTCTAACAACTCTCATACAACATTATGAGAAGATTCATATATAAAGGTTATTGGTCTTCATGTCACACCTTCTTTGAGATTTTGTAAAATCCTTGGGGCACTCCTGTTAATGGGGATCGTATATTTGTTATATCCAATAAACTTCTTAATGTGAAGATAGCTCTAAAAGGTGCAAACTAGAATTTTTCCTTTGATATTCATTTCCAAATTTGTATGCTCAAAGAGAACCATAAGTTTATCTTTTCCTACCTAGAAACTAACTCTCTTGATAGAAACTTGCTTGATTAGGTTCTTCATATCTGGTAGAGCCTTATTGAGGCTCTGAAGTATGAATGTAATTGGATTATGCAAAAGAAAAAATATTATTGGTTGACTATTTTGTAGGATGAACTCAAATTTCTGCTTAAAAAAACTTTTGATAATGTTATCAGGTCTTTCCTTTATTGACCTCATTTTTGTATGAGGTCCTCATCAATTACACATACTACTGATCATCAATATGATGTTTAGACAACCATCCAACTATTAGTCATCCAGCTATCAATCTGCATTCAATTATACTCCAAACATCAATCAAGCATTTATTCAACACTTTAGTCATCAAGCTTTCAATCAAGCTTCAATCATCTCTATAATTAGTGCTTTAAGTTCCATGCAATAATCTAACCTCTGGTCAATCAACCAATGTCTACCTTTAATCTTCACTTCAATCAACTAGTTTATACTTAAAGTTATCACATATTTAATCACCCTAGTCATTCAAATTTCAATCAATCAATTAACAATCCTAAAACCTACAGTAATCCTTCAATCAAACTTCAATCATCACTTTTATAGCCAACTTACTCTGAATTGCAATCACCTGCATTTGCAGCCCTGCATTACAATCAATTGACTCAGTGCATTGAATGCATTGCCTAACTTAATGCACTGACATCATTGGACTCAATCATAACTCAAATCTCTTCACTAAGGAGCCTCATACATCAAATCACTCTTCACTGGCTCTTTGAGTTAGTGATTGACCAAGATAATTCAATTGAGCTAGCTTAGGCTAGCTCAATTGATCATCTGCACACCATTTACTTCTAATCAAATCTCTAAATGATTTTTGAACTTCATCAAATTCCTATGATTATCTCTCCTAGTGATTTGAGTCTGATTGATTACCTTGTCTCGACCACCAGTTCACTTGGCCAACTAGACCCATAATTGGTCAAACTTGACCCATATTTCAATGTACTCAATCAAATTAAATTTCTCAAACACTCATAACCACTTTAATAGATGATTAAAAAAACCTCTATATGTGTTTAAATGCTTAAATTACCTTGTATAAGATATCTTCCTCTAAAGCAAACCCTTTCAATTATTTAATTACCTTCTAAAACCTTCCTAAGCATCACCTAAATAGATCCTAGGCCGTTGATTAGCTCTAAAAATGACAAGTCACTTGTTGTGCTCATGTAAAGAGAAATCAACCTTTCCAAGTCATCATCCTTGTATTGGTCCTTCTCCATGTCTCCCTAACAACCCTAGACACATGGCAGCCATCCTAATAAGCTTCCAAAATAATCATAGTCTTCCATTTGGTCATTAGGGTTTTGAATTAGGCAAAAGAAAAATAATGTTCATTCAAGCAATTGCACCCACACACTCTCTCTCTACCTCCAACCCAAATCTTATTTTTTTTAGCTCTTTATACCCTCTTAAATACTACCCAAGTGAGTCACCATTGATTGCCCATCACCAGCAATGAACCTCCAACAAACCTTGCTTAAAGTCCATCCAAGGTAATTAGCTTGTAATCTAGATTAAATAACCATCCAGTTCTTTAGGAGAAATGTTCTAGAAGTTACAACAAGCAAACTGAGCCGAAGTACACCCTCTGAGACTCATTGGATCAAGGTAATGAGCTAACCCAAGTTTGAAACCTTTGGATTTAAATAACTCTATAAAATAATGCATCTTAAGCCATAAAAATCACTCCCCACCATTCATCTATTCCTTATAAAACTCTATTCAAAATTTTATAAATATTGGTTTAATCATTTTTTAGTTTGATCATTTCATCATAATTAGGGCTTTATTTAAATATGCATGAACAGTACAATATTTGAGTCATTAATCTTGTGATCAATGGCCCAGATCTCATCATTCCATTATTTATCGGAACCGCACGGTCGCCTAGCTGCTTGGATCTCTATATGAAGGAATCATAGCCATTGATTCATAAATACGAGATATTGAATGGCTCCATAGAGATATTGACTATCAATGGTCATAAATCATTATTAATATAAAATTTATTTTAAACTATTAAATCTATTTTAAACTTCAAATAATCTTAGAAAATTTATTTCACATCCATTTTTGATGATTTAAAGCTCTATGGATTCAGAATTAAAATATCTATTAAATAAAAATAATTTTATCTTGAATAAATGAATATTTTAAAAATAATTTCAATAATATAATTTTAGTTTTTATTTTATTATTTATTAAATATATATCCAAAAAGCCCAAAATTTAGTAGGCTTGATTTTAAGCATATTTTTAATCTACCATAATTTTCCCAACACCATCTGAGCTCTAATTTATTTATAAAAGATTTTTCAAAATTAAAGGTCATGAATTGACATTTAAACTTGAAAATTTATCATAATTACATTTTAAAACTATTACATGAAACATTGATTGTTAAACCTATCAATATTAGTGATAATTAAAAATAATAATTAAGGACCTTGTCCAACAAACTTAAACATAGCAAATTTAGTGACAGACATTACACACATTAAGGATTAATACACCCTCATTTGACATTAAGTGATCTTCAAACAATAATTAATTGCAAT
Organism: Dendrobium officinale; assembly: GCA_019514585.1. NCBI lineage: Eukaryota > Viridiplantae > Streptophyta > Magnoliopsida > Asparagales > Orchidaceae > Dendrobium > Dendrobium officinale. The sequence continues at coordinate 26,870,186 of CM033692.1, forward strand.
TAACCCTTCATAAAGGGTTGATTTTTCAAAATTAATAATAAACAAAATAAAATCTAGAAAAATACCAAACCTTCTTAATCAATTTCAATCAACACCTATAATCATTAAAAAAAAAGTAAATTAATTTTTTTATTTACAATTAATTAATAATTAAATATCAATTAAATAAATTCATTTAAAATAAAAAAATAATATTTAAAAATTGTAAAACAAATTTAAATAAAAAATAAAATAAAATTATATAGATAATTAATTAAAAATTAATTAAATTTATTTAATTAAAATTCAATTCATTAAATAATTAATTTCCTAATATAATTAATCAAATATAATACAAATAATCTAAAAATGCATAAATAATTAAATAAAATTTTGAGATTAATTATTTATATTTAAATAAAAATTTTGAATAATGATTTAATTATAATTTATTAAATTAAGTAAAAACTCAAAAGTTAATTAGAAATTCTAAATAATTCATTAAAAATAAAAAAATTCAAAAAATTAAATTAAAATTAATTTTATACTTTATTTGATTAAAATTTATTTTTAATCAAATAGATCAAATGATTAACCTCACTTAAATAATGAGGCTTTTATACTTAGTGCTTACTTTCTTTTGGATAACATTACATTTCAAAGCCTTTAACATATCCTAAATCATCTATGGTCCCTTTATGTGGAACTTGATTCCTTTTAGGAGGATACTTACATATTTGATTAAGGGATTCAATAAATTATAAATAACCAAATTAAGGATTTATGCACCATGCTTGCCTCCATTCATAGAAGGCATAAGTGTATAAATTTTCATAGCCCTCAATCAAACAAAAATAACACACTGGACCATATACATCATGCTTGACTCCACTTTGAGGGCATGTGTATTAGATATAAAGGTCCCTCTTTCTATCCCTAAAAAATTATAAATATATTTCTTCTAAGGCTTTATGTGATCATCTATCCTATAAGGTGGATGATTGCATTCCATTTGTGAGCCTTCTAGGATTTATAAATTAGTAACCCTTACAATTTAGGGTTAGTAATCTATAAATTTTTCTAATTAAATAAATAACCCAAACCCCTAAAAATCTAAATAATAAAATTTAAATACATACAACTTGAACTTTAATTTAATTTCCCTTTTGGCCATTAATAAACAAACATCTAAAATTAATGAAACTTAAACACTAAATTCCTATAGGATATTTCAAAGACACACAACCTCTTTCACACACTTAGATAGTTTACAAGGATAACCAACTCTAGCCTAGGTTAGGCTGGTGGTGTGAATTGATTGTCATGTGCTTTACTTGGAGAACACCATTTATTTGTTTATTTATATTTCTACACTCTAGATTATCATACATTTTAATTTTTGTTGGTACACTTAGGCTCTTTAAGGACTACATTATAAGCATTAGGATATTATACAACTCTTACACATTTATATTTATATATATTAATGATTTCCTTTCATATTTTTTACTTTATTATGAGAGTCAAAGTAGAATGTACCTAGAAAATGTGATGTACATATCTCAGTGTCTGTAAAAGTAGATTTGTATATAGATTAAGTTGTATAACATCATGTGTTGTAAAAGAGTCAAATGCATCTGCTTATACATATAGGTGGGGCTACAAAAGAAAATATCCTCTCCTTTGGAGGATAATCTCTTTTCGGAATTCCATAGAAGCCTTGGAGCTCAAAGACATTAAGAAGATGTATCTAATTCTATATATATGGTAGGCTTAAAATCTTGATTTATTATGCTGGAGCCTGGCCACCTTTCTTTACTACAAAGTTGGTGTCTGTTATAAATTTTAAGTGTTAAGAGAGTTGCTATTAGCATATTTTACATTTTTGTAACTTATATAGTTTTGATGATTCTAAATATTATTTTATGTGTAGTTATCTCCTAACACTTTTTGGAAGATTTGATTTTGCTCTTGTGTGTCTAACATTTCTGGAAATTGAACTCCAAACTATGAAGACTTCAAATCAAATTCAGCATACAATCCTTTGCAAATTGAAGCTTTAAATTAATTTTTGAATTGAGAGGAAGTGATTGTAATTGAGTGAATAAAAACACACACACACACACTTAAGGAGATCTTATAAAATTTGTATTGATCGTACGGGACGAACCTAGTTCATATGGGACGATCAGGTCAGTTATCTCCTCGTAGGAGCAATGGAACGAAAAGGAGTTGAGGAAATTTTTTATGTCCTGATCGTCCAGGACGACATTATTTTCATCCCAGGAAGAGTTAGGCTCTGTAAAAATTTCTTTTAGATGAAATCTATAATCGTGCCACGACGACTTGGGTTCTGTAAAAATTTCGTCCAGATGAAATCCAAATCGTCCCAGGACGAATTCTTCTATGTAAAAATTTCGTTCAGACAAAATCTATAATCGTGCCAGGATGACTAGGGCTCTGTAAAAATTTCGTCCAGACGAAATCCAAATTATCATAGGATGAATTCTTCTCTGTAAAAATTTCATCCAGACGAAATTCAAATCGTCCCAGGACGAATTCTTCTATGTAAAAATTTTATTCAGACGAAATTCATTATCGTGCCAGGACGAGTTGCTCTCTGTAAAAATTTTGTCTAGACGAAGTCCTGTTCGTCCCAGGACGAAGTGAACCGACTTATCATAGTTGGTTACGTCCTGCATTTATTAGGGAACCGACCTATGGTATAACTGATTGTACTGGACGAACCTAGTTCGTACGGGACGAAGATCGTGTACGAACATAGTTCATACCAATATACATCAGGATCGTTTCCGACACTTTAAGTAAAATCGTCCAGGACGTTCCACGATCGTACGAAACAATCCATTTCGTGTTGACTTGAAAATTTTGCAGTTTGGGACAGTTTTTCTTGTCTCTCCTATATATAGTCCAATTTAGATTGCCACTAAATCTTTTTGCCATTTGATCTTCGTGCCTATTGAAAGATGAGTCAAATAGAGAGTGTGAGAGAGCATTCAAAGGAGGATTCCTACCACTGGAGCGTGAAGGCTTCGCTTGGTGTTCAAAGGTAAGAATCTCTACTTGTGATTTGGGATTACTTCACTCTTTTCTTTCTTCCTTCTAGATTTCTTATGAGGAGATCTGTCAAGGAGATCCGGTTCTCTGCCGACACTTGGAGAGTGTGAACAGCCGAAGGGTTATCTGCCCACACTAGAAAAGTGTGAAAGGACGAAGGGTTCTCTGCCCACACTAGGAGAGTGTGAAAGGACGAAGGGTTCTCTACCCACACTAGGAAAGTGTGAAAGGACAAAGGGTTCTCTACCCATACTAGGAGAGTGTAAAAGGACGGACGGTTCTCTGCCAACACTGGGGATAAGTGTAAAAGGAAGATGGTTCTCTTCCGCACCGGGTAGTGGTGGAAAGAGTTTTTGTAAAGGCTTCTCCGCCTTGCTGTGGGTGCTAAAGGAGAGTCACTAGTGGTATTAGTGCAATACTCGGAGGGTGTCTCCGGGGAGTGGATGTAGGTCTGGTTTTGACCGAACCACTATAAATTTGGTGTTCTTTACTTTTCCGCTTTTTATTTTGTTTATCATTTACAACTTGTGGTTGAAAAATCTTTTTCTAAAAAAAAAATCACTAACAATTAAGTTTTAATTTCCAAAGTTTAAAAAGAGGATTCAAATTTTTAATTACTAATTTACCCCCCTCTTGGTTAGCCACTGGGATATAAGCTTAGGTTTAACAACATAATTTATTGTGAATGAATCTCAACAAGTGGTATCAGAGCTTTGTCTCAACAAGTGGGACATAAGCTTAGGTTCAAAAAAAATATTCTAAGTCTTCAAAAATTATTCTAACAAAATTATAATTACAAGAATCGAACACTCCCTAGACTTTTGAATTTACCTTTTCTTGGGGCCATAAATCAAATAAAAACACCTTAATTTTAATTATAACCTTTTATAAAGTCAATATGTTGATTGTATAAAAAATTATTAAAATTTTTCTTCAAAGATCTTCAAATTTTCCCAACTTTTGTCAAAAATGCTCCATTGGGCTTTATAAGTATCATAATTGAGTCCAAAATGTCAAAAACTATTATATGGGATGAAAAAACTTTGGAATAGGCCTGTATAGGCCGTACATGGGGCATGAACTAGACTAGGGCAGTTTAGCCGGCTGGTTGGATGGCCACCTAGCAGCGTTAGTGGCCTACCAGTGCAAAAATGCACAGGTGCACACCTTCCTTGCATTTTAGTAACGTTTGTGTCGTTTTGTTCTTAATGGGGCACCATTTGGCATCCCCCACCTCTTTATTTTTTTTTTTTTTTTGAAAGGAGATTTTTTTAAGAAGGAGAGACTTTATTATTATTATTATTATTATTATTATTATTATTATTATTATATAATTTTTTAAATCATATAACTCTCTTCTTTAAAGTTACATAACTCTCTTCCTTAAAGTCACATAACTCTCTTATTTAAAATTATGTAATTATCCTCCTTCTGTTAAAGTATAAATACCCTTGATGGGAGGAAGAATTTGCAAACTTCTCCTCTCCAATCTTCTCTTATCCCCTTTTTCTTTCTCTTCTAAACTTCTTCTCACTAGAGATTCATTCCACTATCTTGAATAGTTGTATCCCCTATCAAGCTCTAATGCCCCTCTTTGTAGAGAACTAGCTGCTTATGCCCCCTTTTCTTTTATCTTATTTACTTCTTATCACACTAGAGATATTCTACTATCTTGAATAGATAGTATCCCTTATCAAGCTCTAGTGTCCATTTCTGTAAAGAACAAGTTATTATTGTCCCCATTTTCTTTCCTCTTGTATAATTCTTTTTATATTAGAGGCATTCCACTATCTTGAATAGGTTGTATCCCCTATCAAGATCTAGTGCCTCTCTATGTGGAGAGAAAGCCTAGACGAGTGTTCATTCTCCTGTTAAATTACCCATGACAAAAGAAGATCAACTACCTCTTAAACAAAAATGATGGTCCAGGGACATCTTATAAGGTAACAAACGATGATGGTGTGATGTCTATGATTACTTGAGATTCTTTGATCATATTTCATAAGAAATTTTATTTTCCCAATGATTTGGTTGTAAAAACTTTTAAAAACTCTAATCACGCATGTTTTACCCCATCAGGATATTTAACTATTAATGGAATGAGTTTACGAGCAGGCTTACGATTCCCTCCTAAATTAATTAATATTTTAACATATGGAGTAAGCTTATCTCAATTTTTATATAGAGCTATGCCAATTTTTATGGGACTAATTATTTTTTTTAGGGAATGTGGAGCAATCTTAACACCATAGTATTTTTCATAAATAAGCTAATTTACACTCAAGCTTGTATTTTTTTTTATATCCAGATGGTTAGATCTTCGAACTAGAGATCCATTAAAGAGTTGGGGATGTGGATTCTTATTTGTGAAGGATGACTGGAATCTTATAGAGAAGTGGGAAAAATTAATAGAGCTGATAATTCCCCTTCATGGAGAAGAAGACATTGAGAATTTTTAATGTCCCTGATGTTGAAAGTTTTCTATATATTGTATGTTATCTTAATAACTATGTAGAGGAAGACTATTTATTCAAAATTGGTCTATCTATTTTTGTGGGGAGGTCTCATGTGACTATATTATAAAAAGTAGAAAAAAAAAGAGGCAACTAAATAAACTTCAAAAGTTGCCTCCAAACGATCTTTATAGAATAATGATTGACCCCTTCAATCAAATGAGATAACAAGTTCGAGCAACTTGTTGATTTCCATGTACTTCGCTAACCCTAATTGGATGTACTTCGCTAACCCTAGTTGGATGTACTTTGTTAACCCTAGTTGGAGTTAAGCATTTTATTTTCAGATGCGGCATAGAAGTGATAACTACAAATATTGATTGTAAGGGTCTCCCAAATATAGTATTATATGCTAATTTTGACTTAACTACTATAAATTGAATAATATGTGTCTTATCAAGGGAATTCCCCCAATGTAATAGAGAGTGTGATTGTTCATTCAATTCTTATTGGTTGATTATTAAATCCATATAATGGTCCTACTTGAGTTTGGAGCTTTTCTCTAACTAAACCTAAGATGAGGAACATGGAGTTGAATAAAATATTGATTAAACATCCATTATCAATAAAGATTCTTTTAAATTTATAACATGAATAACCAATACTAGTATTTATGACAAGTGGGTCATGGTGTGGAGTGTGAATCCCCTCAATGTCAGAATCATTAAATATGATAAAGTGATTAGCTTGAGATTTCTTCAAAGTTGGTCCTTTTGGAGTAGTGAGAACCTAAGAGGACATTAGGGGTCCTTTAGTAATAGTTTTGATTTTTCCAACAAATTGACAATTATTTTTTTATTGTCATTATTATTATTGACTTTTTCCTACGTATGATTATTTCCATTTCAAGCAGGTAGATTTTTAGTGAATTGATAATGGTGTCTTAGCTGAATCAACCTGTAAATCTCTTCATTCAATTGTTTACAAGCTTTAGTAGAGTGGGCTTCAATAAAAATGGCAATAATACTTTTGATTTCCTATATTTGGCCTTAATGAATTAGGCCCTTTAATAGTTTCTTCATTCCTAATAGCCATTAGAATATTAACACAAGATATATTCAAGAGAGTTTAATCCTTCTTTGGCTTATTTTCACAATGTTATTGAGAAGGCCGAGATGGAAGATTTTAATTTTGTTTGTTGTTCATGCTTCATACATTGAGATTTTTGGGCACCATCTTCTTGTCTATTCTTTTTCTTATTAGAAGTTTTCTCAAATTAACTTTGATGAGCATTGATAGCCTCATCAATAGTAATTTATGCTTCAACTCTAAGAATAAGATCAGCATAAGAACAAACAATCTCTCATATTAATGAAGAGTAAAATGATCTAGGATGAAGTCCTCTAAGAAAAACACATCATAGTAATTTAGGTTTCACTCCTGGAATTTGGTGACCTTCAAAAGAAAATTCTTTCAAAATACTCCTTTAACGATTCCCCTTCATTTTGGTTGATTCTTGAGAGAAGTGAGAAATCCTTAATAATTCATTGGTTGTCAATAAAGTGTTCAACAAAAAGTCTCGCAATATGAGTGAAATTATGGATTATATTTCTCTGGAGAGAATACTACTATATGCAAGCTTGATCCCTGAGGGTAGTTGAAAAAATATGATAAAGAAATGCATTATAAATGCATCATAAGATCACTATATATGCTTGATGGTCCTATAATCATCGATATGTTCATAGGGATCAGATGACCCATTATAGGGATCAATAGTGGGTAATATGAACTTTATCAAAATAAATTGTTGGAGAATTTCATTTATTATGGGAGATGAATCTTGGAAGTTGCATTGAGGGTGATAGGACAAAAACCTCTAGTCTAGGCTAGACTGGTGCTTATTTTACAGTTATGTTCCAAATTTTCCCATATTTTATTACATAATGTGATTGGAATTGCTTGATGTGTTTGTTTACTTTTTCTGCACTATATGAATTGATGTGACGGGCAATTAGATTAACTTTAGGTTAGAAATGATCTGGATGTTCACTGAGTTTCTGTATGTGGCCATGGTCATATAGGGTAATAAAAGGGGGCTCAAATAATAATAATTATTATAAATACTACATGTGCCTCAGCTTACTTTGCCCCCAAATAAATAAGAGTATGGCCAAGCATGGCTGGATTGAGTACTTTAATTTCATTATAAAACTGCTTAGGTTTTTAATATTTAATCACTTAAGATAATCCTATAGGAGTGTCTAAAATTTTTATTTTATATCAATATAATTTGGTTAAGTGTTGAGTTGTAAAAGAGTCTTTGAGTTTGGGATACTCAAACCCAAAATTGAATTACAAAAATAAAAGGATACCCCTTAGGGGGATAGTCCTTTTCCATTTTGAAGCTCAATCTTGGATCACTCCACTACCAAAAGTAGGAAGAATAACCTCCTCTTCGGAGGTAGAGATTTCTTTTCCATTTGGGTACCCAGGTACAACGAATCCAAGGAGTTTAAAGACAAGAAGGATGAAAAGTCGAAGAAAAAAGAGTATCCCATTGAAAGTCTACTTGTGCCTGTCTTAGGATTAGAATATGGGTTTATGGTTAGTGGTGCTCGACTACTTTTAATTTCTACAATTTTGAGTTGTAATAAATGGGGCCCTTGTCTACAAACTTTATTTTAAGGAATTGATTATATTTGTTGATGTGTTAATTTAACGTGATTGTGTATAAGATTGTTCCTACTTTTTTTAGTTTTTTTTTTGGCATTTCTATGCTGCTTTTGTTTTAGCCTAGATCGAGGAGGCTCATGTGGGCACGATAAAACTTTTTATACTCAAAATCTAAATAAAATTTTTAGATAACGTAGAAACTCTAACGACTTAAGAAGTAAGCTTGGGACCACCGGGAGATATCATAAGCATGTTTTTACTTCTCTTCCTTGTTAGGCACCTCCATGTATGTTTTAACAAACTACCTGGCCTTTGAGGGTGCATATATGTCAAGGAGATGTTGTGCAATCTATAGGAAAAAATATTTTTAAGCCTTTTTAAAATTACTACATTCTATTTTATGCATTTCTTCAAGTCGATCAGCATGTATCGTATTAAAAATACATTTAAAATCGTCTAAATCTTAATTGCATTTTATTTTATCATTTTCACCCAATATAAGTAAAGGAACCAATTAGGACAAGTTCTAAATATTGGCCCCAACTCTCCAAAAATATTAATAAAAAATATCCCTACCACTCTTTCATGAAATGATTAGATTCATGGATTTAAAATTGCCTAGGTGGTTAGCTGGCTCCCCAATCCAAGCCGGGGTAAGTCCAGGTTTTGCATTGTATTAGTTAAGTTTAGGCCACTATCATCCGGTGCACAATTTAGATTACAATCCAGGACATATTTTTGATAATAAGACCCCAACCTCCTGGAATATAATCTCAAATTTCTAATAAATCAGTCAACTCAAATTAAAATTTTTCTCAATCCAAAATTTAAAGCCCAACACTTAGTTTAGGTCAGGGCACTTTTGAATTGTTTCAGAATCCCAAAGTTCCTCCTACTCATCATCCTTTGATTTCAAAAGTAAGTGCTCAATCTTGCTCCAATTCCACTTGAAATCACAATTTCACCTCCTTTGACATCTTTCCTAGAAAGTATCCAAACAAAAATTTGCCATTGATTTAATCTAGAGTTTTCGTATGAGACTTCAATTTCCTATAATGTAATTAACTACGAAGTCTTTTGTTCATAGGAGATTTAGATCCCACATCCACCTTTTTAAAATCAATTTTCAAAATTCAAATTAGTCTTCTTTGGGAAAATTGAGTCAACAATGATCATTATCGTCATATTCAATAAATCGATAGCAGGTGATATTTTCTTTCCTTGGAGAGATATATCATTCACATTGTGATTTAAAATATGAAATTAAAGATCTCTCAACAAGATTATAGTGGTTGAATTGAAAGTGTGAGATGTGCTAAGAGGGCGGTGAATTGGATGATTACAAACTTCTTTAATGAAAAAAAATCTCTTCTTATAACTTTATGCAAAAGAAATTTTCATTTATAATAAAAAGATAGATTATCAATTTCACCCACATAGTTAATCACAATAAAAAATAAATATCAAAATAATAAAGGAAAGAACACACCAGATTTATAGTGGGTCGATCAAACATTGACCTACGTCCACTCCCCGGAGGCACCCTCCGAGTATTACACTAAACCTTTAGTAATTCTCCTTTAGCCTCCACACCTAAGTAGAGAAGCCCTTATAAAATCACTTTTACCTTCCCCCGTGTGGCGAAGGAGCTGGGTCCTTTGACACCAACAATATCTTCTTCTCCCCAAAACTTCCCTCAAGATGAATCTTGAATCCGATGGTACTAAGGTGCAAGCTCGTCGGAGCAATTGTATGAAATCTCCTTCAAACTCCCTTGAAACCCCTCCAAGGATCTTCTCCCTCTCTCAAACTCCACCCTTTCATCTCTCCCTTTTAAGTTATATCTTCAAGTTTTCTCTAGAAAAATTAAGCTTCAGTGGCTTCCAAAAGACTCTTACAAAATCTTATGAGAGTGCTTAAATCGAGGGCTAAAAAAAACCTAAAAAAAACTCAATTCAGCCATCAAAAATCATACCATACGATCTCATCATCCAGTACGATGTGCAGAAATTGACCTATTAGTACTGTATGATCACCTGTTAGTACTATACGAATAATTTAATTGCATGTTCATACTGTACAATATCTATTTAGTATTATACGAATAGTTTAATAAAAATGCAGTTCATCGAGGACGAAGCATGGGACGACCAAAATTATCTCTGTTGATCGTACAGTACGATCCAGTTCATACAATACGATCAAAATAACAAAATTAAACCATTTTAATTGACTAATCATAGGATTACAATAGGTAATATTTTAACCATCGTTCAATACGATCATGTTTGAACAGTACGATTAGAATAACTTTTCAAATTCAAATTTTTGCCTAATTTAATGGATCGCAAGCTTTCTAATTATGACAAATCATCAAGTATGATATGGTGATCGTACTATACGATTAGTTATATTTTAAAAATATTTTTTTTAGTAAAATATAATATTTTAATTAATTTTTGTTACACCAGATCGTACAGTATGATCTATATTGTACATTACAATTTATAAAAAATTAAAATATTTAGAAAAATTTTTTTGTTACCCCTATGAGTGTGCATGTCATCAATCTAACATATATCATTATAGGACTTGACTCAAGAAATGAAAATTATAAACTCATTTAATATAACCAAATCTACACAATCTTGAGTCTTGAATCTTCAAAGAATGATGCATGGTGTACCTAAAATATTAGTAACATATAAATAAATATGCATTAGAAACACTAGGAGAAATAAAATATTAACATATTTGTTATCATCAAAATCATAAACTCGGAAGCTCGATTTGCAACATGAATACTAATAGAATATCATTTTAACACTTCAGGATTATATGTAATTCTTCCCTGAATCCAATTACTATAATCAGGATGAAACTTTCATTTTTATTATTTGACCTGTTAGCGAACAATATATTTACCTCTCGGGGCAATATATCATTTATAGTGTGGCATTTGATTTCAAGAATAAAAATTTAAAATCATATTTACCAAATGAGACTAAGCTTTTTCAAAATTCCCTTTTAAAAAATTCCACCAACAAAAAAATGGCTAAGCTGCGGGGATATAAAAAGTTTTATCATTCTAGAGAACTTTAATGTGGTTGTGTATAGGATTGCAAGTTTAATTTCTAACTTCAAATCTATGGGACTTTAATAAAACCACTTGACCAATATTTTAATACATCACAAACACTCTAAAGATGAAATTTTTAGGAAGGACTACTCTGGGTTACGGGGCTACGTGTCCTAAGGAGGACTGGTTCCTCGAGCCTAATTGCATAATGCCATGAATGAATTTAATGGAGTATAAAAACTTTAAATTAAATGACTCTTAATTATGTAACTAAACTAAAATACCTAATTTAATTACATCAACAAGATTTTTAGGATGGAATACTCCGAGTATGGGGCTACGTGTCCTAAGGAGACCTAGTTCCTCGAGCTTGATGGCACAACGCCACAAACCGATTGATAGAAATCATAAATCAATCTAACCTCTAAAATTAGTCATTAATCATTTTAATAACAATTCATTAATCCTTTAAACTTTAACTAATTAAATCCATCCAATCAATCAATCCTTAAAATATATCATATGTTAAGATTTAACACACTAATACTTAACTTCAAACATAAATTATTTCCTTTGACCTTCAACAAAATTTGAATATTATGAAACTTCAACAAATAACCCAGTTTAGGATCTACCCCAGCCACATGATCTTCTACACATACTTTAGATAGTTTGTTAGGACTACCAACTCTAGTTTAGACTAGGTCGGTGCTTACTTTACATTTTTGTGCCATATTATTTGAATTTTCAGTTCATGTTATAATTAAAATTATTTGATGTGTTTGCTTATTTTTTCTGCACTCTATGAATATATTTGATAGACGATTAGATTAGCCTTAGGTTAGAAATGATCTAGATGCTCACTGAGTTTTATATAGGTGGCCAAGCTCATGTAAGGAAATAAATGGGGTTTAAAATAATACTAATTATTATAAATACTACATGTTCCTCAGCTTTCTTAGCCCCTACGACCAAGCATGGTTGGATTGAGTACTTTAATTTCATTATAAAATTGCTTGAGAATATTTCATATTTAATTTCTTAGGATAACCCTACATGAGAGTCTAAAATTTTTATTTTTTATCAATGTAATTTGGTTAAGTGTTGAGTTGTAAAAGAGTTTTTAAGTTTAAGATACACAGACCCAAAATTGAATTCCAAAGAGAAAAGTATACCCTTAAAGGGATAGTCCTTTTCCATTTGGAAGCTCAATCTTTGATCACTCCACTACCCAATGTGGGAAGAATAACCTCCCCTTCGGGGCTAGAGTTTTCTTTTCCATTTGGGTACCCAGATATAATGAATCCAAGAAGTTCAAAGATGAGAAGGATGAAGAGTAAAAGATCAAAGAGTATCCCACTCAAAGTCAACTTGTGTTTGTCTTAGGATTACAATTCGGGTTTGTGGTTAATGGTGCCCAACCAATTTTAATTTATATGATTCTGAGTTATAATAAATGGGGCACTTGCCTACGGACTTTATTTTAAAGAATTAATTAAATTTGTTGATTTATTTAATTTAATGTGATTGCGTATAGGATTTTATCTATTTTTTTTAGTTTATTTTTGGCATTTGTGTGTCTCTTTTGTTTTAGCCTGACAAAACTTTTTATATTAAAAATCTAAATTAAATTTTTAAATAACATAAAAACTTTAATGACTTAAGAACTAAGCTTGGGACTGCTGGGAGTTCTCATAAGCATATTCTTACTTCTCTTGATTATTAGGCACCTTCCTATCTGTAGGTTCTGGCAGACCACCTAGTTTTTGAGGGTGTAGATCCGTCAAGGAGATGTTGTGCAATCTATAGAAAAAAATATTTTTCAAGCCTTTTTAAAATTCATACATTCCATTTTATGCATTTAATCTAGTTGATCAGCATACATCACATAAAAAATACATTTAAAAGAGTCTAAATCTCAATTATATTTTATTTTAGCATTTTAACCCAACATAAGTCAAGGGATTAATTAGGTTCCACTCTAGAAATAAATCCAACATCTCAAAATCTTTAATAATAATATCCCTACAACTATTTCATAAAGACCAGACTCATGGATTTTAATATATTAGGTGGTTAGCTCGCTCCCAAATTTAGGTCGGGGTAAGTCTAGTTTTTGCACTACACTAGTTAGGTTTGGGGCACTATAATCTGGTGCCCAATTTAGATTTAAGATTCAGGCATATTTTGAATCATAAGACTCCAAACTCTAAGAATATAACCTCGAATTTCTAATAAAATATTCAACTCAAATTAAAATTCTTCTCAATCTAAAATTTAAAGTCTAACACTTAGCCCAGATTGGGACACTTCTGCATTGTTTTCAGAATCCCAAAGTGTATCCTACTCTTCTTTCTTTAACTATGAAAATAAGTGCTCAACCTTTCTCCAATCCCATTTAAAATTTTTGTTTCATCTCCTTTGACATCACTCATATAAAGTTTTTGAATAAAAATTTTCCGTTATTTTAATTGAGAGTATTCGTAGGAGAATCTGGTTTTCTATGATGTAATTAACTATGAGGGCTTGCACTCATAGGAGATTTATAACCCACGTCAATTTTTTAAACTCAATGAATATTTCTTTTGAGAAATCAAATTGATAATGATCTTCATCGTCATAATCAAATGATTGCTAAGGGGTAATATTTGCTTTCTTCGGGAAGATATATCATATGTTAGCATAAATTCAAATATGAAATGAATGATCATTTATCTTGATTATCATTTCTAGATATTTGACTGAACTTTATTTAACCCCCTAGGTCATATGTGATTCTCTCCTAAATTAGACTATGACATTCAAGAGAAAATCCATAATTCCAGGGAGATTTTATCTATGCCTTCCAAGGAGGTATATTATACCTAATGGCTTATTCAACTTCATAATTGAAATTGAAATTTAATTTATATTTATTTTGCACCCTTCAAGACAAATCCTCTTTTCAAACACCAATAAAGGGTTGAAATGATTTTTATCATTGATTGAATTTTTTTCTTGGACAAAATTTTTTAACTTGTCTTATATAACATCACAAGGTGTATCTATAAGTTGAGGTTTAGTCAAATTCAATAAAATAGGTGGAGGGTTTTGTAGTTCGTGAACTCTAGGAAGAGGATTGGTTGAACTTTCAGTATCATCCATTTCTAGATTATATTTGGAGGAGGTAGAGCATTGGCATGATGGAGAGGGTATCCTTCACAAACATCTTCAAATTGTTCACCCATATTTTATTAATGATATTGTGGCGAGAGAACTCCAATATTTTTGTATGGACTCCTTGCTTATCGACCTTTTCCAATAGATATAAAATTCATTCTTGTTGCTCTTCCATCCTGATAATTTGAGTTTCTAATGTTGAAGGTCAATGCTTCCCCCTTGGCATGCTTATAACATCCATGATTTTTAGATAGATTCCTAGTTATGTAGAAAATATTTTATTACTATCATTGCAATCATCCATTGAATAAGAATGTTGGGAATGCTTTCCACAGACAGTGCTAAAAAATTATGTGCTAAATAATTTGAGTTGATAAAGTATGTGTTTTTCATCTTAGCGTTATTACAAATATTCATATTCCACATATAACTAATAAGACCGAAAAAATTTTTATATGGAAAACTAAAAAAAGGAAAAAAATCACATGGCCTGACCTATTTGACAAATCCACTATGTATTAAGTGATATAAGAAAACACTTTTATTTACTATTTAAGAAGAGATGAAATGTCTTATTTTCTTTAAGGGATATTACATAAATGAAGTGTTTATAGAGGGACAGTTAACACCCAACAATATGTCTTGAATTCTCCAATAGAGAGTAATATAAGAAGAAGGTGCTCATAGGCGGACATCTGAACCATGCCGTAAGGTTAAATCTTGTCAGTATTTTGGAGATGGTAGTGATTTTATATGTTGATCATCGATAGCGATGGTGGTCGTCAGTAGTAATAGCTAGTGGTGGTTGTTAGCAATGATGGCTGAAAAATGCTAGAGAGTTCCATTGAGCTCTCTCTATTCTTCTTATCCCTCATGTGAAGAATAGGGTTATATTTATAGACTTATTGGGATGAACATTTTGGTAATTTAAACTGGAATCTAAATCACTCCATCATACTGCTCGTATTTATTTCCATGATCAAAAAGCCTTTATTCATCATTTAGGTGATCTAATGATGACAAAATTGAGTGATCTTAGGCTTGTTGAATTCATCTCATTGAGTTGCTTGACTCGATTATAACCATATTTGATTTAAAGATCATTTGACATGCAATTAATGTTTGAAGTTTCCAATCATACTTCAATTGGTTGATTTGGGCTCAAATTAGACCACTTTTGGTTCTTTTGGGATTGCTTCATTAAGACGTTCATATTTACCATAAGTTTGTTGAAATTGGAGTTAATATGGTCTCAAATTTAATTTCAGAAGTTTCCAATTTTAATTTTACCCCAAGATTCATGCCAAATCATGAGAACTTTTTTGTAGATATTTCAAAACTATAATAAATAATAAAATAATTTAAGAGTTATATATAAAACAATTTTCAATTTTTAAGCCTTTAAAAATCTATTAATTCCTTATTTGCTAGATTTTTTAAAACCTCTCTTAGCTACATCCTACTTATAGACAAATTACCTTTTTCATGCTTATTTTAAAAAAAGCGATATATTTTATTTTTTTAATTTGGCACTATAATTTGTTTTCATTTTTAATACCAACTAATAATTAAAATTTAAATGCTTTTGGTGGGCAATTGCCCACCCTTAGCATAAGGTAGTTTTCTCTTCGATTCTTATGATCATATCTTAGAAATCAGATTTTCATAAAAAGAAGATTGATAATAATTTTCATCTAATGAAAATATTTGCTTATGTCAAATTAATGCCTATAATGATAATTGATTTCTTATTACAAAATATTAGGTTCCCTGCTTATATTATACAACCCTATTTGATACCCACACTACTTGGATTAGTGTTTATAGAAGCGAGAAATACTCTAGATTTTTGCACAATCACATATAGATATGTTAAAACATAGGGAACTACCTCACCTATATATTCAATAGACACCCTACAGTGGGTTAGTCTCTAACTCTTTGCTGACTACTAGCATGTCATGCCCTTCGTGAGTTTACATGTAGTCTAAGACTTACACCCTATGATAGACAACCTAAACATAAGTTCAGTACACATATACTTAGACACTATCTTTATCTAGTCAACCAGAATGTGACCATCTCTCCTTTCTTAGCATGGATGCATCTTACACACACTCGACTAGGTGAATCGTCTAACATTCCCAACCTACACATGATGTAAGTCTAGCCAACTATCTTCTCTATCATATTGAAAAGATAGTCTTCTTGGTCACTCGAGACCAAGATGTAAGTCTCACTTTTAACATCTTTTTTACCGCATTGAGAAGATGTTCAGGCTTGCTTAACACCATCCATATTAAGATATATAAGTCCCATCATTTCACATCACTTCCTCCCTTTTGTGCCTCCTCTACAACATTGAGAGGATACTTAAGATTTCTATCACTCCTCTGGTGTCTTCTCTATCATATTGAGAAGACAACTGAGCTTTCTTTATCGCCACCCAATAAAGTTGGAAGTTCCATTTTAACATCCTATTTACTACAAAGAGGATATGCCCGAAGACTCTCTCTCACACATGATTGAGTTATAAGCCTCATTTTTTTTTATAGACTATACCACATGGAGACAATACATTATTATATGCTTATTAGCCCTAGAGCCTACGTAGCCTTGTCAACCTTGATAGGTACCACCATGCAATACCATAAATTTAGTCTAAGTTGCACCCTCATATGGTAATGGAGTGTAATTCCTATTTGTCAGCCTAGGACTAGGTTCATACTCTTGGTCTATAAGGTCTTCTTGAACGAGGTAACTCATAGTTGTTAACAGGGATCATATAGTCACCACTTAATTAAGTAGAATAAGGCACCAACGAACTCAGGATGATAGAATCATGAGATCTTGACCGGAGGCATCATACCCACTAGGTAGGTTAGTTCTTACTTTTTGACTATTCACTTATTTTATCTTTCACCTCATTAAACATCAACCATTCATATCCTAATTCGAGCATAAATATTTATTCATTAATGGAGAGTGTTCTTTGGCACACCCAAGATGTAATTAATCCTAAGATCTTGCTCTTCTAGGAAACCACAATCCCCAAAAATGAAATAAATTATATTTAGAACCACATTCCTTATTGGAAAAATCTTTGGGACATAAACTCAATCCACCTTTCATTGATCTCTTCAGGCCTATGTAGTGCTTTAATTAATTTATGGTTAGTCCTCTATTGTAGTGTCCCTATTGTCATTTGAAGCCCACGTGTATTATTGTGCTTTTTAAAATAAAAAGAATAAATTAAAAGAATTTAATATGAATGATAAAAGGAGTGCATACTATTTCATTATGTGACAAATTTAGATTTCATATTTAGGATCAAGAGTACTATGATAATACATATATATTTTTTAATTTTTACGGGCAAAATTAATATAAATATAACATTAATAGTATGTTATATAAATTAAAAATAAAAGCTATTAAAGACAAAAGTTTTCCAATTTTCAATTCTAAATTTTGATTTTTAGACATTTCATTCATTCAAGAAGCAAAACACATAATAAACTTCCTTAAAAAAAAAAAAAAAAAAAAGGAGAAATCCTAAATTAATTTCAACTGTTCGAAGTGACTATTTGGTTTTAAGTAAAAGAGGAATAAATTATATCAAATGCAAAGATTTTAAAAATATTGTATTTTGTCTAAACTAAAACTATATATATATATATATAGAGTAAAATTTTAAACAATTAAAAATTCATCCTCTAATTCTATTTTAATACATTGGGAAAACATTAATTTTGGTCAATTTCTAAATAAAATTTAAGTTCTATTCCGTTGATGCCGCAAGCGGACGTCGCTATCACATGCCATCTCCTGCTAACCATCCCACCAGTAGTCGCCATTGCCGCCTATCAGTGACCACCAGTCACAATATTCATTTTAATTGAAAAAAAAAAAATCATCTACATTTATTTATACTCATTTGAATAATTTTAAATATTTCAAATAATCTATTATATTCTAAATTATAATATATTTTATTTGGACGTTACTTTCTCATCCAAACCAAAAGCACCTTAAATAGCTAAAAGATTTTCGATATAAATTTGAGAAACAACTCAGCTCCTTTATTTTTTTTTTTTTTTGGAAAAATTATGGCCGTAGCCTTTTCATTAATATAAACTAATTACATGTAATGAAGAAGAAAAAACTAACATGAAAGTAAAGCAGTGGACGTGCCAAAACATGGAAGATCAAAAATAATGGGGCAGAAAACAAAAACCCCATATCAAAGAAAACTCAGCTCCTTTATATTGCAAGGACAATCTCATCAGTTCAACAACAACTAAAAAAAAAACATAAAAAATAAACAAAAAATTACTGCAACCGCCATCACCCTCCCTCCAATTCACTCTGCAACAGAAACTGCGCCGACGGGAGCAGCTGCCGACGCTGCCGCCGTAGTGTCAGCGTTAACAGTCGTCGTGGTGACAGCGCTTCCGCTTCTCTCATACTTCTTCCAACACTGATGCTTCGAGCATTGGCACTGCGACCTCCTTCCAAGGCTTCCAATACTTACAACTCTCCCCACCCTCTCCTCCTCCCCCAACACCTCCTCCTCCTCCTTCCGTTCCACAGTACTCTTCCTTTCCTCCCCTCTCCCCCTCCTCCTCATCCACTCCTCCCTCATCGTCCTCCTCACCTCACAATCTTTCTCCCCATGCATCCCCTCACAGAACCCACACCTAACCTCCCCTCCTTTCCTCACTGTCCTTGCCCCTTCCCAATCCATCGCAAGCCTCACCGCTTCCTGAAGCGTCTCCGGCTTCCTCGGCATTACCCAATCATGAAACTCCTCTCTCAACCCATCTACAAACAGGCCCCTCACCAACGACTCCGGCAACCCGTGGTCCGGCCACCGCTTCAGAATCCACTGCATCCGGAGATGGTAGGAGGTGACGCTCTCGCCATCGCGTTGCCGGAGAGAAACAAGCTCTGTGCGTGCCCTGTCGGCGTATTCCGGAGGGCGGAAGGCGCGGAGAAAGGCGGCTTTTGTTTCGTCCCACGACATGGAAGGATGTGGCTCGACGGCGATTTCGTACCAGAGGGCGGCGTCGTCGAGGAGAGTGATGGGGAAGTTGCGGGAGATTAGCGTGAGTGAAGAGGCGTTGTTGGAAGGGAAGAAGCGGTTGAAGAGGGTGAGGTGGGAGATGGGGCATTCACCGGGGAGGCCGCGGAAGATGGGGAGGGGGATGACTGCGGCAAGGAAGATAGGGGTAGTGGAGGAGGAGGGGGAGGAGCAGTGGGATGATTCGAATTGGTTTTCGGTGTTGCTGGCGGGGGTGGGGGAGGATGGGGTTTGTGAATGGGCGGAGGGGGATGGGGAGGGGGAGGACGGGGTAGGCGAAGGAGTGGGTGGACGGCGGCGGCCGCGGCGGCGGCGGGGGGTATAGTTGGATAGAGGGGACTCGGAGACTTGGGGCGAGTCGGAGACAATTGGGGAGGAGAGTCGCATTGGGCAACGGTCAGAAAAAGATGGAGATTATCAACAGCAACGGTATGGCGTAGGCTTAAAATTAGGATGCGAAATGGGATGCGCCGTATGTCTGAATCGAAGCGATTTTTCTTAAGCCTTCGTAGAATTTCCAAATATATATAAAAAATAACAACTATAATCATCTTGTCATGGCACCGATTGATTCCATCATCCTTCACCATTTCCATTGATCTAGCTGCTCTGATCTCTCATCGTTGTTTTCTTCATTTATATTTATGCCTCATTGCCATTGTGTTTGTCATATTAGCCTTTTGTGTTTCTACGAATGTCTTTGCCCTATTAGCCTTCACCGTTTCCATTGATCTTGCGGATCTGAAGAGTTTTCTTTCATAACTAATATTTTTAGTTCATTAAACTCAGTTCATATGTTTCTTGTTTTATCGTTCTCTTGTCCACATAGTTCTGCCACACTCAACCAGTATTTTGCAAAAAGAGCTTTAATGACCAACTTTAGCTTATTTAGTGTATTGTTACGCACATCAACTTTAACTAGCATTGGTTACAGTCACAAAAATCATGTCCAAATTGCTTCGTTCTTTAATATTGTGAAAAATTTGTTAAACATTTTTGCTAATTCATGCAAAAGAATAGATATATCAAAAGGAAAATATTATGGCATAATTATTGAGCAGTTAGAAAGTAGATATCCGTAAAATTAATTTTTATACGGCTATGTGTTATTTGTATATTATTTTCTTCACATTTTATTTTATGATCATTTCCTTCAAATTTTCTTTTGAAATATTCATGCATGCTAAATTGAATGAAAGAATGTTATCTTTTTATCATAATAAAAATCATTTTTCATAACATGTGTCATGCCTAATATATTCATATGAAAATGGCTGCCGGCTGCAAAGTAATCAAACAAAATGAAATTCCCCTATTCAATGCTTATATGTAAAATTTAACTAGAAAAAAGTAGCATGCATGTGACATATCTAATTAAAGAACAAGAAAATTTTCCTTTGGTGGAGAAAATAGGCTGGGCACATGATCCATAAAAAATTCTTCTTTAACTTAACAAACTCCATAAAAATAACATAATGCGACAAATTTTATTTGTGCATCTTAATATAAAACTTTTTTTTTTTCATTTTTTTCTCTAACAAGAGGAAGAAAACTACTTAGGAGCCATGAAATATATATATATATATTCTTTTTTTCATTTTTCATTCTTTCTCCTTACAACGAAAACCTAACTATAGGATCAAACTCAAAGCCATAGGCAAATCCAACAAAGAAAATGAGAGAGCTATCCAATCCAACGCGGCGTCATCTGGGCTCGGAAGAGGACGACACATGACAAAGCTTAATTAATATGTATTTAATGTATCATAAGTACTATTAATTATTGTTTATTCCTAAATTTAGTGGGGGCCATAACACCCACACTGCATCTGCCGCTGATTATAAATCCTCTCTCGTTTTCTTCTGATCTCAAATAACAGAGATCAAGTGATAGGATGAAACTTCACATTTCGTTTGAGACAAATTTCTTTCTGCAATCTAAAGTAATTTTTTTAGTAAAAATATTTTTAGTTCAACAAATTTTTATAACTAAAAAGTTGTTTAAAAAATTAATAAAAAAATTATTTGAAATGAAACCTCATTTCGTTAAGTAATCTTCCACATTGCTGTTTGAGAGACGAAATAATTGATGGTAGTTATTAGCATGATTAAAAGAGGTATTGTAAAGAGCGAGTTTCACCTTAATTTTTTTTAAATAACAACAACAACAACAACAAATCTTTATTCTGCTATGTGGGGTAGGCTACATGAATCCTTTTTTCTTCATTGTGTCTTATTAAAAGTCAAATTCTCATCTAAATCTAATAAAGAAATGTCATTTCAATATTTTCTAACCAAGTCTTTTTTGGTCTATCTCTACCTTTATTAATTAAAGTCAAATGTAATATATCTACTTTCCTAATCGGGTCATTGGAAGGCCTCTATTTTATGTGACCAAACCATCTAAGGAGACTTTCTCTAATCTTTTCTTCCAATGGAGCTACTCCAACCTTTTCACGTATATGCTCATTTCATATCCTCTCTCTAAGAGTAACTTCTGAGCATCCTCATCTCTGCAACACTTAACTTAATATTATGATTCTTTTTTAATTGGCAACATTTTATACCATAAAGCATTACAAGTCTCACTACTATTTCAACTTGAATTCTACTAATATAATATCTTCATCTATTTCACCTTCACTTTGAACAATAGGCCCAAGATATATAAAACGTATACTTTTATTAATGACTTGATCACCCAAAGTCACAATCTTCCCATTAGATCTATTATTACTAAAATTACACTCCA
Organism: Dendrobium officinale; assembly: GCA_019514585.1. Lineage (NCBI taxonomy): Eukaryota > Viridiplantae > Streptophyta > Magnoliopsida > Asparagales > Orchidaceae > Dendrobium > Dendrobium officinale. Next base: position 26,892,445 of record CM033692.1, read on the forward strand.
TATATTCAATTTTAAATATAATCAAACAAAAGCTTGTAAATAAAAAAAAAAAAAAAAAAATATAAAATCCAAATGAAATTAAGTTTTTGTAGACACCATTTTCCCTACAGGGTCTAGCCGAAGCCGCCCTTTATTTAAGTTTAATTAGTTATTTGAGCTCAAGCTGATGTTTTTTTTTTTTTGTGAGCATTTATTCATAGCTCAAGCTAATGTTTAATTCTTCTTATTTGAATCAGATTATGAGCAACTCATTCATTACAAAAATTTTAATATCATTTTTATTTAACCATTTGTTATAATAATATTATAAAAGAGGATAAATGATTAAATAAAAAATAATAATAACATGAGAAATATAGAGATAATTTTTAAATATTTTAAATAATTTATATCAAAATTATTGAATTCTAATATATCTTAAGTATACTTTATATTAATATTTTCTAGATGAGCATGTTCAAAAGCTTACAAATTAATCCCAAGCTAACTCAAGCTTGATTTATTTAGCTCATCATATCCGGCTCATGAGCCATTTATCCAATTGAGCATGAGCCGGCTTACAAATCAGCTTGACTAAATTAGAACTCTACTTGCTTCAATAAACCAAAAAATAAGACAAAAACATAATTTAGAAAACCCTTTCCAACATAAAATTTCCAAGGAAAAAAAATCCTTCACAGAAATTATATCTGGTAGACCTACCTGCTTTCTCACAGGCTTGGCCAAAAGTAATTTCTAATTGTAAGTAGATGCACAGATGAAGCAAATCTAGCATAGTAGAGAAAAGAGCCACCAACAAAAAGCTTGGCAGCAAACTTCATTCTAATTTCCAGGTTTCAGCATTTTACAAAACAACCCCCTTTTCTCATTTATTTGTAACATATGGAAATGGAAGGATACAGAGTTTCTCACTCCAACTTGCAAATCAAATGCAAATAGAGGATTGAAAACCTTTTCATAGTTCAAGATAGACGAAAGCAAAGATGTTTTGCTTAAAATACAAGATCAAATTGCCAGTTAAAAGCCTAAATACTGAGCTATTTAACCAGTGTTCTGCATCCCAGCAGCAATACCTTTCATGGTGAGGATGAGGGTATCTTCCAGCCCAGGAGCATACTCACTTGTGGGGTTGAGCTTCACTAGTTCTGCAGCTCGCTTGTCAGAATCGATTATGTCCTTTGATATATGAGGCCTCACAGTTACATGAAAATTTGGATCTCTGATCCTTTTCAGGGTGCAAGCTTGGCACACATTTAGAGTAGTGATGTAAGAATCACGAAGGCGCAATCTCTGCTTCAAATAGGGGTCTCCTTCAAGAAGATCTCTGTGGCCAGCAACCTAGTAATCATTGCAGCAATCGATTGTTAAGAGTATTAAGATGAAATGCTGATATTCAAATTATCAGGAAGTACTTTGTGCACAATTGAGGCTTCGTGTGGTACTGCTTCTTAAATTAACTTTTCAGTACAAAAATTTTTATTTTTGTATTAGAAAGCAGCTTTAAAAAGCGGTAAAAAAGCCATCCCAAATGGAGCCTGAATGTCATGCCATTGGCTTTTGCTGGATAAATCAGGAACTCTTATTCCATGGCATGATTGTAAGAATTTGATATGAGAAAAATAAATATAACATCTTTAGCCAAAACTCAACATGAGCAAATAAAAAATAAAAATTCATAAAATTGATATGATGATAATTATGATGATGAAAATGATGGTTGTTGGCAAAACTGATTGAGCTTTTCGGAGTAAAAAAATGGAAAAATAATAATACGAATGGTGCCATACAGACATTTCTGTTTTCTCTAGAATAAAAGTTTGAAGTTCTAGTAGGAAATACTTGAGTTCGCAAATAACCCTAAGAGAAATACTCGAGTTCGCAAGCAACCTATCTCTAATCGGTGAAAACAACGAGAATAATGCAAAAATCTGGGCGAAATCAGCCCCAAAACGATGGATTGCAATAAGAGAATCAAAGCCAAAGAAACACGAAAACAAGATAAAAGTGATCCTTAATTCGAAAGGAGGATCATCTCTCCCAAATCTCTGGACAATGTAGTCTAGAGCCCAAGATGCCAAGAAACTTTAAGAGAGATCAAATCAAGCATAACCTAACCCTAAAACACCTAATGCTCTTTAATGCATAAACTTTCCAAATCTATTTTCCCTACAAAGCCCTAGCCGCTCCCTCATTTTCTAATTTAAACTTAATTGGAATAGTGGGACCCATTATTGTGGGCGGCAAGCAACGAGGAGGTGGGACTAGCCTGCCTCCTGTAAACGAGGAACCGGCCTATCAAGTTCATCGAACTATTTGAGGCATACTAGCTTTAAAATAAAAGGTGGAGTACATGCACAAATAGAATCAGAGTGATTAGAAATGAGAAGAAACAATCAATAAGATTGACAGTTGATGTTAGGTTTATAATTCATGAAATGATTGCCAACCACAAAGAGTATAGAGAAGGACAAGATGAAGGTGGTAATTAAAAAATTAAGTACGGTATCAAACAAGCAATGGTTGATAGATCTTGACGTATTAGTCACTGCTTGATTCGGTTACTTGGGCTATAATTGAACAATCTAAAGACTAATACTGAGATATGAGCCAAACTTTTTAGTGCATGAACCTAAAATTTCAAACTGCTCGTACAATTATTTACTACAAGCAGGAAAAAGACGAATCCAGCATGACATAATTTTGAGCGCAGAAAAGTCTTAAGAGCTCCTGCAGAAAACTCCATATAATGATGGAAAGAAGAAATTGAAATTTTAAGAAAATCAGCAACTTTCCAAAGCTTTTGATTAGCATGTAAAATGATCCACTCTTCTTTGGCATCTTCCACGCAACGATCAAAACTAAAAATATCAGACTGTTACTTGTTTTTCAAAAAAGTTTCATTAAAGTCTACCAAGATTGAAAATTGTAATAGATAAAACACCTTAAAAAATAAGAATGAATATTAATCACAATGAAGCATCTAAAAATAATAAAGCTAAGCTTACCTTAAGAAGAAGATTTTTGGTTCCTTCATAATTAGCTCTGAGCCTCTCCCCGAATGACCACAAATCATCCGAAACCAACAGTTTGTCATATAATGCAGCAATGCCAGGGTTTCCTTTAGCAAACACCATCTCAACCAAGTCAATTGTGACCCTAAAGAAAGGCCATTCATTATACATCTCTTGCAGCATGTGAAGATTTTTTATGTCCTTCTCAATGGCATGCTTGAATGCAGTCCCAAAACCAAGCCACACAGGAAGGTGAAACCTTGTTTGAGTCCATGCAAAAATCCATGGAATTGCTCGTAAAGATTCTATTCCTCCACTGGGTTTTCGTTTAGATGGTCGGCTTCCAATGTTCATTCTACCATATTCCATCTCAGGTGTGGCCTGTGAGGTGAAATGATCAATCAATTTGGTTATCAATGGACATTCAGTAATTCCTGGCCTTGTAGGTGATATGGTAAAAAACATTAACCAGCACAAGTGGCATTAGAAGCTTATGTACGGTGGAACTAACAAGTAGTAGAGTCAACTTGTTTCACTTTAAGTATCCGACAGTTATTAAATTTCACTTTAATAACAAACGAACATATAAAATTAATGGAATGATGGGTTAGAATATTACTTTTATTCATAATAATAATAATAATGTAATATTGTAATGAAAAAATAATGTTATTGAAGAAAAAAAATAAAACTCATTCTGTGCGAACGGGCATAAAAAAGGAGTTCATGTAGGACAAAAAGGTAATTCTATGATGCCCCGAAACTATAATAACGATGTGTGTCGTGTCGAATATGTGCAAATACATGCACTTGCCCAACTTGTGCTATCCAACACATTATCTACGTGCCCAACTAAAAAAATAACCGGCCACTTGTGTCCGACATGCCCTTAATAATAAATTTTAACTTTAAAAGTATATGCATATTTAATTTAAATTAAGCAATCTATTCTCTTCTATTTTAAAATATATATTTTTAAATAATTTAATAGCTACTTAATAATTTTTATTTTAATTACTTTAATCTATATTCCTATAATTTTTCGATAACCCAGTTAGCAAAGTAGATGCATTAGATTTAGGCTATGTTAAAAAATGTAGAGGTATATCTAAAAAGACTTGGCTAGAAAATATTAGAAATGACATTATTTTATAAAATTTAAATAAACATTTGACTCTTAATAGGACACAATGGGTAAAAAGAATTCATGTAGCTGACTCAACAATCAACATAGTGGGATAAAAGCTTGATATTGCTATTGTTGTTGTTGTTGTAGTATTTCACTCTATTTTCCAATAGTTTTTGTAATATTTATATTTTTATTTCTTATACAATAGTCATTTTCTTAACTTCAATCTAACTATCTATAATATCAAGCATCTATTTTCATACTTATGTAGTAATAAATTTAAATATATTTGTCATTTTATGACTAATTGAAATAAGTTTAATATTATATAAATTAATTTCATATTTATTTAATAGGTAAAATTAGTATATATTTTTTAAATTATAAGATATAATATTTAATAGGGTATCCAATGCATGTCAGTGTCGAGCAAGCCCAATGTCCGTAACATATCATGTCCTTATCCATATTGATGTATCATAGATGTCCACTACAACTCATTTTAATGTGACTCATTTTTGGAACTAAGATCTATACATTTTCTAATGCTTATAATAATAATAAAATCTAGCCCTAAAAGAAAAGAAAGAGTTCAAAAGGAGGGTTAAGAAAAGAATTAATATCAAGATTATCTTTTCAAGTGATACTTATGTATAGATGTTTACAAAACATTTTTGAGATCTTATATCTTGGTATATTTATGTGCAGCTAAGAAAAGGTCTAATAGATGAGATCTTCTTTAAAATAAAAAATTTTATAACAGTATAGGAAATTTTAAAAAAAAAAAAAAAAAAGCTTTGAATTTAATAGGAACTAAGCCATTGTCAATAGATGGAATAGAATAAGAAGGCTGACTGACATTTTGAAATGATATGATTAAGTATCTTGAATATATGTTACAAAATATTAATTAGGGCATAAATTCCAGAGTTAAAATTAGATGGTTAAAATGAAAAAAAAAAAAGACTCAAAAGATGGCCAAGATAAAGAAATGTGTCAAGAATACAAGCATTATTATCTTCTTTCTTTTCCAAAACTCTCCAGAACACTTCTCTTAGAACTTTATAATATGATTTCTCTATATCAATAAATATCATATGTAGATTATTCTCCCTATATTTATCCATCAAACCTCTCAATAAATGTATAGCTTCCATAGTAGACCTACCCAGCATAAATCCAAATTAATTTTGAAAAATATTAATATCAAATCGACAAAGGATAATTCTTCATTAGAACTTGTGAAGAATTTTAAAGCTATAGACAACGACTATTTTCAGCAATGACGATTACTAATAAAACATAACAAACTAGGAAATTAGCGTAGATGAGTTGCTTTGTAACCCAGCACTGACAAATCTTCAACGGACAAGAGTCATACCCAGTAAATATTCAGTGAACAACCAAAGAAATGTATTCCACTCCAGAAACTAAAAGACAGCAACAACAGTAACAAAAGTTTACTCACCAGGCGAAAGTATTCAACAAAACGTGGTTCTTGGAAGACAATTGAGCGGTATTCCTCCGTGGCAACAACAGCCATCTCATCCAACAATGCTCGCCATTCTGGCTTCGGTGAAATTGGTGGATGCATTCCATGCTCAAGAGTGGCAGCAGTAAAGCGCTGAAGAGTTCTGAAACACAAATGTTCCTCTCCAAAAGATTGCTCAATTACTTCACCTTGAACAGTAACTCGAAGTGAACCATGAATTGTATCTGGAGGCTGAGATAAAATAGCCAGATGGGTAGGGCCACCTCCTCTTCCAACAGTTCCCCCTCGTCCATGGAACATTGTCAGTTTCACCCCAAACTCTTTGGCAACCTTTATTAGATCTTCTTGAGCTTTATACAACTGCCAAGCTGCAGAAAGACGTCCAGCATCCTTCCCAGAATCGGAATAACCAATCATGACCTCCTGCTTTCCATCAATCCTGTTCCTATACCAGTTGATTGAGAAAAGACGGGATAGAGCAGCAGGTGCTGCCTCAAGATCAGCAAGTTTCTCAAAAAGAGGCACAACTCTCAGTGGCTTCTTAACGTGGCACTCACGCTGCAAGAGCTCCACTGCCAGCACATCAGATGCAGCAGTTGCCATGGAAATTATGTAAGCTCCAAAACTATCATGAGGAAGCTCTGATATAACATGAAGTGTGTCAAGAACATCAGCAATTTCCTCAGTTTTGGGAAGGTCTGAACCAAATAAAGGGCGCTTGCCACTCAATTCAGATAAAAGCCACTCTTGACGTTGCTCCTCGGACCAGTCACGGTATGAACCTAACCCAAGATGTGTGGTAATGGCATCAATAACATCAGTGTGTCTATCAGATTCTTGCCTGATATCTAGTCTCACTAGGGAGAGCCCAAAGGTTGATACTTGACGCATAAAGTCAAGAAGGCTTCCATCGGCGATAGGTCTATCACCACAGGAACAGAGAGAACTGTAACAGAGCTCAAGGGGTTCCAGGAACTGAACAAATTAAAAATACAAAATTCATAAAAAGATTTATACAGATATCAATTAACAAATGAGGAAAAGATGAACATAGAAAAATTTGCTTCTGTAGTGAGCGTGGAACATGAAGTGCAAATGAAACCTGATCAACATTGGTGAAAGTAGTTTCATCAGAAATGTCGGAGTGTCCACTGGACAAAAGATGCCGAGAACGTTCCCGTGTATTGTAAAGCTTATCCCTAACATCAGCAAGTATGACACGATATGGTTCATTCGGAGGAACTTGTTTCCAGAACTCTGCAATCGAAAATCACTTTAGAACTTTGAAAAGCAGACAGAACAAATTGAAAAAATTGGTAGATAAGTGCTTAATAGTAGGTTCTCTGAGTTTATGACAACAAAAGCCATGACTGGTTAGAAATGATTAAAACTGCATCCTTCAGAAGAAGGAAAAGCTTCACTAGGATTACGGTGACCATAGATGAATACACAATCCAAGCATTGGATAAATTGGTTTTAGATGGGATTAATGTTGAAATACATTCAAATAGGTGAGGTGAATGGAAAAAACAATTGCTGAGAAAATAAAACATCAGTCAAGAACTTTGTTCAAACTATATGACACAAAGAAAGAATAATTTGAGTTAACAAGAAGATAATGATGAGAAGGAAAGAGCGATGTAGTCACCAAGAAGAAATTTTCACAAAGAAAAAATAGAACACTTATATAAAGGAGAGCAATATAGGGAACCTAATAAAAGACAACTTCAGTATTGTGGGTTCCGCAGAGGCTGACAATTTACAACATAACACTCCAATTTGACAGCTAGTTCAATTTTATTCGTTTTCCATTACTTGAAAATTAATCAAAAGCAAAACTAATGAAAGACTATCCTTCAAACACCAAAACATAATATTTAGGGGAAATATATCTTTACAATTTCCTCAATACATCCACCAGTAATTAAGCTTAGTCTATAATATATATGCCCTTAAAAGAGAGATAATTTAATATAAATAGGAAATAGATACAAATTTCCAGCGTAAAAATTGAGGGAGACTTCTTTAGCATAGAGTTTTTGGCACACTATATAAAGCCTCACAACAAAAGGCAAAGCAAAGCTCAGCAAACCGATAAGAATATATTTTCTAAAGTCCAAAGGATTATTTTTCTAAAGATTTCACATGAAATTTCGCTACAAAGCATTGGCGTTGAACACCAAGGTCTAAACATGATCAAAATTAATCCAACATTTGCACATAAATAAAATAAACAAACAAATATCTACACTGCATTTTAAAAAATGACTTGTGTTTCTCCTAATATTGAATCCTAGCCCTTTATCTACGCTGCTATCCTATCCTAAACCTTTATATTATAGAATTTATTGTTATTTTTAGATTAATCATATCATTCACTCAACATCACTCTTAGTTTTGGTTTGAGCCAAAATCCTTCTTCTCAATAGGTTCCTTCTTTGTATGTTGAGATTCACCATCGCATTTGTAGCTCTACATCAGATTTTCTTCTCAATCATGGCCTACTTCACATGTGGCGATTCCCAATTCCATTCATATCCCCAAATCCGATATGCCATATACCATCAATTGAAACTCTTAGCCATTTGACATGCCAAAAGTCTGTTATCTCACCCCTTCCATTCTTTTCCTTCCGCTTCTCCACCACCCATTAGAAATCCAAATCCACTGCTGCCCTTTGCAATGATTATGCGTGCCAATTCTTAATGAAGTCCTTTAATGTAAGATTGCCTTATGAACTATTGTTCTTTGCAAATAAAGATTACTTAATAAACTACTGTTTCTTCGCAAATAATTGTAATTAAGTAGTAGTCTTCTGCTACGAAGACAATAATTGATTCTCCAAGTCTATACTTATTAACTGGAGGTTCTTCTTTCTTTCCACTGCACTAGATGTCTACGCAAGTTTCCAAATTTCCAAGATTGCTCTTGTTAAAGGTTTGTGTCTCTATGAGTTCTGAATCAAAGAATTGTGTACAAGGAGAGTTATAGAATTTAATGATAATTCTATTTTTCAGCTTCAATTTTAGAAGAAAATAAATATACTCCAGAACGAACTTTTAAATATTTTATTTCTTAGCACTTATATTGTCAACCTTCAATTTTAATATTATTGAAGTAAATAAATATATTCTAGAACTTATTTTTAAACGTTTAATTTCTCAGTAATTCTATTTTCAACTTTCAATTTAAAAAATATTAGATAAAATAAACATATTACAGAACTTGTATTTAAATATGTCAACATCACTATCTGAATGTAAAAAGACATCTTATCCTTTTATTAGGAGGGGAAATATTCATCCAATTTCTTTATCAAAAAAATAATTAGTATTTTTTAAAAATACACAAATCATAATTATTATTAATCTTAGCATAATTAATATGAAGACTATTTTATGAATTAAATTATATATGCTTATAGTAATTCTTTTGCATGCTTTTGTAGCATATGAATTTGATGTTTATTGGCTTACGTAATGGTGGTTGCGTTCTCATATGACTTCGGATCTGCACTTGGTGAAACAAAGGAAAGCTGCAAGTAGATTTTTTTTTCTAAAGAGAGCAAATATTGAATACAGAAATTTTATGAATAGATGATAATGAATACAACACCTATTCAGCCATCCATGGAAATCATTTCTTAGTTGGATTTTGATTAGATTTCTCTAAAAAGTCAGTTTAGGTAAGTTGCTCAATGTTCTTTTTTCTTCTTTAATTTTTATTAACATTGCAAAGAATGACATTGCCTTCTATTTTAAGTCCAAATTTAGAATCTAGCTCAAACAAAGATAGTTGATCCTTTTGATAATTAGTTCTGCACTGTATGTAGACTCTGTAGTGGATTTCTCTATACCATTTTCATGTAACATAATACCATTTTTCCTGTGATAGGAAAGCATTGAAGCAGCACATGAAATGTAAATTATCCTTTTGGAAACATTCTTAGCTATGCTTAATGGGGCTATTGGAAGTTGGCATAAGTATAATTTCATATTTCTTCTTTCTCAAATATGTATTGTTTATCACTTTTACCATTATTACAGGATTCAATAGCATATGGTTTTTTTCTCTAAGGTGGCTTTTTTTCTTAATAACAAATTCTTGATAAGAAACATGTGTTATTTCTTCATCTCAAACATGATAACTATTTTTTACTTAGTAATGTTAAATGCAGTCAGCCTTGTTCCCCTTTATTCTCTATGATAAAGAATGCATGAGATCTACCATGATAATCCTAATGGCACAAAAGAAGAAAATGATGCTATCAACAAAGGTGTTCAATATGGTGTTTGAGTTCCTACTGAATTCGTTAAGCAATAATAAATTGTTGTTACAATAAATTTAAGAAAGCTTAATGTAATATGAAACATATTATTTACAATTGTAGGATTGTTCTTGGAATCACTGCATATTGGTTGAGCCAATGTGTTAAAAATTATCTTCAAGAATCATGTGGCTCATCGACAACTTCACTCTAATCCTTGCCATTTTTTTCATCACAAGCCTTAGAGTTATTTCCAACAAAAGCAACATAGGAAGCATTAGCATTGCTATTGTGGGACAGGTTGGAATCAAAATTGGAGTTTTCCTTTTTTCACAACCTTTGGATTCCCTATTAGTATTAGTAGTTGATGACATTCGCTCTCATGTAACAGTTTTTTATTTAACAATATATGACTTCTTCTTACAGATTATGTATAGTATTCCTTTCGCTAGTGTTGTACAACTGTTGTGAATAGAGAATCAACAAGGCTTGATTTGCTTCATCTCATGTTTCTCTTTTCTTAGGGTTCCTAATTTTGAAAGAGAGTTTTTGTAATGGTGAGTTCTGCAGGGCTGTGCACTGGAGTTATAAATATCTCCATTAGGATTTTCTTCTTATTTTCCTTGCTTAGCAACTGAGTTTTGCTAGCATAGCTTCTTATGACAAATGTTGTGTTGCTCATGAGAGTTTATATTCTGAAGTTAAACTTGCAGATGATCATTACACTAAGTGAAGGTCTTTGAGGTGCACTCTTTTGCAAGGGAAATGTACCAGCTTTCATGCTCGCCGCAGCTCTTGAAATAGTCGGTGGCGTTGTTAGTCTAGCTTTACCGCCAAGGCTCTCTCAAAACACAATCGACGGGTGGCAAGTTTGGATCAATGCGCTGATGAGTGTGGCACCTAAATTAAAAGTTTGATAGGTGGGGAATGAGATTCCTAAGTAGCTGGGATAAGGTAATTGCTATGAGTTATATTGAGGCAACCTATTATACACCCGAGATTTAAAATTTGGCGATCAAGTTTGAGAGTTTTCTGAATTTATGAACGGTAGCCGTGTAGTATTTTCCTCACCTATAAGTGGAAGGCATGCTTCTTAAGAATTTGGTTTTGATTCTCAATGGTAACCTTTTATAAGCACATACATAGTACATGCCTTTTTAAGTATTTGATTTTTGTTGTGAACTTTTTAAAAGCAGATACATTTATGTGTGTCAAATAATGCTTTATTTTTATGAATCGAGTATTCAATGATTAATATTCATATGGAGCCACAAAAGAATTTTCCCTATGTCATTGTATATTGCTCGCATTCTTCATGGACTGCAACAACTCTTTCGGTCAAATGTTTTGGGATCTTCAAATTAAATTTGCATTTGTGGGGGATTATTGTTTTAGGTTCTACTTTGTTGTTTCTCCGTTTCATTTGTTGTGGATTGTTATTTTTGGTTCACATGTGTGCCTTCGCAACTACGTGCATTAGAACTAATTTGGAATTTACAACTAAGATAGCAATTCCATTGAGTTGACCATTCTTGATGATCCTTCTATACATTGGATCTTTTTATTGCATTTTACAAGTCTACTTAAAAAATATAATATTTTTCTTCACCTAAGTTATCCTACCTTTTGGATTTAATCTTGGCGTTATATGTTTGTTTCACATTTGGTACAATTGTTGCTCAAGTTCTATTAGAAGTTTTCGATTCTACTCTCTAATTTTAGTGGCTTCATATGTTAATCACTACTACAAAGCATTATTAATTTCAAATAATTAATCGTCTTTAATTTTTAGGAATCCAAACGATAAACAAACAAATGAATTCATATAGAAAATATTATATTTACAAGTTTCAAATCCTATCAAATATTATAATAACCATTAATATTAGCACAAAGGTTTCATGTAGAAATAATTAAACAAATAAAATTTATTAATATAATTTTGTTAGAATACACATTAATTTTACATGTACATTATATTCTTATTAATTCATTAAGTCCTAATGTGTATTGGGTGCATGTAAATTAAAGTAGCATTTAAAATTGGATAAAGAATAATAAACAAAAGTTTTTTTTCTTTTCTAAAAGAATTTTATACTCTCTCCCAAAATATCAAATTTATTTTATTTAATCCTGGGTTGTGAGAATTTAAGAAGGCAAAAAATACTATTACATGTAGTTCTAATGCATTCTTATTATTTACAATATAACTGTCACATAAGCCAATTAATAAAAAATGAATTATATATTTTCTTTTCTCCTCAGAAGAAATTTTATATTTTCTCCTAAATTGGATTTATTTTTTTCAGTCATAAGTTGTTAGAATTTAAGGCGGGAAAAGAATGCTAGAAGACTTAGTTCTCATGCATTTTGTCTATTTACAATATAAGTGTAACATAAGCCAATTAATCAAAAAAGACTCAGCAAAAAATAAGAATAGAGAGAGGTAAAAAATAGAGAACAAAATAAACATGAACTTCTAAATAGATAAGTCATACATCTTATTCAAGTTCTTTTGTTTGTAAATTGTATAACAATACCTATGTAGTGTTTTGCATCTTTCTTTGACGAACGGTGTAGTTCATCTGCTCGGACTCGAAGCTCATCACTACAACGCCACATAGATAACTAAAAAAGAGACGATAATAAATGAAAAAGACTAGTCTTACGCGATGGAAGCATTCGATGAGAGTTTGAATTAAAAAATAGAATCAAATAAGTCAAGAAAGGCTTATAACCTCAAACATTAAATCTTCAATCTGGGAGAAGTACAAGTTTGCAGCCATCATTCTTGCCAACAAGCACACATCCCTTGTGACTTCAGGAGTAACTCTAGGATTCCCTGTATAAAAAGGATTATTTAGATCAAACTTCATATGTATAGTGTAAATGCAAGATAGAATTGTTGCTACCTGCTTAAAGTTTAAAACTCTTCAAGCTAAAAAACAAATATTAGGTAAACGTTGTCCATTAACTTTAATAATCCTATGTTACAGAAACAAGTCTCACAAACAACTATACTTATACTCAAGAAAGAAACATATGATGAAATTTTAATGATTAAACATTAATAAATTTAAATTCTTTTAAGGACTTGTTGAAGATATCTTACCATCACGATCACCACCCATCCATGATGAAAATTGAATTAAAGGAGCATTATAAGGAACACGCTCATTAATTCCAATATTTTTCAGAGCTGTATCAACACGCCGAAGAAACTTTGGTACACCCTTCCATATAGTTTCATGAAAGTAACTCATTCCTGCCCTCATTTCATCTTGAGGAGTGGGAGGAGTTCTGCGGATTTCATCAGTCCTAAAGGCAGCTTGTATCTGAAGAGAAGAGCATGGACGAAAAGTAAAATCCCATAAGTTAATTGAAGACTCTGCATGAAACAAAGTATATTTTTATAATAAAAAGCTAACGAGGTTGAAAAATAATTTGCCATACGAGACATGAACTATGAAGTTATAAGGAAATGAGCATATTACAGTAGTAGTTACTGACATCACTACTCATTGGATTAATTTAATTTTGGTTAATAAAGCTAAATGGCATTTATGCATTCAAATGATTATTTTTGTTAACAAATTATGCCTAGCTTGGCCGTAGAGACATAAGTTAGTAATTAAATTAATTTTCATCTATATATTTGTAAATTAAAAAAACAATACTAAGATTATTCCTAATACAGAATTTTCACACGTAAAATCAATACTTAAAAGTGCAACATAAAAGATTACTTAATTGAAGATACAACAATAGAAGTACACAGTTTAATTTTTGGTCATGAAACCTACCTCCCTCTGAAGAGCTTCATCAAGTTCCTGCTTGTCATCAGGAGTGATGTCTTTTGCATATAATTGAGCCAAGCAATTCCTTACCCTGAGGAAAACATGAAAGGCAGAACATGGATCCAAGGATATTAGTACGTAAAAATATTGCAATACACTGTCTCTGCTAGCCATCACAACCTCAATAAACTTGAAAACATATATGTTATAGTGATCAAGCGAGTGGACTTATGAAAGCCAATTTCTTTTGAGTTGGACTAATGAAAGCCAAATTCTTATGAATCCAGTCTAACCTTTTTTCCAATAACTTCAACAAAAAACCACATTTAACATCAAAAGGAGTGATCTATATCATCTATTAACACTTTAGAACAAACCTGCCATGCTTCTGAAGCAAGGATCTTCTGACGGACTGAGTTGGATGTGCAGTAAAAACAAGATCAATAGTTTGGTTCTTCAAAGCATCAAAAACCTCCTCTGGGGACTTTTTCAGCTCATAAACGAGCCTCTTAAAAGTCTCTTCAATATCTGACTCTGTAGTTGCAGAATTTTCATCAGCAAAGTCTCCTTTTTTCAACTTAATTCTCCTGCGAAAAGCAATCTGAACTTCCTCAGCCAAGTTGGCAAGATTAAGCATGTGTGAAAAGGACTTGGCCACAACTATCGAATCCCCAGGATCCAAACTCGTCAGCACATCCCCAAGCTCCTCCAGCTTCTTGGAATCATGCTTGCCCTCATACTCAGCAGAAAGCTCATAACACTCTTGAACCTAACAGAAAAATCCACAGTAACAAGATCAAAAACATACCCAAAAAAAAAAAGCTGGATTTGCTTTTACTTCAACTCCTACAATAATGATTATAACATAATATAGAAAATTTACAAGCAGACTAATACAATGCTTAAATTCAGATCGGTTTTATTTTGGTTTTCCAGCTTTTGAATTCCAAAAGGTAATTTTTGCAAACTGAAAATAGCAACAAGGCCTTTTTATCCAGCATAAAGACTACACAATCAGCTATCAAACAAGACACATTTCACCAAACCAGATCCAGGGCAAAGCTACCATAAAGATAAAATATGCAGTAAAGTTAAATGGATCTCGCATGGGTTCTTCCGACGCTAGAATTTTACAAAAACAGCATGCAAAAACGGGATTATTCAAATCGCACTAAAGAGGAGATAGGGTTTCAGCTTACCGTCTCTCTGAGATCTTCTCCGTGCAACTCCTGAAGGATGTCGAGGAAGCGATCCAATAACAAGGCGTCGTACTCCACAAGCTTGTCGTCATCAGACAACTTTCGCGGCGCCAGCAGCCTAAGCTGCGCGTCTATTGACGCATGTCTCTCCAGCGTGCTCCTGGACATCTTCTCCCTTTGTTTATCTTGCTCTCTCGAATCTCAGTTAAAAGCAAGAAGAGCGCTCCTTCTGTGATCAGGATGAGCAGAAGTTACGACTGTGGTTGCTCCCAAAACCCTAGATTTCTCCTCCGATTTAGAAGAGAACACGGAGTGAGCAAGGTCCGTATTTGGATGCGAGAAGAGCTGTAAAGGCATTTCCGCATTTATAGAAGAAGCGTGTCCTCCGCTTTCATTAGCGCTCTCCATTCTCGCCGTCCTCCCTCGCAGATTCGGATCTATTCCTAATATGCTCGAATAAAATAAAATTTTTAAATCGCTATAAGCTATCACTATGAAGTTCGATGGGCATAAGTTATCATGCTCAACTAACAAATTTTTTATTATTTGTTTCGTCCTTGATCCGGGGAAATAGTAAGTTGACGTTTGAGTTGTTATAAAACTAAAATATTCAAACACCCTAACATTTTCTTTGAATAAAATAAATCTTATTTAGTTGTTTTAATTAGGATGTTAAAATATTAATTTGAATAGTACTTATAATTTTGATTTTTTAGTTATTAATTCAAATTTTATTTTTAATAGATAAAAAAAAAATAGATGATATGTCATCAAAAAATTCATTTTTAAATAAAAAAAAAAAAGGATTCACAATTGACTTCATGACTATCCAAACTCAATTGTCAACAAACATATCATTGAAGTGAGTTGATGATACAAACGCTAAAAGTGACTAAGCTCGAGTTTAAATGACCTAAATCAAGCATCCGAAAACTTAGCTAGAAAGTTTGCAATATTGAAATCTAAAATTTCGAGGTTATGATTTTGATGATAACAAATATTATTGGATTTTACTTTAATTATCATTGTACTATTATTGCATATTTATCATGTGCACACTAACATTTCAAGTATATCGTACATTTTGCATCAACAAAGAATTAAGACTCAAGACTCAGTAGAATAGATTTGATATTTGCAAAAGTCTAAATTATTGCATTTTTTTTTATATATCTTTCTTGAGTTAAAAATTTTGTAAAGGTGTATGCTAGCTTGACAATTGTGCACACACACGTGGGGGAGTGAAATCTATAAGTAAAATTTTCTGGAGATCGTACTGTATGATCTCGATTGCCATGTACGATTAGTTCATAAAAAAATAATTAAAATCGATAATTAGGAGATTAAATTTGTTAAACTAATCATATTGTACAAACTCAACAGTATAAGACAATTAGTTTACATCTCTCAGCCGTCAATCAGATTTAGGCAAGTGTTTTGAATTTTAACTTTTGAACTAATCGTATTGCATAAATATGTTCATTTTGTACGATATCTAAAATTATGTCTAAATTAATTTCCATGATTAGTCAATTAATTCAAAGTTTAATTAATAAATTAGAACATATAGTACGATCTTAATCATACTAATATAATTGGCTGAGAAAATTTTTATCATCGTAAGGATCGTCCTGGACAAACCTTGATTAGATTGAACTTTTCGTACAATACAATATTAATTGTACTTGACGATCGACGGAGACAATTCTTGATCATTCTAGAGATCAGCTTGGACGAACTGAAGTAAATCTATTAATTGTATTGTATGCACCATGATTCGTATTGTACTATCAGTTTAAGATTCTTGAACTGATCATACTAGAGTTCATTCGTCATATAGAACATACTGAGATTTTTGAATTAGTCGCACTATACGATTCGCATATCGTATTATACAAACAAAGCCGACTGAATTGAAAATGTAGGCTTTTATGGACCCTTGTATTTAAATATCTCTTATTTCATGTAAAAGAATCTTGTCAATTTTTTTGTGAGAGAATCTCTATAAGTTAGGGTTTGAAGAGAGAGTAATGGTCTTAGGAGAGAGAGAGCTAAGGTTTTGAGAGAGAAAAGCCTTATGAGGTCAAGGGAGTGTGTGAGAGGGGTTCTACATAGTTGCTCCATGAAAATTCACCTTCTTCCTCCAAGAGTTATCATTTTTCTTGAGGGAAAATCCAAGAAGTGGCTCGTGGCGTCAAAGGATCCAGCTACTCTGCCACATAGGGTTGGTAAAAGAGATTCATGTTTTTTGCCTCACCAGGAGGGTGAAAAGGATTTCAACTTCTTCGCCGCACCGTGGAAGTGTAGAAGTGATTTCATAAGAACTTCTCCACCTTACCGTGGGAGATAAATGAGGACTCCAAGTAATGGACGTAGGTCAAGATTTGACTGAATCACCTTTTTATTTAGCACTTTGATTTTTCACATTTTTAATTTCTTGCATATTATATTCTTGGAAACCTGGTTTGAAAGTATTGTGATTGCTTTGGATTAATTTTTGTGATTAAGAAAAAATATTGAAGATTAAGAAAAAAATTGAAGATAAAAAAGAATAAAAATATCTTTCTATTCATTTTTCTACAAAATCAAAAATACATATTTTATTAAGTTATTTGTTGTTTGCTTGTACTTGTGTATTTGGTTAAATTTTTTTTCAAAGGATAGTTTTTGAAAAAGAAAAGTTTTTTAAAACACTAATTCACCCCCTTCTTGGTATACCTTGAGCAGTTCAACAAGGTTTAACAACCTCATTTGAACTTTCATGATTAAAAGACCAAATGATTTATAAAATTTGTGTGTTTCTAATTAAAATGAAAGTCTCGATGAGATACATCTAATGAGCCCAAGATTGTTTAACTCTTATGTCATTAAGGTACTCAAATACTTAGAAAAATTCAAGTTATAAACGTGTTTATTCCATGCCACTTGATGGACCATTTGGAAATTTTGACTAAATTAATTAAAATACCAATTCAAAATTTGTAAATAGATTCTCATTCTGAACTTAGAATTGGAGAGCTCATAGATTTTAAAAATTTTAGAGCTCTTCTAAATAATTGATGCTAACAATTGCCATCTGCAATCAATGTCATCTCACTATCATTGCCAACAATATTGATAATCTAACACGAATATTGATCCCCATATTTCAAATCCAACACTGACGCTCGATGCTAATTACTCAATTATTATCAATCGTTGTGCTCGCTAACACCTAAAAAACTTCCACCTATCATTAACACCAACACTAATGCCCAACTTTGATACCAGTATTAAACTCAATGTTGATTAAATTATCTCTGTCCTTTCTATTGCACTTCCAAGTTAGAGAGATATAGTCCATATTTTTAGAGAGAGAGATTTTGAATTTCTGTTGGATCTTCTTTCATGGGCATTCCAGCGTCCTCCAACACGACCATGGCGGTGCCTGATTGGTAAACTTCATCGTCAGTCATCCCCTCCGTTCATCTTGATTGTACTTCTTCAATCAAGAGTTCGAGCCTGTGTAAACATGCAGATGGTGTTCCATTGGTTATCAGAGAGGTGTCAGATGTTCCAAAACCCTCAAAGATGAATTCATACAAAGGAACGGTCAAGAGTGTGTTGGAGGATGTGTCCCGTAAATCATCTTCTTCATCCAATAAAGTCAAAATTAATAGATTCATTCAGGAGGCTCACTTAGACAAAGATGCTTCATCGTCGGTTGGTCCAAGTTTGAAAGCTAATAGGTTCACCAACTCTGTGATTGATTTGTAAAGCTTGTTTCAAGAAGAAGGCAAATATGGATCTTGATAGAAGAAGTTATTCTTTCGACTATTTTTAATAATGTTTTTAAGAATGACTGTGATGAAGTCTCAAATAATTCTAAACTTCATGAATCTGCTGCTTGTGCTGAGAAATCTATTCCTAATGTGTGGAAAAGGCCTCCTAACATCAAAGTGGTTTCTTCGGATATTAATGTTGAGATGACTGAGGATGGGGTTGCTATCAAATTAGACCCTAAAAATGAAGAAGCTAATATTCATAGACTTTGGAACTCAGTGGTTATCAAGGTGTTTGGCAATTTTCTATCATTAGCATGACATTAAGAAATCAGTGGAGGAATTTTGGTTCTTTCCACTTAACAGTCTGGGATTTTAATAGGTCCTCTGTTCCTTTCAATCTGAGGAAGCGAAGCAATAAATTCTTAGTAGAGGATCATGGTTTGTAGGTAATCATATCATTAGTATGGATAGTTGAAATCCTCACTTTTCTCCATAAAAAATGAAGGGTTTATTTTTGCCAATTTGGATCTATTTGCCACATCTCACTTTAAATTGTTGGGATGATAAAATATTATCCGGATTGCTTCTAGGGTGGGTACTCCTCTTTACTTGGATGACATTATGTTTAATTGGGGTATGAGGGAGTTTGCAAGAAATTGTGTTTGAATTAATTTGGATGCTCAAATCCCTTTGGAGCTTGGATTGAAGGTTCTCATGGGAGATTCTTTCAAAGAATTGAAAATAAGAAGATATCGTCTTTTTGTTTTAATTGTGGCAAAATAGATCATAATCATTCCAACTTCAAGATGAGTAATGGAGGAAATATTCATAAGCAGTCATATGTTAGTTCAATGAATCAAGACGTTGGCATAGAAAATTAGGTTATAGTTGAAGATCCAAAGAAATCAGTATTTGCTGAACCTGGTGGTAAGAAGATTAGCAATGAAATAAACTCTTATGGCTCATGGATTCATGTAAACTATAAGAAGAAGTTTTTTTAAATCTGCTAATTGACCCATTACATCATTTTATCAAAAGAAACCGGTTTCAAGAGTCTCAGTTACTCAAACTAGAAAGAATGTTGAAGATTTTAGTGGTGCTGCCTTAGAAGAATAGAATTTGAAGATAGAGTTTGAGAAGGTGAATGATGTTGTTTCTAGTTGCTGAAAGAGAATGGTAAAAATCATGTTACAGTTGCCCTGAAACCTACTAAGGTTGATGATGTGAAGAATCGAGGTGCTATTGATGTTTTAACTCTAGAATTTGGTTTAGTTAAAGTATATTCAGAAACCTAAACTATTGCAGTTAATAATGATTTCTACTTAGAACTTGAAGAAGCTCTTGATAGAAATAATTATGCTCAAAATTATGAAGGATTGAAAGGAGTAAAATCTCAATAGGTGATTCCAGAGCTTGATCAAAAGGCTCAAAGTTTTGCTTTATTAACTTCTGAGATTGGAATGAATGGTTATGTAAAAGATCACAATGCTAAATGTAATCCTAGAACTGTTAAGGATGAAAAGATTATTCCAAAATCTATTCAACATTAGATGAAGCTTTCTAAAGAGGTGAAGTTGCTGGGTCCGATTAAGGGCAGTCAAAGAACAAGAAAAGGTGAAGGAGGTAATGAAAATGCTGGTGCCTCATCCCCATTTCATCTTTAATGTCTTCTATGATTTTTTGGAATTGTAGGGGAGCTAAGAAAAAGGAAGCTTCTCATTATTTGAGGAGTTTGACTTTTGAGAATGATGTTTTCTTCATTGGGTTAATGGAAACTAAATTAGAAACTTTGGATAAAGTTGAAGTTTGAAGAATTGTTGGTGATGATTGGGATTTTTTCCATTATGCTACTCATGGAACATTGGGATGTATTCTTGCTTTTGGAAAAATAAGATTTCATCCTTTTCTATTTTGAATTCATCTAACCAATGTATAGTTGGGAACTTAATCTATCATAAAGTCCTTTCACTAATAGTTTCTAATATTTATGGTAACAAAGATCTTTATGAAAGACGGAAATAGTGGAAATTGATTGAGGAACAAACGATGAGTGAAAATCCTTGCATTATAGGAGGTGACTTTAATTGCTTGTTATCAAAGCAAGAGAAGAAAGGTTGAGAGAGGTTCTTGTTCTCTCAAATCCCCCAAGAGATAAAGGAGTTCATCACTAGGAATAATTTTCATGATATTGGTATGGTTGGCCCCAAATATTCTTGGTGCAATAACAAGGATGGCCTTACTCATATATGGGAGAGATTTGATAGAGTTTTCTTAAATTCTAAAGCACTGATGTATGTTCCTTTTGCAGTGATTAAACATCTCCCAAGAGTTGCATCTAAGCACTATCCATTGTTACTCAATTTAACTAATTCTAATGTTACTAAGTATAAAGAAATTAGATTTGAGAATATATGGTGTTCTTATGAAGCTTCGAAGGGTATTGTTGCTAAAGCTTGGAGTAAGAGAGATTACGGGTCTGTCGCATATGTCCTTAAGAGGAAGTTTAACATATCCCTTAAAATTTTGTACTTTTGGAATAAAAATAAGTTGAAAGAACTGACCAATCTTAAGCTATCGCTACAAAGTGAAAACTTACTTTTACAAGAAGAGAAAATAAAGCTAAAGGTGTTGAGCCTAGAAGAATTGATGATTTTAAGGAATAAGGTTCATGAATTGAATGTTACCCTTGCTAGAATTGCTACTTGGTGGCGGCAACATTCAAAGACACAATGGATGGAAGAAGGTGATCAAAATTCTCATTTTTTTCATGCTTATGCTACTGCAAGAAGAAATGGTAACATGATTAATCAATTATCTTATCCTAACACATTCTTGAGACAGATCATGAAGTTTTACTTTCAGCTTTTGAGGAGTTCTTTATGAAAAAATGAAAAAGGCGCAATTGTCAACTAACTAATTGGACATCCTTTGAACTAGAAGATCAGTTAGATGAAGACATGAAGAAAGATTTGAGTTTGGATTTTACTAAAGATGATCTTTATTCTACTGTTGTGAAGTTGAGTAACAACAAGTTGCCAAGTATTGATGGGGCAAATGCATGCTTCTTTAAGTCTTTTTGGAGTATTGCAAAGAATGAAACATGCAATGCTATTAATGACTTTCTTATTTCAGGCATCATGCTAGAATACTGGAAGGAGATGATGGTGGTGCTTATTCCTAAAGTTCATAATACCTCATAGTTTTCTAAGTTCCTTCTCATAAGCTTATGCCAGACTATTTACAAAATGGCTTCGAGTATGATTCTAAGTAAGCTACAGATTTGTCTTCCTAGCATTATTTCTGAATTTCAAGGAGCTTTTCTTCTCGGTAGAAATATTTTTGATAATTACCTTTGGGCTCATGATATTTTGAAAAGAATGAGATTTTCCATTACAAAATTGGGGTTTATGCTTTTGAAACTTGACATGGAGCAAGCCTATCATAGTATGACTTGGGATACGTTGAATCAAATATTGAAAGTACGGATTTTTCATACAAGATAGTAAATTTGGTTATGCAATGTGTTTGCTATCCGAAATTCTCCACTAAGATTAATGGGAGGATGACAAAGTGGATAACAGTTGAATGTGGCTTTAGACAAGGCTATCCACTGTCTCCACACCTATTTATTTTGAGATGGAATATGGGATGATGAAATTAAGAGGAATGCCTCCCTTCATGGCGAATACTTAAAGAAGGTGCTCATTTTTTTAAGCCTATTATAAGATGTCAAGTATATTTTGTCTCTAAAATTGACATCACAAAAGATGTTTAATTGCTTGATAAATGTTTGAGGAGATGACCTACAACCTGTAATGTTACAGAGCTTCAAGATAAAAATATTTCTTTTCTAATTGATGAAGAAAGAAGATGGAAAGGAGATGTATTGGAGATTCATTTCTTTAAAGAAATGGAAAACTTAATTTTACAAACTCCTATCTTTACTGATGCTGATGAAGATAAGATTTAATTAATCAATTACAATTTAGGTATATCGGTAACTGAAGCATAAAGGCTTTATCTTCCCTTGGGCTAGAGCGCTTTGGACTCACGAGGAAAGCCTCAGCGGAGAACTTGAATAGAATGTTGGAAAGATCACCATCCATAGTTGAAGCAACTTGCTTGGTCGGCTCAGTAACTTCCCCACGAGAGATAGGGGTAGTAATTTTCTTTCAGCAATATCAATATTGAAATTCTTCTTCTTTAGTCTCCTAGATTTTCTAGAAGTAACGAGACTCCAAGGCCCATAAATTTTAGGATTATGCCCTTCATTCGCACTTTGCGAGTGTGTAGTTTCCAAATGAGGTGGATGGAGGGCTGACTCATTAGAAGAGGGTTACTGTTGTACTTGCTGAAAATAGAATTTTCATGCAATTCAGCATAACAACTTAGGGGTTGTTGCATGGGCTGCGTGGAAGCTTAAGAAACATTGGGGCACTGACTTAAGTTGTGCCCAATAAAGCCACAATGGAAGCAAAGGTTAGCTATCCCCACATATTCAACTCTTTGGAAGAACTTGCCATGAAGCCCAGAGATCCAAACTCCAGGAGGGAACTTGGCACCAAGATCCATCCTCAAGCAAACTCGAGCAAACACATTTCTCCCCCAAGAGTTAGTTTGAGCATCAACACATAGAGTTTGACCAAAGAAAGATGTAATCCGAGCAAGTTTTGTGTAGTCCCAATACAAAAGCGTTAATGAAGGAAAGTGAATCCAAACTAGGGAAGACAAACCCACCAAAGATTGAGGAGAGAAGGAAGCAGACCAGCGATCCAAAACAATAATAAACCCACCAACAACCCACGGACCTCCCAAAAGGATAGCATCATGAGCCTCGCCAGATTCAAAAAGACAAATTAGATCATCTAGAGAGATGAAGATGAGTTGAACTTATCCAAAAATAGACCATTTACTCTTCAATTCGTTACTTAGCACAAAGAAAGGCAATCTACATTCAAAGAGCTTACTCACTAACCCTCTTTCAAGTCTATCCAAGTTAGCATGAGCATATTCCATGTTCAAAGTCATAGAACTACCATCCTCCAACATAACTGCTGCTTTAGAGACATCATCAATTTTGTAGACTTCCGACCTATTCCATGCATTGGGGGTACTTGTCTAGGTTGAGAACTAAAAGGAAGCTTGGAGGGCTATTGGGAAGAAGCATTTTAGTTATCCAAACAAGCCAAATTCTTTGAGGCATTTAAATAAACACCATATGTACATTTTGCAGATTGTGAAACCCCATGAATGGCTGCATCAATTGGCTTTACACAGCTTCCATCAAACACAAAATAAATAGTAGAAATCAATAGGTCATTGAAGTCCTTACATTCCATTGCAATTACATCTCCAGAAATGTCCAAATCATAGGACATAATAGTAGCTGAACTGACCATAACCAAATCAGAAGCAGAATCCTTCACGAATGTAGCATTCAGACTTCCAATGGAGCTACATCTGACCTTCCCTAACTACGGAGGTGCGATCTCCCTAACCTCTTGAACTCAAAAAGGGAGAGATCGAGGAACTGCCAACTAAGCGATGAGTCTAGTTGTGAAACAAAACTGGATGGAAAAGGTTCGCACGAAGTTGCAAAAGAAAAACATTTGGACCCTAAAGAAGAGTCACAAACAAACATCATTATAGAGAAGATTTTTCTTTGGTTCCTTAAAGGAGAAATTGGTAGCTATCGGCGCATGTTCACAAGCTCCATAATCCATACCTTCTAAAATAGTCCAAAACTTACCATTCCATGTAGCTTTCTTACCACCAGTCCCCTCGCCAGTGTGAGGAGTGGAAAGACGGACACTCCTCCTTACCACCCTTCACCGAATAGAGCCAACGATCCTATCTAAACTCATATTTACTTTGATTATTTTCTTCTTCTCTGTGATTTACCCACCCAAAGGAATCTTACAATATTATTTAAAAATCTCAAAAGATATAAATCTTAAAAGGTCTAGGATTATCTAAAATTTTTAAAGGAAAATATCTTAAAAGGAATAAGTATACACACAACCTCAAAAGACAAAAGCCTCATAAGGAATATATACACCTATACTCTCAAAAGACGTGTCTTATAAGATAGAAGGTTATCCAAAAAATCTCAGTAGACAAACCTCAGAAGCTACTGGTAAACTAAAAATCTTGAAAGGCTAAAAGCATTAAAAGGTACAAGTGCAAAAAATCTCAGAAGGTTAAAATCCGTAGAAGATATACATAATTTCAATTTACCAAACACCTTAGAAGGTTGAAAGCTACAAAAGGAATAAATTCCTTTAATCTAGTTGTTCTAATTGGGGGACAATATCTCAAGTCATATCTAAAAAATGCTTAAAAAATTTAGTTTCTTCTTGGGGCAATTTCACAAATCAAAATTATTCTTACTTGAAGATGGAGTTTAATTATTTCAAATAAATTGAAAGGAATCATCAAGCTAATATAAACATCTCAAAGTTATATACATTACTGTTTGATTTATATGATGCCAACATATTATAACTCTACATTAAATTCAAACTTTTTGTCTTCTTCATCTAATATAAGGATCTGAAAGTAAAACTCTATGAATTAATGTACTTTCATCAACATTATATGTACATCTAGCATTGTAATAATTTGTAATGAGGCCCAATTTAGAGCTTCAAAATATGGCAAAAAGTCTATCAAAATCAAAATAATCGACATTCCTTAAAGACAAAGATGAAAGCTATACTACCAAGATATAAATCTTAAGTATCACTTACAACTCTGCATGAAGAACATACTCTTCTTCACAAAGAGGGGCACTTGAGCTTGATAGGGATAGAATAGACCTGTCAATATTGGACCCGACCCGAAAACCCGACCCGAACCCGACCCGAAAATTTCGGGTTCGGGTCAACCCGAACCCGAACCGGGTCGGGTTCGGGTTAGAGATTTCGACCCGTTTGTAAAACCGGGTCGGGTTCGGGTTGACCCGGAAACCCGAAATCGACCCGGTTTGACCCGTTTTTAATTAATTTTGGAGGATTTTAATGAATTTTTATGAAATAAGTAAATAATATTTCAAAAAATTATAAATATTATTACTCAAATTAAATTAATCTTGGTTTATTTTAAATTAATTGAAGTAAATCTACCCTTAATTTGATTTAAATTTAAGTAAAATGAATTAAATAAAAAAAAAATTAATTAAATATACCCGAAGCGGGTCGGGTCGGGTTGACCCGGACCCGAAGCGGGTCGGGTTCGGGTTCGGAAAACCGACCCGTTTGCAAAAACGGGTCGGGTCGGGTCGGGTTGAACAGTGTCGGGTCAATTTCGGGTTGGACCCGAACCCGACCCGTGACCCGTTTTTGACAGGTCTAGGATAGAACCTATTCAAGATAGTGGAATGCCTTCAATGCAAAAAAAAAAAAAAGAATAGAAGAAAAAGAAATGGGAGCAAGAAAAAATTCTTCTACATAAAGAGGGGCTTTGGAGCTTGATAGGGGTGACTGCCTATTCAAGATAGTAGAATACTACTAATATAAAAATAAGAAGGAAAAAAGAAAATTGGGAATAATAATAAATTTATTTAGATAAAGAGGGGCATTAAAGCTTGATAGAAGATATTTCTTATTCAAGATAGTAAAATACCTTTAATGTAAGAAAAAGAATATAAGACGAAGAAAAAGGGGACAATAGACAATTCTACTACACAAAGAGGACTACTACAGCTTGATAAGGGATAACATCTATTAAAGATAGTTGAATGACTCTAATGTAAGAAGCAGTGGAGAAGAGAAAAAGAAGAAGGGCAAGAGAAGATTAGAGAGAAGAAGTGATGCAAATGCCTCCTCTCATAAAGGTATTTATAGTTAAAGGGGGAAGATAAGAGTTTCAAAACTTTAATTGAGAGAGTTATGAAGCATTAAGTAAGAGATTTATATGAATTTATGAAAAATAGTTACATGAATTAATAGAGGGGAGTTACATAACTTTTAATAAAAATAAATTCTCACTCTTAAAATTTTAAAAAAAAAAATCAAAAAAGAAAATAAAAAATAACAAAAAAAAAAGAAGAAAACTTAAAAATCTTTCCATAAAAAAGGGAGGCTCTAAATGGCGCTTAGGCCAAGGTGCCCAACTGTGCCAATTTAACAATCGAATAGTGCTCGTTTCAGTGCAAAAGGGTGCGGACAAGACTACGTAAGAGAAGGCCACCAACGCTAATGTAAGTAGTGTGTGGTTTGTCATCGGCCAACACAATGGGCCTAAAGTGGTTTGGCCAAATTTCCATCCTGAATTGGCCTATTCCAAATTTTTTGGATCCTTGAGACCATTTCGACATTTTGGACTCAATTTTTGGTACTTTAAAAGCCCAACAAAGCCCAATACACCCCTTTTTGAATAATTTTAGAGTGAAATACTTAAATATTTTTTAATTTGATCAACACATCGGCTTCATTAAAATCTTAAATTATAGTTAAGGATATTTTACTTGGTTCATGACACCAAGGGGAGGTCGACATTGACTTCTAGAGAGTGGTCGTTCGTTGAAATTATCTAAAAACTATAGCTTTATGTCGTAACATTTTGGTAGTATCACCATAAATTTTTGGACTTCACGAGATTCATCATCTGAAAATAAAGGGGCAAATGATACATCAACAAACGTCACCTTGATCAAATAGCAATCTTGAGACATATTTGAAGTAGAAGCTTTCAAAACTAGATTTGGAATCGTCCAAGCTCCGACCTTAGAAATCATACTATCAAACTAAATGTCTCGACAAGACGAACCCAATGACATAGCAATCGGCCCAATCCAAGTCCAAATGGTTTCGAAATCAAGGGACTAAAGAACATTTGGAAGCTTTAAATAATTAATTAGGTAACCAAATAATCTTCGAACATAACATGCTCATATCAAGTCGAGCGGCTTGATGAGATGAATCCAATGAGCCTAAGATTACTTAATTGTGACATCATTAAAGTATTTAAATACTAAATGAAAGCTATATAATTGGAGAAAATAATACATAACATTTTATGAAGCACTCCAACTTTACCCAAAATTTTCTCTATATTTATGGAGCATCTCACTCCCAAGAAACTTATAAATAGTCTTTCATTCTACATATAAAAGAATGGAGGAGAAAGAGAGCTATAGAGAGAACCCTATTGCATTTTCAGCCATCACTATCGACGATCAGAACCAGTTATCGTAAAAAACAACCATCATCACCACTGATGACCGACATCAGAAATCACCACCATCTCCAGAATAATGACAAAATTTGACACTGCTATAGGGCATATTTGTCCATCTGTGGACATCTATTTTCTATAATCCTTATTGGAAAAATTAAACCATGTTATTGGATATAGAATGTCCCTCTATATATGATTGATCTTTGTACTCTCCCTATTTTTTAGCAGTGAGGAAAGGAGGATTATTGTATCACTTGATACATAGTGAATTTATAACTAAGTCACCCTTTCCGAATTTCCACTTATAAAATTCTCTAGTCATACTGCTTTCATTTGTACATACTGAATCTTTGTATACTGCTAAGACGTGAAGCACATATTCTACCGAGTCAAAATTTTTAGCACGTAATAATATTAATTCGGACTAACTAATATTTTAATAATTAATCTTATTAATAGCTAAAAATTTAATATGAGCATTATAAATTTATCACATTAATTTGTTTAAATTCACTCCTAGGAGAGGCATTAAAAAGTTTTAGAACAATATTTTGTAAAATAGGTAAAGAATGGTAGTCAAATACATCTATGACAATTAATTTTTAATATGAAGTGGTGAAAAATATGCTCCATAAAGAAGACCAATTTTGATTACCCTCACTAAGAGATCAAGAAATTGGGATAAAAAAGATCTATTATAGCAAATCTAATAAATATTTACATTCTCATGTATAAATCTCATCTAAATTAATCATCTTAAATTCAGATTGTATTATCTAATAATTTCGCAGAATTTATTTAAAATTTAATATCTCCTATGCCAAATAAATTTCAAATTATAGTCCACATAATTTAATTGAATCGGATTTACGAAATTTATTAAATCCAACTTGCATTGTATGAAGCAACATTAATTGTTCGAGTACATTATTAACAAAATTTATGATTAAAAAAAAAGAAAAATAATAATGTGAGCGAGCAATTGGTGCAAATCTATCTCTGATGTCATTTTCGTCAGCAAATTTAGCACCACGTCAACGGCTCCAATTATAAAATCAATATTTGAAATTTGCTGATCTATTTATTTAAAAAAGAGCACTACAGAAATTTATATAAATTAAAAAATATAATTATGTCGAAATTTTGAAAAGAGAATAAAAATAAAATTATTTTAAGCTTTGTAGGAATGCAAACTTATTTAATATTTTAGTAAAAAAAATTAAATTTATAATATTTGCTGTTACAATATATTTTCATTATTAATATAAATATATTATAATTTATTCTATTTTACTATTAATATGTAGACATTTTTATATAAATAAAATTTTTTATTCAATAAAATTTTAAAATTTATACTTTATGCCCTGTTGCATTGATGAAATCCAATTTCCTTACAAAAGTATTCGTCAGCAGCCATGCTTGTAGACTACGATGCGAATCAAAACAGAATATTCCCTACCCTACAATAAGAAGGAAAAAAAAAGTCAAAAGATGCTGAATTGCTTTGGAAGCTCGGTTATGAGACTAATGGCACAACTAGTAATTACTGATTCAGAGAAATTAGTAACTTTTAATTCAACAAATTGGGGTAGATGTATCCGTTAGCGTTGGGTTTGTCAAAAAAAAACATCAATGGTGGTGCTTGTTTTGGGGTTAGCACAAATTTGTAGGTGGTCTGGTCATATTGGATAAGTCAAGCTCGGTTAGGCCTAACCCAACTCAATCAAAAGATCGGGTGCCTTGTTTGCATGATGCACACGAGAAACTAAATCTACCCCTAATGGATGAGATCGGGCTGTGACCATAATATCATAATTTTTTTTTCTTTCTACTATATTTTGGAAGATGTTTGGTGAAGATGTATGCCAGCTGATATTTGGAATCTATATGAAGTATGGTGATCTGATTTGAACGAATGTGATCCCTGATGAAGTAGTAGTTGATTTCTATGTATTATGTTCTTACATGAAGAATTGGGTTGTGTGCAAGAGCTAATACAGAGGTGTTGTCGCAGTGTGGAGAGGTATAGCAACAACAATGGATGTTGATATCTTGAAGTAGACGACGAAGCCAAAAAATTGTCAGATTTGGCTGAGGCAATAGCTCTATATTTTAACTTCGATAGAGGTTTCAGCTACCAAGGGTTGTTTCTTGACACTCCAAGAGAGAAGTGTATTGCCTTGGTAAGTGCAATGGTAGGTTGTTGATTTTCTACTCTTGGTTTCGGAGTATGAGTGATGTGTGGCTCATCTTTGGTTTTTGGTAGGCCAAGGTGAGTGGTGCCTTTTATGTATCGAAGAAGTCGTTTGAGTTGTGTCCAATGTTTGTTGAGGGATAGATACATGTATTGACATAGTTGCTTTGTTGCTAAAGAAATGTTAGGGTGAGTGATGGTTATGTTTTATAGAGAGACTGACTTGAAGTAACATAGTTAGATCTACGAAGGGCTAGTCATAGTCATATTGAAAAGCTGGTTTAAGAGTCATTGGGAAGATTAGTGATTTGCATTCCAAAAGCTAAATTTCTGCATTAGATCTTTAGAGTATTTTTGTTGATGAAACATATAACCAGTGGGGGTTTGTACAACCTTTATTCCAAGGAAGAAAGAGATGATATGAGACCTAGATTTAAGTGAGAATTGTTGCTTGAGATCTGATATAAAATTGCATATAAAATATTAATGGCTTCTTTTAATGAGGATGTCATCAACATATATAACTAGGTAAGTTTGAATACTATTGTGTCTAGATTAGTAGGGAGGGGTCTAATTTGCGGACGGTGAAATTGTAAGAGAGGAGAAATGTTGAAAAGATTTAAAACCATTGTCACAAGGCTTTGTTTGTGTCTGTAGATAGCTTCATGAAGTTTGTGAATGTGATTGAGAAGAGGAGAGTCAATGAAATTGGGTAGTCGCATCATGTAAGCTATTTATTGGAGTATGCCATGAAGAAAAAGCATTCGGCATGTCGAGCTAAGTGACAATCTAGGAATGATGAAGTGTGATAGCAAAAAGAAGGCGAATAGTGGGCATTTTTTGCAACTGAATTAAATATTTATAAATAATTTATGTCAAATTCATGCTTGAACCATTGAGCTACTTAGCATGCTTTGTGATAATGTACGGTGCCATTTTTTTAAGTTTGATTTTATATATCCACTTGCATCCAATAATGTTTTGATTTGTTGGTGGAGGGGCAAGTGACCAAGGCCCTTGTTACTGAAGAGTTGAAAATTTAGTTGTCTTTTTTGCTCACCATGTGGGTGATTTAGAAGCTTGAGTTTAGATGTAGGAACTCCTTGGAGGTAGAGGTGGTTGATAGTGTGAAGATCATTTGGGTTTGGGATGAACAATTTTCAGATAAGTTTGTATGGAGTGAGTATTGCTAGATGCTAGATGGAGTGGTGGTAAGGAATTGATAGATGCATAGGTGGGAGCATATTGAGGAGATGATGAGTGGTGGGCATCATATATGAGAAGAAGAAGAAGTTGAAGAAGGTTGGGTTACTGAAAGAGAATGTGCACTATATTGGGTGTAGGTTTTGTTGATGGAGAAGTGGTTGTGAGTATGGTAGTTGGAAGAAGAGTTAAGGGAAAGACAGAAAGAGTGTTAGCATTGGTTGCTGAAAGGGTAGACTGGTAAGGAATAGTTTTTAAAAAGACATTTGGAAATAAATTTTTTTCCAGTGAGCAAGTTGTTGTACCTTTAGCTGTGATGGGAAGAGGAATAACCTAGAAAGATGCATTTTGTTGAGTGAGAGGAGAGCTTGTTTCTTGAAAGATGTCGCATCTAAGGATAACAAAGATAACCAAAGATTTTTAAATGTGTAAGTGAAATGTTTTTTGTGCTGGCATTAAAAGGATATTTATAATGTAAATGCTGTGATGGAATCCTATTAATAAGATAGTTGGTTGTTTGAAGGAATTCAAGCAAGAAAGATTAAAGAAGATGAGCAGCATGGAGAAGAGCCAGAGATATTTCTATTTGGGTGATGTTTGTGTCTGACAACCCCATTTTGTTCAAGGGTATAGGGGCAACTAAATTGATGAGTTCACTACAAGAAAATTACCTTTTTTCTATTGAAAACCCAGTCACAAAATTTGATTTGCGACAATTTTTTTTTTGTCACCAAAACCATGTCACAAAATTATTTGCAATGGGAAAAATCTGTCAAAAATATTTATGATAGAATTTAAAAAATATAAATAAAAAATAGAAATTCAAACCTGACTGGATGCCTGCTAACCGAGCCGGACTGGCTGCCCATTGCCCTAACCAAACTACCCTCCTAAGTGGTTTCCCACTCCTGCCTAACCGCTTGACTTCCCGAGGCTGATCGCTTGCCCACTCCTACTTGACCGGCTACCCGCGCCTGACTAGCTTCCCACTCCCACCTAATCAAACTACTCGCATGACATGACCTACATGGGATTCGAACCTACTCTTCTTACAAACCAATCCCCTTATCTAGTCGACAAAGAGATAAAATATAAGAGAAAACTTTTTATTTTTTATTTATTTTATAACTCAGCTTGTGGCGATTTGTGACAATAAATTTAGCCACAAATTTGCAGCGAAAAATTTGTCGCAATCTATTACAAAAAAAAAAAAAGTCAAAATATTCTGTCGCAAATCTGTCGTCATTTTTTACAAAAAAAAATCATCATAAAGTCCTCCATAAATCCATAACTTTTATATAGTGGTTATGTCATGATTTTATGGTAAGTTTTGGATCTGGTGAGATGTTTATTCTCCTCCATCATCATATTGCAACATTTTGATGCGAGTGTTAATGAATTTTATAGCCATTAATAATTTCAACATTATGAAATATATAGTGGTTTCATCTTTAGAATGTATCAAAAATAGCTAATAAAATATGGAGAAGTCATCCACAAAGAGTATATAGTATTTAAATCCATTGAAAGAGGTGATTGGAGATGGTTCCCATACATCTAAATGCTACATACTTTTTAAAGAAGGAGAGCTTGCTTCTCTTGGCCACGTTACACGAATTGTAAAGAAATAAAGTAAAAGAGTTACAAGTAAAATTGAGTGATTTTCTTATTTTTGTTAAGATTGTTATATGAGAATGACCAAGTCTTGCTTATGTTAAGTGAAAACTATGTAGCATTTTATTTCCTTAAATTCTAGTAAAATATTATTTTCTTAGTTAATGTTGTGAAAGAAAGACTTGGGAAATGAAGAAAAAATCATCAATATTGTACTAGCACCACAACACCAGAGCTATTAGCATCATAGTGTTATCAATGCCCTAGCACCATACTAGTACTTAATAACGTCAAAGGCTTAGAAAAAATATCATTTAATTCAGTGCCTTAATGGAACAAAGGTCAGGCTGTAGCACTTCACAATACTGCAATGCCACAAATCAATATTGCAGTGTTAGAGTCTCAGGAATTTAAGCACTAGAGCACCAAACTGCACAATGCCACATCACCAAATTACACATTCAAGTGCCACAACTCAACTTATGAGCGCAATGGCGAAGTAGTTCACAAAATATGGAGACATGACAAATCAACCAAAAGATCCATTGATTTAGCTAATAGTTATACTGGACCATTCTAGCACCACAGTGGAGCTTACATAGTAGCGTTGATGTGCTAATTCATATTGTAATGCTGCGACACCACCACATCGAGTGCCACCATGCCTGATTCAGTTTATATACTTAATATAAATAGTATTTTAGTATTTTTAATTGGGGTTCTATCATTTTAGTGAGTCATGAGTGCTTAAGTATAGTGCCACCATATAGTTAAGTATAAGGGGCACTATAGGAGAAAAAGATATAATAATTGGAGTGGTTGGCCTACCTTATTTTAAGAAAGCAAGTAATTAAAGATGATAGGAGTGTAGAGTGAAGTTTTACTTTCCTGCTGATATCTATTTATGTTTTTTCTCCTGGTACTTTTTTTTTGGAGCAATCAATGAATTTTGTTTTGTCTTAATTTAATTATGTGGCTAGCTAAAACTTCTAATTTGGGGCTAGAAATATGAAGTCTTATAAATTACTATTATAGACTTTTACAACAACAACAACAACATCAAGCCTTTATCCCACTACGTGGGGTCGCCTACATGAATCTTTTTTCTCCATTGTATCCTATTAAAATTCAAATTCTCGTTTAAATCTAATAAATAAAGGTCATTCCTAATATTTTCTAACCAAGTCTTTTTAGGTCTGCCTCAACCTTTCTTAACATAAGTCAAATCTAATGCCTCTACTCTCCTAACCGGGTCATCGGAAGGCCACTGTTTTATGTGACCAAACCATCTAAGGAGACACTCGCTAATCTTATCTTCTACTAGAGCTACTCTAACCTTTTCATGTATAGGCTCATTTTGTATCCTATCTCTAACAGTAAAGCCACTCATCCACCTGAGCATCCTCATCTCTGCCACACTTATCTTAGTATTATGCTTCTCTTTTAATGGCCAACATTCGGCACCATAAAGCATTGCAGGCCTCACCACCACCTTATAGAATTTTCCCTTGAATTTGAGGGTTACTTTTCTACACACAACAAGCCCGATGCATTCCTCCACTTCAACCATCCAACTTAAATTTTGCTGATAATATCCCCATCAATTTCACCATCTCTCTGAATAATAGATCCAATATATCTAAAACGTGTACTCTTATTAATGACTTGATCGCCCAAAGTCATTATCCCCTCACTAGGTCTATTACTACTAAAATTAAACTCTATATATTCTTTTTTAGATCTACTCAAGAGAAAACTTTTAGACTCTAAGGTTGACCTCCATAAGTCAAATTTACCTTCAACTTCCTCTTTAGTCTTATCAACAAGAAGAATATCATCAGCAAAAAGCATACACCAAGGTACCTCATCTTGTAAATGTCTAGTGAGAACATCCATGACTAAATCAAAAAGATAAGGGCTTAAGGATGATCCTTAATGTAACCCAACTGAAATAGGGAAATACTTGGTCAAACCACTTTGTGTTTGAACACAAGTAATAACTCATGCATACATATCTTTAATGAATTGAATATAAGTGTTATTAACTCCTTTCTTTTCAAGAACTCTCCAAGCTGCTTCAATTAATGGATATTTTAAATATCCCTCATTGTTAATTTAATCTATATAATGGCCATGTATAGAGTTAAACTATATTATTTTATATTACATCGATGAAGAGTATTGAAATAATTAGGAGAATTAATGTAACTCTTTCATGTCTAGATATAAGATGTTAAATATTCTAGAGTCTATGAAGAAATAATAACTGCATGTGGGCTATAAACCTTTCCTTCACTTCCTTATAAGCTCGATATAAATATAAGGATGCATAAGATCTGATTCATAACCAACATAAAAGAGTATACTTAGGAAAGCTTTGAAAATTTATTTTCATTAGGATGAAGCTCTTTATCTACCTATATCTTATCTTTCTTTTGCATATCTTAGTATGGAAATAATCTAAACTTAATTGTTATTATGTATGATAAATCTTGTTGTATCTAAAGAAGAAAGAACTAGAACAATTATATAGAAGCAGTACACTTTCTTGTGGGATCAACACTATCTTACATCACTTTTATTACTTGATCAATACATGTACTTGTATTATTTTATGGGCATTTGTATCATAGAAAACTTAAGCATATTTCATGCACCTCGTTCTACCCGCCTATCAATTTTTGGTATTGTTGTCAGGGATGTAATATGTGTTCTTACAATTGTTTATATATTGGTGAAAAAGCTACACATTTAATCCAACTTGTAACTTTTTTTGTTATCATTGTTCTTTTGTGAATCTATGAATATGTGAATGTTTACATCTTATACTTTTTCTTAATTTGTTAATTGCATTTCAATTTCTATTTGTTATTGGTGAATGCGTAGTAGAGCTAGTAAGGAGCCCTTATTATTTGACTTAGAAAATTAAAAAGGCCCTTACAAAAATTAGAAGATAAAAAAAATGTATCATTAGGAATGGCTTAACCAAATCTAGATTAAGACCATCCTAGATTTCTTAGGGAGTATGTCAATCCTATAGTAAATGAAATTCATCCAAGTATCAATCGACCAACTATCAAAGCACATAAGTTTAAGCTGAAACCTATCATTATTTAGATGGATCTAAATTTCTAATTTCAGGGAACACTTATTGAGGATCCCAACCTACACTTAGTTAGCTTCATAAAAATTTGTACAATATTCAAGTATAATGGTGTCAGTGATGACCCTATTAGACTTTGTTTATTTATATTTTTAGTAAGGAACAAAACTAAGATATGGTTAAATTTCTTTCTCCTAGGCTCCATAACCACTTGGAATGAGTTGCCACATAAATTTCTAGATAAGTATTTCTCGCCTTCTAAAACTCACAAGCATATGAGAGTTGGGAAATATTCAAGGAGATGCTTAGAAAGTTCCCTCATCACGCCTTTCTAAATTGGTTGATTATTCAATTTTTTTATAATGGGCATGTAGGACCCGCTAGATTAAATATTAATGCTACAGTCAGAGGTTATTTAATAACAAAGCCTTTTGAATTAGCTTATGACTTGATATAGAATATGGAAACAAATAATTTTCCACTGGCCTTTTAAGAGGATGAATCCTAAGAAAGTAGCAAGTGTTTATGAGTTGGATGCTTTTTTAAATTTAACAACTAAGGTTGCATCCATGTCTAAAAATTTAAATAATTTAAGAGTTATTCTAGTTTAGGATTAGCTATGCATTTGAATGAGCTTGATTTGAATTTTATTGGTGAGAATAATGCTTAAGAGATTGAAAAAGTGAATTTGGAAGACAAAACATACCCTATTCTAATACATATAATCCAGGTTAGATGAACCACCCTAACTTTTGCTAGAATAATAATATAGGAGGACATAATCAATGGAATGAATGTTAATATAATTCTAAAGAAAATTAGAATAATCGTTAACAACTTATAGAAATCCAAGCTCTTATTTTCCCCCATGCTTTAATCAAAATACTCAGTTCAAAGATAAGAAGATACCTTTGGGAGAGGTTGTTATTCAAATGGGAAACTAATTGTAAAGCCAAGCTGCTTCAATTAAGAACTTAGAAAATTAATTATGACATCTTTTAGTAGTAGACTCCATGGAACCTTGACCAAAAACATTCAAGTTAATCCAAAGGACAAAGGGAAATTTCATAGCTTGGAATATTTGAGGAGTATTAATGACAATACCCATCCAAAATTACATATCTAGATAAGTTCTAAATATTATAAACTTAGCATTCCTTGGGAGGCAACACAATTTGTTGATGTTAGAACTTAGTTTTATTGTTTATGTTTTTGTTTGTTTGTGTATTTCTTTTATTTATATTTCAAAATAAAAAAAAAATGTTATATGTGTGTTAAATGTGAGTTACTAAGTATGATTATGACTAAAATAATTTTATGTTAATTTTTTAAGAATCTATAAAAGATGCAACTTTAATCCAGTACTATAGAGTTGGATCTTAGAGTGCTGCATCATCTAAATCTGGTGCCTCTAAACTAAAGTCTCAAGAAAATTAGCATTGTGTAATGTTGAAGCACTATTTACTTAAGCAACATAGAGTTACTTCCACTCATACCACACTCCAATGCTAATACATATAGCACCATAGTGCAAAATTTATATTTACTATAATGTTGATATAATTTATTAAACTCTACAATGCAAAAATAAGTTCTTTCATTATTAATCTTTATGGAGTACTTAAAGGTTGCATATAGTGCCACAATATTAGGTAAAAGCTATAAATATTAATTATAGCCCACAACAGTGGTCTTTTTTAGCACTGTCACAACACGAAATGTACTGTTACTAGTGGACAACATCTGCCGTTAAATATGCCAAAATTTTCCATTTTCTAGTGCATTTCAGCCTAAAAGCATCTAACGGCAATTTGTGGTGGGATTTCTGATGTAATTCTGACTTAATTTTAACCATTGCAATTTGTGCATCAAAAAAATATTAATCGAAGTAATTCTACCATAAAAAAAATTTTTGATGGCATTTTTGTCATAATTTTGGCAAAAATAGGATGCTAATATATCATCTTCTTTAATCAATTTTCATCATTTAATCCGTTGGTATTTTCAATGCAATTGTATGTGTGAAGTACCGACAAATAATCCACCACCTCGAGCCATCGCACAACTATTGACGGATGGAACCGGTAAAGTTTCTACCGGACATTCTGGCACAAAAGTGCATTATAAAGGTTGGCCTACATAATTCAAGTTTACCTTCAGTTTAAGGGGGAATTTTCTATCACACAACAAGGCCCAATGGCCAATAGTCTAGTGAGAACATCCATAACTAAATTTTCTCTTCTATGTAACACTTAACTTAAAATTATGCTTATTTTTATTGGCCAATAGTCTGCATTATAAAGCATTACAGGTCTCACCAACATCTTATTTAATTTTCCCTATAGTTTGAGGGGGACTTTTCTGTCACACAACAAGGACCAATGCATTCCTCCAATTCCTCCAAAAATGTGTACTCTTATTAATGACTTGGTCTCCCAAAGTCACAATCCCCTCAGTAGGTCTATTACTACTAAAATTACACTCCACATATTAAATTTTAGATCTACTTTTGTAAAAACATTTAGACTCTAATGTTGACCTACATAATTCAAGTTTACCTTCAACTCCCTCTCTAATATTAGAAATAAGAAAAAGATCATTAGCAAAAAGCATATACCAAGGTACATTCTCTTTCAAATGTCTAGTGAGAACATCCATAACTAAAGCAAAAAAGCATACACCAAGATACATTCTCTTACAAATGTCTAGTGAGAACATCCATAACTAAAGCAAAAATCATACACCAAGGTACATTCTCTTGCAAATGTCTATTGAGAACATCCATAACTAAAGAAAAAAAAGCATACACCAAGGTAAATTCTCTTGCAAATGTTCAATGAGAACATACATAACTAAAGCAAAAAAGCCTACACCAAGGTGCATTCTCTTGCAAATGTCTAGTGAGAACATCCAAAACTAAAGCAAAAAAGCATACGCCAAGGTAAATTCTCTTGCAAATGTCTAGTGAGAACATCCATTACTAAAGCAAAAAGCCTACACCAAGGTGCATTATCTTGCAAATGTCTAGTGAGAACATCCATAATAAAAGAAAAAGCATACACCAAGGTACATTCTCTTGCAAATATCTAGTGAGAACATCTATAACTAAAGCAAAAAAACCTACACCAAGGTACATTCTCTAACAAATGTCCAGTGTGAACATCCATAACTAAAGCTAAAAGTATACACCAAGGTACATTCTCTTGCAAATGTCTAGTGAGAACATCTATAACTAAAGTAAAAAAGCATACACCAAGGTACATTCTATTGCAAATAACTAATGAGAACATCCATAACTAAAGTAAAAAGCTTATACAAATGTACATTCTATTGCAAATGTCTAGTGTGAATATCAATAACTGAAGAAAAAAAAGCATACTCCAAGGTACATTCTCCTACTAGAGGAAGGTCGCACACACGGGGTGGCGGTAATGCTTGGAATAGAGGGTAGATGGCAACTCCTGTGTGAAAGCCAATGGGTCAGCGGAGAATGTCAGGAGGAAAAAGTCACAGAGGCATTCAGTGGAGCTCACAACCACGAGCAGAGTGAACCAGAGCAGACCAAACTGAGAAGAGTGAAAGAAATGAGAAGAAATATGAAAGAGCGATCAAAATAGGGTCCTTTATGTCAAACTTTATAGCAAATTATCCGTCTATCATAATACTGGCAAATAAAACATC
This sequence comes from Dendrobium officinale, assembly GCA_019514585.1. Taxonomy (NCBI): domain Eukaryota; kingdom Viridiplantae; phylum Streptophyta; class Magnoliopsida; order Asparagales; family Orchidaceae; genus Dendrobium; species Dendrobium officinale. The sequence goes on from CM033692.1 coordinate 26,932,082, forward strand.
AGAAAATATTCATTGAGTTTAAGTAAGCTGACATAGTTTACGCCGGTGATTCATTTGGTAATTATCAACAGAATTTATTCCAAAATTGTATATATTAATGAAACCACTAGTAGTATATACGCTGATAAGTTAATGGAAAAAAGTTCACCGAAACAAGCGCTGTAAAATTACCGGCACATTTGTTACCAGTTAGGCCGCCGCTTTATCAAGCATATATGTTACTATCGGAAAGTCCAATGGTAGTAGCATATTTTCTTATAGTGTACAGTGCTCTCACATGTCAAATGCTATGGAAATTCCTTGGTCAAAAAAGCTATCAGTTCATTTTCTAACTCTTGCACTATAGTGCTATGTGTCATTTACACACAGTGCCACTATCAATATACATGTTTGTTGTTTAGTACTTTCCTAGCACCGTGGTGTTACTCTTCAAAGTGATGTAGTTCTTATTGAGTTTATATATATGAAGGGCATGTTTCTTTCATCTTCACTAAATTATGTGTTAATTTTTCTTTATTATTTCATATGTCTCTGTATTTTTCATTCAATCCTCTTAATTTCCTATAGCTCCTAAGGTTCTGGGTAGCAAGAAGAGAGTGGCATCCTTCTTTAATAGGAGAATTTTTATTTCAGCTGAAACCAAAGAGAAATACACCAAATTATTTGTAAGTAGTTAATCCATGAGAGATATTTTATAAATCATGGAGAAGTGGTAATGCAAATTATCATGAATAAGGGTTGGGAAAAATTATGTGAGGAGCATGGTGCTTATGTAATGATTATAGTGAAGAATTCTTTGGTAATGTGAATGAAGCCCAAAATAACCAATGCTTTAGGAGAGGAAAGTGGATACCATTTAATTTCCAGAGTAATAATCATGTTTATAACCTTAAAAATATTGATTTTGATGAGTATTCCTCCTTTATTTTAGCTCCCTTTGACTATCTGGAGTTGTTGAGAGTTTTGTGTCAGTGTAGGAGTGGAGTTATTTGAAAAGAAAGGGTTGGGAAGGTAATTTTTTTTCCTATATTTTATTTAACCCAATTGTCTAAGGCTTGAAACTATTTTATTTTTACTCACTTTTTCCTAGTAAAAATATTAGAAAGGTGACAAAGGATAGAACATTTTTGAGTTATGTTATTGAGTTTGTTCACTCCATTGATGTGGGAAAGCTTATTTATTCTTCCATATTATACATTATTATGGGTACCATGTTTATTAGATTAGGTCATCCCTCTCTTATCTATTCCATTTATGTTACTTCTAGTGTGAGAGTTGATTTTTCTGAGGAGAAACTATTTCCCATTTTTGCTCTTACCAAGAAAAAAAATAAAAGTCTTTAAGAAGAAAGGAGATAAGGATGAGGAAGAAGAAACTTATGAACTTAAGATAGCCAGTCTATTCATTAGTAGTTGATCAAGTTTAAGGACCCCAAAATCATTAAGAAAGCAGGTGATAGACGTGAGGGTAAAATAGAGAGATTTACCAATTTTTTATGAAGAGAACAAGGGATGGTAGGCCCATTATTTAGATATGCAAGATAAACATTACCATTACTGTTTTGAGTTTATTGAAGCATTAGTGGGATGTTGAACTCATCAATGTTTGACGTAACTAGGGCCTACCTGAGTTTAATTCTGGTGACTTAATGATTGGAAGGTTTCCACTTGTCAATTATATAAGTCTCAGTCAAAATCTAATCCAGTCCTAATCAAATACAATTCAACTTTTTAATTTACTCTACAGTTCAACTTTCAACCAACTTTCAATCAACCTTTAAATTATATCATATAAATCTCAATCATTCATTTGATTGTCACTGATATGGTTAGTTCAAAATAAACCATTCAAGTCCAAAATCTAATCCAAATGCTAAGTCCCCAAAGCAAATTACAAGGTTAGGTGTTCAGATCCTGAAACCCTTTCTAAATGATTTTTTGTGACCTTGAAATCTAGTCATTTGACCTATGAATCATGATATGCCAATTTTAAATTATTTAGACATGTCTCTAAGATAAACCCACCAAATTTTAGCTCAATATGAGGCTCCTAGTCCCAAAAACTGAATTGATTTCCAAAGGCTATAAAATCGTCAAATATTTACAACATATGCAACTAGACTTGCCACCATGAGGAATTTGACCTTGGAGCTTTCCTTAAAGCATCTCACCATATTCATGACATCTATTATGAATTGTTGACCAGTAATCCACACCTTGTTGGACCCAGCTTAATCCAAAGTTGGACAGGGGTTAAATTGACCAAAATACCATTTAAGGAGATTTTTGGTCTTTTCCCCCAAAGTTCAACATGGTCTAACCATATCAAACCTAAAACCAATTCCAATGAATCTTAAATATCATTAAGAAACAATTAGACTCAAACCCATCCTTTGGTTTGACCTAGTTGACCAAGTTAGCCATGGTAGACCAAAATGCCCCTTAAGGATTTAAATGGCCATTTTAAACCAAACGAACTCCTCTTGATTTGAAACAACTTCCATTGAGTTCACATGATCAATTTGAACTAATTGGATTCAACCCTTGACCCTAGGTCAACTTGGTTGACCAAGTCAATCAAGTTTGACCAACCATACTTACAATTTTAACCTTTTCAAACCCCCTTGACCAAGGCTTCTCCAAACCCATTCAAACCCATAGGATGATCCATTAGGTCTCTAGGGAAATCTCCTTGAGATCCCAAGGCTTTGGGCTCACTTGGGTTAGCTATTTGGATTTACCCAAGTGTTTAAAAAGAGGTTCCTTATGAGCCAAGTCTTACCCTAATCCAAACCAAATCAAACGAGTAGTGGTATTGGGTCCATCATGACCTAATGCACCTACCCTAGTTGACCCAGTCCTTGGGTCAACTCAGGTTGGGAATTGGGCTAGCCCAAAGGGGTCAAAACCACTATAGGTTGAGCCATTTCCCAACCTAGACCTCACCAAGATAAATCAACACTACCATTAGGTGGCCCTACCTCCAACACACCTACCCTAGTCAGCCCAACTCTTGGGTTAAACCTTTAGGTTAGCTCAAAGTGGTCAAAACCACTTTAACCTGAGCCATCTTCCACTATAGACCCAATTAGACCCAATTGGAACTTGCATTGGGTAGCCCTTGACTCAACCTTCTCCCCCATCAATCGCATAAGCTGGCTTAACCTAGGTTGCACCCAAATGGACCCAAACTATATAGGTTTGGGTCAATCCAAGCCCCATTGTTGAATTGATCTACTTCATGCTTATTTGAGCTCACCATTATGATGTCTAAACTCCCATCAACCTTTCCACCTAAGCCTAGCCCAACCAGTGGCTGGTGGCGGCAGAAGTAAATGGGAGAAAACTCCTATGGTCCCAACTCTCTCTGGCCATTAGTTCAAGTGAGCTCCAATGAAGCAATCTACATCCCACTCAAAGTCCTACCTCGTGCAATCCTTCTTCTTTGGTGTTTGAAGAAAAAGTGTTCCCCATCCTTCACTGAAGCTTCTTGACACAAAAACTCATTCATTAGGATTTTATATAGTGTGATAATCCATTCTCAAGCTCCCTAGTTAGGTAGTTTGGTCCAATGTGAAGGAAACCTTTACCCCAATGGATTTCCACTCTTGGATTAAAGGTTTCCATTGTTCTGATTCTCTTAATGAATTTTGGTGAGGTTTCATAGGCGTGATCCCTCAGATAACATCGGAGTGTCTTAACAGCTATAGGAATGAGTGAGAGGTGGAAGATATAATCAAAGCCGTTGATTTCAATCAACAGCTCTGATTAGATCCTGAGGTATTAAGAAGTTATTAATTAGAGCCATCCAATGAAATATCTAATAGTTGTAATTAATCCCACATTATCTAATTAGTCTCCATGGCCAATCACGCACTACCTGTTTAGAAAAGCACTTATAAGTGGGTAATTTGGCATTTTAAAATTATAGAAATTGCATGGATCTTTAAAAATTTATATCTCTCAATCCACTTAAACAAATTAGGAGTTATTAAGCTTATAGGAAAAATCTTAGAGAGATCTTCAAAAGCACTGTAGTCTCAAGTTGTGGAACTGCATGAAACTTAGTGAATTTCAATAGTTATATTATGGGTATTTTAGGATTTTCTCATGAAATTGAACTCACCACTACTTGAGACTTTGGCGAATTAAATTTAGGCATGTCTCTAACTTATCTAAATTTTCTTCCCCCTATTTTAATTGTGTCTAATGGCATGCCTGACTCAATTTATACTTACAGGTCATGGTTTGACCCCTTTGTTCAAATTGGCTTTATGATCTACTAATGGGAGTTAGGTATAGTGATTTGTTGTTTTAATTATGCTTAGGCTGGGGAGTTTAGAGCCACTAATTTCATCCTCGCTCTAGAAAGTGAGCTAGATTTTTTTTAAGGTAACCTAGTAATTGCCTTGGGTGGTTTAGTTTACCACGTTAGGGGATTCAATATAAGCCTAAATTTTGTTAACCATGTTAGGGGATTCAATGTAAGCCTAAATTTAGTGGGCTTGGGCCTTGAGATTAGGTGAACTCATGGCCTAAGTTTTACTAGAGTTGGTATCCATTTGGTCAAAAACTAGGGAACCCAAAATCACCCCTAGATTTGACATAGAACCTTAATTAATTTATAATTAATTCATATAAAATCCCAAAAATTTACATAAAGTCTATCATTGCTCATAATTGAACCCTTAATCCACAAAAATTAAAAGCCCTATGATCAGCCTTTAATTTAATATTAATTTAATTTTTAAGAAACATTGATAATTAATTAAAAAAATCCTAAACATTTGGAAATATCCCCTTAGGTCATTTTTGACCTTTGGGGTGGTTTCAAGGAGTTTGGGATTGATTTGAATCAAAACCCTTAAAATCTTCCTTAATTAAATAATTTTAAAAATTCCAAAATACTCAAACTTTGAAAAATCACCATTAATTTTGAGTAAAATAAACTTATGTAGTTTATAAAAGCATGTGGGTAACATAGGCTTACGAGGCTATTAACTTAGCCCCAATGAAGAAGAAATAAATTTCACGGTCCTACTGAACAAACAAGGTAGTAACCATTTAATAGTTAAATTATACTTAAAACAAACTTTAATATATTAACATTTAAACTTCAATATAAATTTCCCCTTTGACCTTTAACAAACCCTAACACTAGATAAATTTAGCAAATTCTCCAATTTATGATATACCCAAACCACATAGCCTACTCACACACTTTATATAGTTTGCTAGGACAATCACCTCTAGATCTAGGATAAGATGGTGTTTAATTTTTATATTTCTTGTGTGTCGAGTTTTTAGGGTTTTCAATGCAAGTTTTGTTTGAAAATTGATTGATGTGAGTATTTATTAACTTTAACTGCAATCTATGAATTGATGTAATGCGCGGTATATTACCCTTAGGTTAGGAATGATCTGGTTACTCATTGAGTTTTCTGTAGTTGGTCATGCTCATACAGGGCTAAAATTAAGGGGGTAAAGTTATTGATTTAACTGACATATTTTAATGAAGGTGCTAAAAGTGCTTGAGTTTCCCTTGAAATTTGAAGAGCATGAACAAGTGTGATGTTATTTTAATTTGAGCATATACAAATATATAACCTGCTTGGGATTTATTTTATTTTAAATTTCTTAGGATAACCTTTAAGGAGAGTCTAGATATTTTTTTTTTTCATTTCGATGTAGAAGTCAAGAGTTATGAAAGTTGTTCTTTGAGTTAAGATTTATAAATCCAAATTTGGATTCTAAAGAGTAAAGGACATTCCTTAATGGAGAGTCTTTTCCATTTAGAATCCCAAATTTTGATTATGTTAATACCTAAAGAGAAAAGAATAACACCCCCATAGAGAGAGATTTTTCTTTCCATTTGGATATTCATATATGAAGAATCCAAGCATCCTGAAAAGGAGAAGTATGAAGTGTTGAAGACAAAGAATATCACACTCAAAGTCACTTACATCAGTCCTAGGATTAGAATATGGGTTTGTTATCAGTGGTGCCCGACCACTTTTAATTTTTTATAAATTTAGGGTTATAAGAAATATGAATTTACATGTAGACATTTAATTTATTTAATTAATTTGGTTATTAGATTGATTATTTTAATTTGATTGCGATTATGATGCCTATTTTTCTTAGTTTTTTGTCTATTTGCATGTCGTGTTTTGATTTAGCCTAGATATGATCGAAGGCTCATGAGGGTATGAATAAAAATATTTTTTACTTAAATTAAAATTTTAAGATCGCATAGAAACTCTAATGATCAAAGAAGTAAGCACAGGACCCTTGTGAGTTCTCATTTATGCATATTAATTACTTCTCCTCCTAGTTAAGCATGTCCCCACCTGCGCATTTTGGTAGCCCACCTGACCTATCAAGGTGTAGTATTGTCAATGGGATGTTGTGCAATCTCTAGGAAAAATTTTATTTTTAAGCCATTTTAAAACTACTATATATCATTTTATAAATTTTATCGAGTCAATTAGCATGAATCACAATAGAAATCAATTAAAACAGTCTAAATTTTAATTACATATTATTCAAGTATTTTTCACTCAACATAAGTCAAGGGACCAGTTAGAATTTGCTCTAGATGTCAGTCCCAATTCTCAAAAACTTTAATTAATAATACCTCATCACTCCATAAAAATGATTGGATTCATTGATTTTAATCAACTAGGTGGTTAGGTGGATCCCCAATCCAGGCTGGGGTAACTCCAAATTTTGCATTGCATTAGCTAAGTTCAAATCAATGTTGTTTAGTGCCCAATTTAGATTTAGGTTATAAGGAAGCCTCAATTTTTAAGAATATAATCCATCTTTCTAATAAATTGGTAAATTCAAACTAAAAAGTATTTCTCATTCTAAAACTCAAAGTCGAACACAAAGAATAGGCTGGGGTGTTTATGAAGCATCTCAAAATCTCAAAACACCTCTTACCCTTCTTCCCTCAATCTCCAAAATAGGTTTTTAAAAATCTGATCCAATCCCTATTGAAACTCCAAATTCACCTCCTTGATATCACTCATCGAAAGTCTCCAAATGAAATTTATGTCGTTATTTTAATATAGAGTAATCATAGGGAATTCACCCTCCCTACGACGTAATTAACTATGAGGTCTTACACTCATAAGAAATTTAGAATTCACATCTACTATTTCTAAAATTAATTTTCAAAACTCAATTAATCCTCTTTGGTAAAATAAAAAATTTAGTGTCGATCATTATCGTCATGTTTGAATAATCAATGATAACTGATATCTTCTTCCCCTATGAAGATATATGACATATCGTCATGATTTTGAATATGAAATTAATTATCCCCCATCCAAATTATAGTGGTTGAATACTAATAGAATATCATTTTGACCCATTGGGATCATATGTAATTCTTCCATGTATTCAGCTACTACAATTAGGATAAAATCTTCAGTTTCATTATCTGAACCTATTAGGGAATTATATCCTTGCCTCTCAAGGTAATTTATTATTAATACTGATATATTTGATCTTGAGACTAAAATTCCAAAAATTAACTTTTTTGAAAGAAGATTAACATTTTCAAAACCCCCTTTCAAAATTCAAACACCAAACCTGGGAATGTTTAGGAAGAGCCCCTATTTGAAAATATGGATCAGCTTAATTTTCCAACTACCCCTATTTATGATCCTTTTGTTTGACACACTTTTGCTATTGATGATGATGAGGTGAAGGATGAGGATGATAGAGACTCTGATTGATGTTTTTTTATTTCTTCATTTTTGTTTGTTGCTTTATTTTTTCTTAAGAGATAGTAAAGGGGATATATATATATATATATATATAAATTGTTGGTTTCTTGTTGTTATTATTATTGGTGTTTTTTTTTTGTATTTTTTTGCTTGGAGAGATCCCTAGTGGTACTTATGGATGGTTATGATAGTTATAGATGCTATGATTTCTGTGATTATATTATGGATGATGATGCAGTACTGAAGGGGAATAGTGTATGATGCACTATTAGTCTTAATATTAGGTAGTTTGAGTTGCCTTATGTATTTGCTATTGTTTTGAATGGAAAGGCATGTTAGATTATTTTTATATCAAGTTGTGTTGTTTTTATTAATTGTGTATGCTATTTTTTTAATATAATTATTTTTTTTTATGTAGTTAAATTTTTTATTTAAGTATAATTCCATACATTGCTTAACTGTTGAAATTGTCCTCTTCATTGTGCTTGCACTTTGATAGCTAAATTAGCTAAATTCAAAATTGCAATTAAGTTTTTTTTTTTAATTAGGAATAATGCAAATCCTAGGTGCTAAATTGAATGAACAAATGATAACAATTTTTAATTTGAAAATCATAATAATCAATTAAACAAAGTATTTAGGTAAATATCTCATCTTAAACTTCAAATACTAAACACTAAAGCATTGACTTTTTATTTCAAGATTGAATAAATACGTTTAGAAAAGGGTGTGTGTAGATTAAATTATGAAAATCATTATAGACTCCATTATAAAATTAGTGAGCTTATAACAATCATTATACTAATTCAATTTATGATTTCTTGAAGGAGGAAGGCAACCAGATATTCAAAATTATTACTCTAGTAGTTAAATATATTTTAAAATAGAAAATCATGAAAAAGAAGCAAATTAAAAGAAAGAAAGGAAGAAAATGAGTAATTTATCAAAAATTAATATCTAATGTAGTTACATTCCTAAAAGAACTCTAATACATAAATTAAATAAGGGAGTGTAAGTAAACTAATACATATGAAGGGTTCCAAATGAATTTCTAATTTAACTAAAGTAAAAAAAAAAATCAAATGAAAAATTATTCAACTCTAAAATTAGTAATCAATAATGCACTTACTAGGGCTGCAAATGAACCGAGCCGAGCCGAGTATGTGAGTGTTCATGTTTGTGTTCATTTAATATCAGCTTGTCCAAGTTTGGTTCATGTTTGTTCGAGCTTTATTATTTGCGTTCATGTTTGGTTCATTTAAAATAATGAGTGTTCATGTTCGGTTCATTTTCAGTTCATGTTCGTTGGTTTAGAGCTTATCGAGCTTGTTCGCGAACATATTTAACGAATTTTTTTTAACTATCAAACAAACATGTTCATGAACATATCTATGAAAAAACACATTTATAATAAAAAAAATTGTCTATGTAACAAAGGCAATGATTATTTATATATTTTTTAATTCTATAGTCAAATATTAATTATTTTTATGGAGCCTATTCATGAGTTCAAAATTGAACACGAATCGAGCTTAATGTCGAGCTTGTTTACGAACTTCAAATGATGTTGTTCACGAACATAAATGAGCTGAACGCATTAGTGTTCAAGTTTGTTTATTTAAGAATTGAGTATTTAAAATATTGTTCAAATTTGTTTGTTTAGTTAATTAAATGATCACAAACGAGCTTTAATCGAACTGAACATCGAGTAGCTCATCGAACGTTTGGTTTGCTTGTAGCCCTAGCACTTACACTTGTAGTAGAAGAGTTTAATTTAAATACTAACAAGTTTGATTTAATTGAATGATTACTTATGATTGTATAAATTAAAATTATTACACTTTGATCATTCCAATATTCATTTAAATGGTATTGTATTATCTTATACTTTAATAATTTTTTAAATTGCCATTTTTTGGGCTAATAAGGTTGATCAATAGGTGAATACACCATTGCTTGAGGATAAGCAAGAGATTAAGCTGGAGGGAATTTTTTAAGTGAAAATTAGGTAGTATTTTATTATCTTAAATTATAGTAAAAATATTATTTTTATTTGTTGTTGTGTAGGAAAGACTCAGGAAAATATGGAAAAATTCATAGGTACTGGACCAGCATCACAATACTAGAAATATGAGCGCTATAGTGTTATCAACACCCTAATGCTAGATTAGGCATTACAGCATTGGAGCCTCAAAATAATTATTATTTAATTCAGCACTATTAATGAATAAAGGCCATCACTATAAAATTCACAATGATGTAATGCCAAAAATTTGCATCTCAACGGTGAAGTCTCAAGAATTTGAGCACTAGAGCGCCAAATTGCACAACTCTGCAGTGCCAAATTACACATTCAAGTGCCATAGTGTTCAACCTTTGGAGTGTCATTGAGGTAGTTTAAAAAATGCAGAGCCTCGCCAAATTAGCTAAAATACATGATGATTCAGGTAATAACATCGTTGTCTCAGTTTAGCATCTCAGCGGAGCCTATATAGCAGCTCTGAGGCACTAGTTCATATTTTAACATTATGGTGCCTGAGTCCATTTATGTACTTAACACAAATAATTTTTTATTCTTTTATTAGTGATATTTCCATTTCAGTGAGTCCTAAGTGCTTAACTTGTAGTGCCAACTTAGAGTCAAGTCTAAGGGGGACAAGAGGAGAAAAAGATATAGAAATTGGAGTGTTTGAACTACATTATTATGAGAAAGCAAGAAACTAAAGAAAATAGGAGTGCAGAGAGTGAAATTATACTTTCCAGATAATATCTATTTACATTTTTCTCCTTATACTTTCTTTTTGAAGCAATCAATGAATTATATTTTATCTTATTTTAATTCCATGACTAACTAAAACTCCTAGTTTTGGGCTCATGATATAAAACCTAAGTAATTACTAATATAGACTATTATTCATTAATATTTATATTATCTCTCATTCTTAATTTAATGTATACAATGGCCATGTATAGAGTTAAAACATAGTGTGACATATTACATCAATGGAGGAATATTAAAATAATTAAGAGTATTTAAATTGAATTCTTGCATACTTAGATATATGAAGTTTAGTGTTATAGAGTTTATAGAGAAATAATAATTATGGGAGGGCCATAAGCCTTTCTTCAATTCCTTACAACCTCGATAGAGATCTAAGGATGCATAAGCTCTGATTTAAAATCAACATATAAGAGTCTACTTTGAAATGCTTTGGAAATTCGCTATCATTAGTCCAAAATAGTTTATCTACATGTATCTTTTCTTTATTCTACATTTTTAGTTAGGAAAAATCTGAACCTAATTTTTATTATGTACGATAAATCTCATATCTATTGTAAATAGTATTATAATAACTTGCATAGAAGCATAACACTTCTTCGTGGGATCTATGCTTTCTCATATCACTTTTATTACTTGATTGACACATGCACTTATGCTATTTTATGGGCATTTATATAAGAAAAATTAAGCATATTTCTTGCCCCTATGCATGCTCCCCCATTAGCATGCCATAAAGTTGGAGAGTAAGGTTGAGTGGAGAGAGCTATATGTTTTGTGGTAGTGACATTGGAGAGGAGTGGATATAAGTTGTTATTGCTACAACCTTGGAGAAGAATTTTATTGGTTGAGTAATCCCTCTTGGTGAAACTGATAGTATCAAAGGATACAACACATTTATTATCAAAGATTAGATTATTTTTCAAAAGGAGCTTATGTTAAATGGATGGAACATAAAGGGTATTTTGATGGTGAAGCTTATTGTTGAGAGTGGGAGTTAGGAGTAAACATACACTGCTACTGATGATGGGAAGTTTTGCAACGTTGTCAATAGAAACTATGTGACACCTCTAGGTTTAGCATTTGGTTCAAATGGTTATGACCTGATTAGAAAAAAGTGTAGTTTTTTTCATTTTGAGTTTTGAAATCATTTACATATCTTTGGGAGTATTTTGGTACATAAAAATGATTGTGTGTGTTCTAGAATGAGTCCCTAGGGTCTGGAGAATTTTTTTTTGGCAAAATCTGATAAATATCACTATTTGAGAGCCTCAAAGTTAGGTGTCCAAGCACCTCGGTGCTACTATAGTATGAGACACCAAATAGTGACATTTCATAGCTCCCTACATAGGTTTCTATGTTTTGAACTAGCATCGTGGTGCTCAAATTCTAGATCTGCATCACTAGGACACTAAGAGCACTTTAAATTAAAATAAAATCATTATTTTATTCCATTTGATAAATTATAACTGACTGAATATGAGAGGGATTTAAGAGGGAAAAGTACATTCATAGCCACTTTTGCTCAATTTTAGCCATCAAGCCGGTTGGAAAAGTTATAAGGATCAAGGTACGTCACATTATGTCTACCTCTATTTTCAAAAATATAAATTTTTTTTCTAAATTCTTTGATTAAATTTATAATTCCATTACTATAAAATGAAAATAACTTGGCACTAAAAAAACTTTTTAACTTTTAACTTTTTATATGTTAAAGAGACTGAGATTATGAACATTATGAATATTTTCTAGAAACGTTTTACAAGGTATTTAAGAAATTATGCAATTTTTATCTAATAAAAAATAATCTAGACACTGAAAAGTAACACTATAGAATAATTAAAGTCTTAAAAAATTATTTTACATAATCCCTAGTTATTCAATTATATTTTGAAATAATGAAATTTTACTGAGTAGGAATTTCTATTGCATACCATTATAGAATTGTACAATTCTAACACATGCTCAATTATTGTTAAACTATTTCAATGTGATGAAATATATACTTATATGATTGGAAAATATATCTATTGGGAGATATAAGGGGCTAGAATCGTTTGAGATTATGTATGTGTTAGGGATATTTTGGTGACTATAAGGTATGTTCTGATGGCTATAAAGCCACATTCTAGTGGCTATAAACCATGTTCTGGTGCCTACTAATGGGGGATATGGAGTGAACTTTTGAATGAAGGAAGAATTGTGTGTTCTATCAACCATAAAAAATTCTTAAGTTTTCTTTGACATGAAAATAACAAACCCCAACTTAATATATGCAACTATACATATTTAATCAAGTAATAAAGTGATAGAGTATAGTGTCGAACCCACGATGAGGTTTTATACTTACTTACAAAGAAATAAGGTTGTTTGCTCTAATTATATGAATCCTAACAATTTTTTGGGGTTTTTATCATTTAATAAAATAGTAAAATAGTGGATATAATATTTTATAAAAATATTTTTGATTGATGAATACAAATTTTATATTTTTTCTTAATTAAACTCTTCATGGTAATGTGATTTAGAGTATATACATCCCTAGATCTTTGTCGAGCTAATAGGGTGAAAAGGATATTTATTGTCCTCCGATAATTATAGTATCTCCTTAAGAACTTAGAATATTTAACTTCTTATGTCTAGGCATGCCAACATTCTATTTTTATATTCCTAGTTATTCTTGTATTTCTCCGTCAAAGGCTATATATTATAATACATTTTAACTACACATATGGACATTATTTGCATTAAATAGAGAATGGGATAATATTGAAAACATCATTAGATATTTAAGAATAAGATTATTTATTAGTACTTAACATGCTCTTTACATTATCAATCCAAAATCAGAGATTTAGCCAAATCTATATTAAATTACAAGAAAACCCATTTTCATTAAATTCATAGAAGAATAAAAATATAAGAGAGTAATATCACATGAAAGGATCAATATATCTCCTCCATACTTCTTCCTTTACTTATAAAGTTGCTTCAATAAATAAAGGTTAAACACTCTAATGGATTATATCATGTACTTTCCTAGTCTTCCTGTTTACTCTAAGAGGGAACTAGAGAACTACATTAAAATATTACTGAATTTTACACCAGTGACTGAACTCCTTTATAAATAAAATATAATATCTATTTATAAGAATACATAAAAAGACAACTAGCGCTTGAAAGATTGGCATCGAGGTGCCCTTAAAATGAATTGGCACCTCGGCGCTAACTTTTCTGCTGGACCACAATGCTTGATGATGTGAACAGTCAAGAACTTTCATTGAAGTAACGTAGGCCTTAGAAGTTACAACTACAACACTGTTGACATTCAAGCGTTGTCATGCCCGATTATAAAAATTAGCACTAAGATGTGAGAAATTATTGTGTCGTAACATTTAAATTTTTGATAACTTAGCACTGCCAAGTTGAATTTCTAACACATTGATGCTGGCAACACTGTGAAGCTAGAGGTGTCACCATTACAGTTCTTAAAAACAAAGAACATGGTGTTGTTATGTCTAGAATGTGGTGCCTTGGCGGTGTTAAAGGTTGTGTTGCAGAGGTGTTTCTTCCTATCTCGAAGAATTGTGGGCTCCTTAGTATTTTCTACCAATTTGAGTTTTTTTTTGTACAAAATAAACTAAAATAACACATTTTCACGATAAATAAAATGTATTAAATAGTATATAATTCACAATTATTAAATTATTCCCAGCCTAAACTCTTATTTTTCCTCAAGAAAATAAAGGAATATGCACTTATGATTAATTAAATAACTAAAATAAAAATTGATAATTTAAAATTATTAAAATATCAGCTAATACATCATAGTCTAGAAGTAGTTAAAATGAATAAATTTATAATTCTAGTTTTAAAAAAAATCCTAAAAATTATCCAACCTGTAACCCTTACTATTGCATATTTTGAATTTATATATTATAAATATAATCATTAAATTTTGAATTATGAATTGAATAATGTATCTAAAAGAATATTTGTTTGTAGTTAAAAATTGAAGTTTCATTAGTTCACCATCATATGTACTAGTTCTCCTATCTTATTCTTTATAAATTTAAGTATAAGATTGCAGCCAAACTCAAAGCTTTTAATTGATACTAATTTTTGAATGTACTCATGTTCTTTTATTTTCCTTTTCTAACTCTTTTTCATTTTTTTTCTTTTACCTATACTTTTATGGAGTACATAATTTATTGTTTTGAATATCAATTTTGCTTAAAATCTCTTAAAATCTTAATGATTATGATGCTAAAGATTTTATAAGATCACTAATTCCATATTTAGGTTAATATAATTTTAATTTTAATCTACATTTTTATTCTTTAACCTTAATTATTTATCTTTCAATTCAAAGGCCAATGTATAAATGTATAACTTATAAATTCATGTTAAGTCAATAAATTAAATGATCTAAGTTAGTTAACTATTAATTTTTCTAATCTATGATTTATAAAATAGTGTTCATTAAAACTATAATCTACGATGTTATTATTATCCTAATTTTATATAATCTTTAATTATTATTTTTACTCTAGTTAAATAAATAATCAAAATGTGTAGATATTAATAGAAGACAATGTAATAGTGCAAAGTTAATAGGAATTTAAATGTAATGTAAATATAAGCATAATTAAAATATTATTATTAACACATACTTTCATATGAATGATAGAAAGGTGCAAACATGTGATACATATAAAACTAAAATAAAGGATACACGACTACTAGTATTTCAAGCATAATTCTATCAAGACATCAAGATTACTATAATCACATGGTTTGTCTCACATAAGAATTAAGTTTATAGTCTTTAGCTAGACTATACTAATTAATTTATTTTAGGATGAACCAATTCAATTATATTTCTCAACCGATCAATGTCACAACCTAAATAAGGTTTCTAAATGTAACCATTAACTTTAAAAATATGCAGGCTTTTCTTAACTTGAATTTACACAGTTCTATAAAAGAATAATCTAATGATAGTGAACGATCATGACCATATGAATTTTACTTTTTCTTGAAATAACTTAATTCTAGAATTAAAAAGTAAGACATCATATCTAGGTGTGAATTCTTTCATATGAAACTTACAATCGTGCCATTTTTTTAACTTTATCCTCATAAATCCTTGCATTTTTATAAGCTTTATTTCTGATTTTTTTATTCAGTTAACTGCATCAATCTTTTGTCTTTTATACTTTCAAAATTTGAATTCAATTATCTAATTACCCAAAATGTCTTATGTTCTAGTTCTACATGAAGGTGACAAGCTTTTTTAAAAATTAATTTATAAGGAGTTTTACCAATAGAAGTCTTAACAGACGTTCTATATGCCCATAATATATCATCTAACTTAATAGCCCAATCCTTCCTATTAGAACTGACAATTTTTTCAAAACTTTATTTAATCTCTATATTGTTAATCTCATCATAACCACTAGTTTGTGGAGGATAAGCAGTTGCTTCCCTATGATAAATTTTGTATTTCCTTAAGATTTTTTTGTTCTTTTATTGTAAAAATGACTTACCCCATCACTAATTAAAACTCTTAGCATTCCAAATCTTGAAAAAATATTTTTCTTTAAAAACTTAGTCATAACTTAAGCATTAATTTTAGGTGTTGCCGCACCTTCAATCCATTTTGAAATGTAATCCACAACAATAAAATCTATTGATTTCCATTGGATGGCACAAAAGTTACCATAAAATCCAATCCCCAAATTAAACATCACATATTTATATTTCTAAAATATAGTTTAAAAGCATTTCATTTCTTTTTGAAATATTTTCTACTCTTTAACATTGATTGCATTTCTTAATATAATGATGCAAATCCTTAAATAGAGTAGGCCAAAAAAATCAAAATTGAAGGATTTTAGAAGTTATTCTAAAACCTCCAAAATATCCTCCATATTAAGAATCATAACATTCCCTAATGATTGCATCTATTTCTTCTTAAGGGACACATCTTCTTATAATTTGATCATTGCAAGCTTTAAATAAATAAGGCTCATCCCAAAAATAATATTTGATATCATGAAAAACTCTCTTTTGAATTGGCAATAAATCATATAGAAGTATACCACCAACAATGAAATTAACTATTTCATCTTACCAATCTGATTTGTTAAAATGAATAGCAAATAATTATTAATCATGTAAATATACATTAATCTCACCATCACTTAATGCATGCTTTTAATAAAAAGTCTAGAAAAAAGATCAACATTAATTTTTAGTACATTTTATGTCAAAGATTTCTACATCAAATTCTTATAACAGAAGAATCCACTTAACCAATCTAGGTTTCGTGACTTTCTTTGTCATAAGATATTTGATAGCAAAATGATCAATATAAAAAAGTACTTTGGTGCCAATTAAGTATGATCTAAACCTATCAAAAGAAAAAATAATGGCTAGTAATTCTTTTTCAGTTGTTGTGCACTTACATTGTGTAGAATTTAAAGTTTATTTAGCATAAACAATGACATGGAATTTCATATATCTCTTTTATCCCATAATTTTACCCATAGCAACATTGCCTACATCACACATCACTATGAAAGGTAATGATCACTTAGAAGTAATAATAAATGGACTAGTGTTCAAATGTTATTTTAAAGTATTAAATGCTTCAAGACGTTCATAATTAAATATAAAAGGAACATTCTTCTCCAATAATTGACATAACGGTTTAAAATTTTGGAGAATTTTTTAATAAATCTCCTATAAAATCTTGCATGACCAAGGAAAATTCTAATGCCATTAATTGAGTTATGAGGAGGTAGTTTTTTGATTAACTGAATTTTTGTAATGTCTACCTCCAATCCTTTCTTACAACTTTTATTCCCTAAGATAATGTCTTCAATCACCAAGAATTTACACTTCTCCCAATTTAACACTAAATTTATTTCTACATATCTTTTCAAAATAGAAGTTCTATGCTTAAGACAAGAATCAATGTAGTGTCAAATACAAAGAAGTCATCCATGAAAATCTCAATACACTGCTCAATTAAGTTTTAAAAAATATACATCATACATCATTGAAAAGTAGGAGCATTACAAAGTCCGGTATGCATTCCCCAAAAAGCAAAAGGTCCATAAGTACTAGTGAAGATAATCTTATATTGGTCCTCTGGTATAATAGGAAGATGATGATACCTAGAATATATATCTAGAAAATAATAAAATTGAAACCCTACCAACCTATCTATGATCATAATCAAGAGAAGGCAAGGGAAAAGGATATTTTCTAATGATTTTTTTTAATTTCCTATAGTCTATGCAAATCTTCCATCTAATGATAGTTCTTATGGGTAAAGTTCATTATGTTCATTTGTTATAATTGTCAATTCTCTTTTCTTAGGAAATAATGAATATGGCTAACCCAAGAACTATAAAAAATGGGGTAAATAATCTTAGCATCAAGTCATTTAAGAATCTCTTTCTTGACAACATCTTTCAAGGAAGGATTATGTCTTCTTTGAGGGTCAACTTTTGGTAATGAATTAGTTTCCATCAAAATTATATACATGCAAATTGATGTGCTAATTCCTTTAATGTTGGCAATGATCCATCCAAGAGCTCCTCTAAAATCACTCAATACCCTAATCAATTCACTTTCGTGATGTTGTTATAAATTTACTGAAATGATTATTGGAAGAGTATAGTTATTACCCAAAAAAGAATACTTTAGATGACAATGTAAAGCCTTAATCTCTAAGTTAGGTGTTTCTATAATTGATGGATTTAAAGTTTTTTCAAAAGCCTTAATCCCAAGGGTTTGTGTGCATTATGAAATCTAAAACTCTTCCCCTTAGGTGTCACGGTCCTGGGAAAGGCTACGACACATTGCTATGATCTCTATAATTTTACATATTAATTCATGCTTCGATGTTGTGGCTCTTAGAAGGGGCGTTGCGGTTCTCATGATTAGGCACTACTACAACTAAATTTTTAAAATAAAAATATCAATTTCACTAAACCATTTCATTTCATTCCAATGAGGAATTTCACAATAGAGAGGAATCCTAGAGAGAGAAAGCTATATTTGGGAAACTTTGATCTACTTTCAGCTGTCAACCCAATTATGAAAATTATCCACCTCGAGGTAATTACATTAGCATATCTTAGTTATAAATAAATAATGAAATTTCAAATTTTTTTATTTAATTTATAATTTTCTTAGCAAAAAAAGGGGATAACTTGATATCAACTAAACTTTCACCTAATAATTTTCTATATTTTATAAATACGATGACTCTACACATTAAGGTATTTTTTGGTAAATTTTTTAGTGGAAGAAATGGGATTTTTAGAAAATAAAAAAAAAATAGTTCTCAAAAATAATATTATAGTATAATTAAAGCTTCAAAGAAAAGCTCTAAATAATCTCTATTAATTTAAATAAATTCTAAAATAGTGTATTTGTGCTCTGTAGTATACTTCGTTGCCTACTGCTAAAGCATTATGTTAAATTCTAAAATGAGTTTATTTACATTTCCTTTTTGTAATGCAATAAATTATATGTTTGTTTGATTGAAATGTGTAATTATGAAGAGATCTAATGTATGTTTATCAAGTTTTCTTATGAAGGTAAATGCACATTCATGTGCCAAAGCCACATTCTGGTGCTATATGCACATTCTATTTTGGTGTTTGGAATTGAGAATCATAAGGGCATGCTTTTTAATATGTCAGCATGAGAGTCATAAGGGCCAAAATTCTTTGAATTCTGTTCTAATGGGAGGTATAAGATTGAGGGAAATTTAATATTTTTCTATTTTAATATATAAAGTGCCTTTTATTTACTTTTCTACAATATTATTTAACTTTTTGATAATTGCAAAAACCTTTTGTTCAGTATAGTATAGTATGATTTTTATATATATATATATATATATATATATATATATATATATATATATATATATATATATATATATATATATATATATATATATATATATATATATATATATAATATAATTAATATCATTTGTGAAAATTAATTTGTATAGGTCATGATGAGGGCACCCCCCACTTAGGAACATATCCTCAAGGGACTCACCTGAGATTAGTAGAGAAATTAGCTCAAGAAGAACGACAAACATTACTCGCTAACCTTAACCAAGAAGCTCATCCTGCATTGGGCGACCAAGAAGTTCCTTATAAATCACCACTCTTTTAAATCAATTTAACATTAAACACAATATTTTCAACATGAATTTTCACAAAAATAAATTATAGGAAATTGAAGTGTTGAAAATAAAATGTGATAATAATATTAGAATGAGCACACCATAATTTTTTAGTGGTTCAATCAAATAATGACCTACATCCACTCCCCAGAGTCATCCACTCTAGATATTTCACTAACTCTTAGTGTCTCTCATTAGCCCCCATAAAAAGGTAGAGAATCTCTTACAAGAATCACTTCCACCAATCTAGTGCGATGGAGAACCAAAATTCTTTTCAGCCTCCTCGTGAGGCATAGAACCCTAGAAGATCTTTTAAGCCTCATCGTGAAGGTAATAAACCTGGAAGCTTTTTCACCCTCCGAGTGAAGGCAGAATATCTTGCAATCCTTTTTCACTCTCCTGGTGAAGACAGAGAATCTCAGACTTTGACCTTGAATCCTTTCTTCCCATAGCAGCTCAAGCAGATCCGTAGAGCCCCATGGAGGAATCAAGGTGCAAGCTTGATTGGAGTGATTGTTTGAACCCCCACACTTCTTCTCCCACTCAAAAACCTCATATACTCCTTCTCTACTCTCAAATATCTCTCAAAGCTCCCTCCCAGAATTCCTTAATTACCATAAATTCCCTTATTTGAAAAAATTTAAAATTGCTTTAATTATAAGGTCTTCAAAAACTCTAAATTTTCAATTCAATCAAAATTGATTTTATAATACAATTGATGATTACACATAATGATTACTTGAAAAACAAGATAACATTCAGTACGATGGAGTAGTATTGGGATGAACTATTAAAAATATTTATTTTGATCGTACATTACGATTAATTGACTGCACGTGATAATTAGTTAAATCTTTTTTGGATCATACATGATGATTGAAAATCATCTCAACTTACTATCTAGTATGATTGACATCTTACTATATGATTAGTTCAAAATTAAAGTCTCATCCAGGATAATATACAGGATGACCATTTTTCATCTTAACAAATCATACAGTGCTCAACCAAATTAATTAAAACTTAATTCGATTGACTAACAAGATGATTAAATTAAGTAAGATTTCAAATATCATATAGAATGAACTTCATCATATAATACAATCAGTTCAAATTTTGAAAACTCAAATACTTACTTAATTTTGATTGGCAGGTAGGGTTTCTGTTTAAACAGATTATATGGTATGATCTAGATCGTACAATACAATTAGTTTAAAAATATTAATTAAAAAATTATTCATTTTAAAATATTTTTAAAAATAATGATTGTATAGTATGATTTGGATCGTAGATTATGATAAGTTCAAAAAATTAAAACTTATTTTCTCTTCACTCCCCTTGTGTGTATCTGCAGGTCATCAATATAGCATACAACATTTATAAACTTTGACTCAAGAAATTTAAAATATAAATATATAGAAAATTATGGACTCTTGTTAACTATGTTCCTATTCTTACCAAACTTGACCTCTAAATCTTCTTGCATGGTGTATAATGTACCAAAAATGTTAGTACACACCAAAATAATACAAATGCTAGGAGAAATAAAAAATTTAATCAATAATATTTATTATCAATAAAATCATATGCTTGGGATCCCAGATAACAACAATCTCCCTTTATGATGGCAAACATTTTTTGTTGGGAAGCAAGTTAATTATATTTTCTCCTAAGCTCACCCTTACTAGGTGAACTATTTCAAAATTAGGAGAACAAGAAAAAAAAATTATTATTATTATTATTATTATTATTATTATTATTATTATTATTATTATTATTATTATTATTATCATTATTATTATTATTATTATTATAAATCATTATTATTTGCAAACTTAGTAAAGCAATTAAAAAAAATAAAGAACAAAAAAAATGAAAATATAACAGCTAAATAAAATCATATAGCTAAATAAAATTATAACTAGCTACAACCAAACACTACTCCTCCTTTTGACATCACAATAAAAAGAGGAACAACAAAAAAAGAAAAGGTAATATAAGCAAAACATAGAAAGAGAAAATGAAAACACAAAAAAAAAGTAGGATGGCCCCTGATAAGGTGGTGGTTGAGGTAGCTAGAAGAACTAGTGAAGGGAAGAGAATTGGTCAATAAACCAAGCACAATCTTCCTCATGTTGCTGCTGGTATTATTGGTGGTGCTGCTAAATCAGATTGAATTATTGCTAATGTTGAAGCTCTTGATATTACTGGTGATGCAGTTCATGTTAATAATGTAGCAAGGCCCAAAACTGAGTAGACTCCTAACATTATTGGGCTGACTGCAACTTAAGATGATATAGTCTTTTGATAATCAAGTCATAGACATGAAACTCATAAGTGGTGCTAGTTCTGGTGCCAATGATGATGCAAAGTCTCCCCTTCCTCATCAAAATCCAACTCCTCTGTTGGTTCATCTCCCCGGTGTAAGAGAAAGATAACATGGAAAGAGCCAATGGAGTGAAAGATAGGAAAGTGATTTGTAGTGTTAGGGTAGATAATCTGATATTTTATATCGAGGATATATTTTACTAGATGTCCTAAAGAAATATTTTTTTTTCATCGACTGGAAGGATGATGAATAGTGGTGAGATTCTAGAAATAACTAATAGCATGTGAGATTCATCAAAAGGTGTATCTGACATAATGAAGTATGTAACCAAAGATAAGAATGGAGTAATATTAACCCTATCCCCAGTCTTAGGAAGGATTGATATTCTAAGGAAGTGTTGACGTGTTGGATGACTTGAGCATTTTGGTTTAAGGATTGAACTAAGGGCTGGTGTTGGTTCAAGGGTTAATCTCTAATGGTGAGGTTGACAACATTCCAATCATATTCACCCCTAGATGAGAGAAAGTGGGGTTTAGACCCTTCAATAAATAGTTTCATGTATTAATCTAGGTCATCTTTAGTTTTTTCTATAGGTCTCCTACAGACATAGGAGGACATAACAATGAATTCTACATTCACCCTAAGACTCACAAAGAACTCAAGGAAGAGTTCAGAATGGAAAGGAATAGCTAGGGAAAGAAGAATTATAGAGTATGAGAAGCAAAAAAGATTCAAGGCCTATTAATTTAGTGCAGGCTAGTATATGAGTTGAGAGGGTATAAAGTGAGCTTCTTTGAATCTGAGGTAGGTAGATTTATCCTTAATAATTTGGAACCACTTATCAGCAAGATGACTAGAGGAAATCCCTTTAAATAGCTAACACACTCGCTTGCCACTGATCCTTATAAGGATTGAAGATACGAAATCAAGGGAAGGAAGAATAGAATAATAAATCCTCAGAAATCTCTCTTTATAGAATTTTAGCATATTGTATAGTACGATCAAGGTTCATACTAGACAATCAAAAGAATTCAATTCATCTGGATAATATGTTAGAAAAAATGGTGAAATCATACAGTACGATCAAGATCATATTGACGATCTTCGTTAAAAGTGATCATCCAGAGGACTTGTCAATACAACCTTTGATAAAAAGGTGTATACACTACGAATAGGTGTTCGTACAATAAAATGATGTTTCAAATATCATACCAAACAATTTAATACACTCAACCATAACTGACACTTGAAATGTATAGTATGAAGAGGTGGATCGTACAATACGATTGATAATAATTGATCAAATCAATATCGTTGAAATCACAAACATCTAAGATGTGCTGAGTTGTGTAGATTTTATAGTACGAATGAGGTTTGTACAATACAATGTGATTTTTTTTATTTTTAATATTTATGTTGATCAGGAAATAACTACCACTATAAAAATAACATTGAATATATAACAAAAATAAAAAAACACAAAGACATAAAACACATAAAATCTCAAGTTATTGATTTCATATAGCCCTGAATCAAGTTGGAATGTCAATGGCACCTAGTCTAGTCCTCAATGTGCTAAAGGTGTCATAAGTTAAGAGTTTTTGGAAGATGTTTGTCAGTTGATCCTTAGTTACTACATGATTAAATTAATATCTCGCTTTGTAACATGGTCTCTAATTAAGTGGTAATTGATATCTATATTCTTAGTATATAAGTGCTAGATAGGATTCTTAGAGATTCATATGGCACTAGTATTATCACACATAATTTGAATAGTGCTAACAAAGAGTCCAATGTTAAGGATTTATTGCATTAACCATTAGACTTGAGCAACACAGCTTCCTACAGTGATGCATTCAGCCTAAGCAATGGATTATGCTATAGAGTTTTTTTTCTACTAGATTGAGAACTAATGATTAACCTATGAATTGACATATTCCAAAGGTGATTTTTCTATCAATCCTACATACAGCTAAGTCTAAGCTTGAATGTTCTATGATTTTAAATAAGGAGCTATGTCTAGGGTACCAGATACATAGATTTTAGGTTTCTGGAAGGTATTTAAGGATTTTCTTAATAGTTTTCATATGTGATTCCTTATGATCTGCATGAAATCTAGCACAAAGACAAATGCAAAAAATAATTCCAGGTCTGATGGTAGTCAAAAATAGAAGTGATCCTATTATACCCATATACTTCGTTTGATCTATTAACTTTCAATTTGCAACTTTGTCTAACTGAATGGTAGAGCTCATGGCCATATTAATTGGTCTCATATTTTCCATCTCATATTTCTTTAGAATATCCTTGATATATTTACATTGGCTTTAAAAAGTTCCATTTTCCATTTTTTTTTACACTAAAATAAAAGAAATAAGTCAGCACTCCCATCATACTCATTTCAAACTCTCCACTTATGGTGCTTGAAAATTCATTGCAAAGATTTTAATTTGTTGATCCAAATAAGATATCATCTACATATATTTTAAGAATGAGTATATCTTCTCCTACTTTCTTAATGAACGGAGTGGTATCTATACTACCCTTACCAAAGGATCTATCTAGGAGAAAAGTATTAAGCCTTTCATGCAATACCTTTGGTTCTTACTTCAGTCTATATAATATCTTTTTCAACTTATAGACATGATTGAAAAAGGATAAAGTTTTAAATCCCATTGTTTGCTCAACATATACATCTTCCTTAATCATCCCATTCATAAAAGCATTCTTTACATCTTTGTTATAGCTTAAAGCCTCTAAAGCAAACAAAGTATAACAACACTCTAATAGCTTCTAACCTATTTATTTTGGCAAAGGCCCCTCAAAATCAATTCCTTCTATTTGATTGTACCCCATAGCTACTAATCTAGATTTATTTCTTTTTACTATTCCATAGTCATTCATCTTTTTCTTAAAAACTCATTTAGTTCCTACAACACTCTAGTCCTTATGTCTAATAACCAATTCCCAAAAATCATTTTTAACAAATTAGTTCAATTCTTCTTATATAGCTAGGATCCATAATGTATTAGATAGATCTTGATATATATTAATGGGTTCTATGATAAAGATGAAAGTAGAATGATTGCCTTCCTTCCTAAAACCTTGCCTAGTCTTAAATCCTACAGAACATTCGCCTAAGATGAGTTCTCTAGGATGGCTAGATGTATATTTTAAATCTCTAGGTAAGGAATCATGACATTTTTCTATATTTCCTAGGTCAATGGATTATGTTCCTTGGGTGACCTCTGCCTCTTCTTATTATTCTTCTAACATATGCTTACCAGATTTATCAGATTCATCAAATATTATATGGATGGTCTCCTCTACCACTAAGTTTCCCTTATTGAAAACTCTGTAGGCTTTACCTACAGAAGAATATCCTAGGAAAACTCCATTATATTTGGGATCAAATTTTCCTTTAGGGGGATTTTCTATTCATTAAAATAAAATATTTACATCCAAAGATGTGAAGGTGAGATAGATTGGATATTTAACACTTGAGTAGCTCAAAGGGAGTCTTATTTAGTTTAAATATAAGATTTACCTTATTCAGAATATAACAAGCAATGTTAACTATTTTTTTCCAGAAATATCTAGGAAGTGAATATTCTGCCAACATGGATTTAGTAGCTTCTACTAGGGTCTTATTCTTTCTTTTAGCTATCTTAGTCTATTGAGGGGTTCTAGGGGCAAAAAAATTATGTTCTATACCATTCTCCTTACAAAATGATTCAAATCTATTATTCTCAAAATTTTTAACCATGATCACTATGGATAGTCATTATTTCATATCCTAATTTCCTCTTAATCCAATTGAGAAATTCCTAAATTTCTTAAATGATTCATTTTTATGTGCTACGATCTAACCTAGGTGAATATGAAAATCATCTATAATAATATATTCAAAGGTATTCCCACATAAGCTAGTTGTACTTATGGGTCAAAATAAATTCATGTGAAGAATTTTTTGTGGTCTAGAAGTGCTAATGTCCTTAATGGAATGAAAAGAATTTTTTATTTATATTCCTAGTTGGTAGGTATCACAGATGTGAACTTTAAAAAAGATTAGTTTTGGTATGCCTCTAACTACGTATTTATAGGTGATCTTCCTAAGAGTTTTCATGCTTGTATAGTCAGGATTCATCAATAATAATTTTTAAACATAAAGAGTTTGAGTAGTCAATACAATTCAAATCAAGCATATGAATATTATTAACTCTTTTTCATTTCAATATTATTTTTTTCATTTAAGCTTATCAACCACTTAGTAGATAGAAATTTAATATAAAAACCTTTATACACACAATTGGCCAATATTAAGCAGGTTGTGCTTCAATCCATCTACGAAAAAAATAATCTCAATAATAAAATTCTTTGAGTTGAATCATACATGAGCCCACCACTTTCCTAGTGGTGTTATCTCCTAATGTTACCTTGCCACCTACCATGGCCTCTAGTGTGATGAATTGCTTCATATCTTCATTCATGCATCATGAGCATCCGCTATCCATGTACCACAGACTCTCAATAGGTCTTTTATGAGAGGACCCCTACAAAGTCATTCAAGGGTTAGTTTTGGGAACCCAAGTGAGTTTGGGTTCCACCTTATACTTTAATGAATAAGTTGCATGCATGTTATGATGTGATGCAAAAAATTTTGACCTCTATATTAGATGTATTCTACATTGTAATGTGCACATGTGAGCTATGTGATATATCATGCCACAAGAATAACACTTAACCCCAGAAAAAGGATTTACTAATTTATTTTGGGGGTTCTAACTCTTACCAGGGAATCATAATGCATACTATGTTTTAGGGTTATTTCATTGTGCTAATGTAAGAGATATATGAATATGACCTCCTAGTTAAAAGTAACTCCCCTACCTAATACATTCAGGATATGAAAGAGACATTTGCCACATTGAAGAAATGTAACATGAGGCTCAAACCTTTGAAGTGCACCTTCATGGCGAGTTTAGGCAATGTCCTAAGGTTTCTTCTTACACATGAAAGAGACATTTAGGTTTCTCCTTGTAGTTCCCTCCCTCTAAATCCTTTTGCAAATATGTGAAAGACTCTCTTAAAGTTCTCTAAAGCTCTCGCCAACTTTTGGGACTTTGAAAAACCACGCTAAGGTTTCTTAAAGGTTAAGTATTTATAAGGTAAATTTAAAAGAAACCAAAATAAATGTTAATAGAATTATCAGCTCATTATACTATTTGAACAATAGATCATACAATAAGATAAATTCGTCTAACCTAAAAATTTTAACATATATATTTTATTGTACCATTTGATACATATTGTATGGTACGATTAGTTATTTTTTATTTATTTGATCGGTATGATTAAAAATCATACCAACATATTCTATATTATTCAACCTATATGGTCCAAATCATATGATATAAAATATTATCGATTCAAAATATTAATCATAGATGATCGTATAATTTAGTACAAAACATATAATAAGATATGTTAAAATTTGAATTTGCCCATTTATAAAAATAATAGATAAATGGTAGGTTTAATTTATATATAACTAATCATACAGTCCAATCCTAATCATACAATTTGATTAGCTTTGATACATCCTTAAAAATTTATCTTGATCGGGCATGAATCTCTAGGAAAAATAAAGTTAGAAACTTCCTAAATTAAAATTTGGGACTATCTGAACTATGATTTCAACAAACATATAGTCAAACTGAACATCTCGGAAATACAAACTCAACGACACCAAATTCGACTCAATCTAAGCCCAAATGGTCTGAATCAAGGGCTCGAAGTGTTGTTGGAGGGTCAAACCACAATTTGGATACCAAATGGTTTCCAAATGTGACATGCTTATAGTCTAATTGAGCGACTCAATGAGACAAAACAAATGAGCTCAAGATCACTGAATTCCAACATCACTGAGATATTCAAATGTCCATCAAATGGTCCATGATCAAGGGATTCAACATCAGTCATCCATCCAAGCAGTCCCCATTTACCCTTGATCTCTCATCTATTTATAGGCCATGCTCCTCCAGAAATATATAAATAGACCCTTCCTCCCTCTTGAAAGGGGGCTCCAAGCAAGAGAGCAAGAGAGAGATCTGAGATCGCTCTTGCCTCCTCACTCCTCCTCAACCACCGCCTGAGTTTCACCGGACCACCAACTAACGCCTGGACTTTTACCGGACCACCACCTGAGGCTCAACTTTTGTCCGACCACCACATGAGGCTCGGACTTCTGTTTGACCACCACCTGAGGGTCAGACTTCTGTTCGACCACCACCTGAGGCTCGGACTTATGTCTGACCACCACATAAGACCCGGACTTCCGTCGGACCACCACTTGAGGCTCGGACTTCTGTCGAACCACCACCTTAGGCCCAGACTTCCACCTGACCACCACTTGATGCCCAGACTTCTGTCGACCACCACTTGAGGCCCTGTGCCTCACCAGACAACAACCTGAGTCCCAAACTTCTGCCAGACCACCACCTGATGCTCAGACTTCTACCGGACCACCACCTGAGGCCCGGTCTTCTACCGTGCCACCACCTGAGGCCCGGACTTCTACCGGACCACCAACTGACACCCAGACTTCTGCCGGACCACCACCTGATGCTCGGACTTCTGCCGGACCATCACCTGATGCCCGAACTTCTACCAGAGTACTGCTACTACAATGATCTTTTGGACCCTTGTCAACTGCTGACTATGATCCTTCCGACCTCCATCACCTACTACGGCCCTTCTGACCTATATCGCCAGAAAATGTTCTTTATGATCTCGGTCTCCTGCATATTACGATCCTTCTGACCTACATTGTCGGACAATGATCTTTCTGACCTCGGTCTCCTGTTTACTACGGTCTTTTCGACCTCCGACCTCTATCCTATCAACTATGGTCCTGCCGACCAAACAAGCATGTCTATGATTATTATCGTAACTCTCACCATGTAATGCGCTCTATATGATGTACATTTGTGACATCAAGTCAAGGCCTTCTCCCTAAGAAGGGCCTCATTTGTTATTGACTGTAAATATTAGTGGATTCATTCAAACTGGGCCAGGCCCCGTGGTTTTTTCCTCCTTTTCAGAGGTTTCCACGTAAAAACTCTAGCGTCTCTTATGAACGCTAACCCTCTCGCTTATCTGATTACGTGCTGGGTCTTTGTAATGCTAGGATATTAAACTTTATATTTCTCTATCACCACGAATACTCCAGTACACAACAAGCTTTTATCAATTTTATATTTTGTATTAGTTTTTTAAAATTTTCTTATTACAAATAAGTTCATACAATATGATAGCTTAACTTTCAATTTTCTTATTATTTTACTCTTATTTCTATGTGCTTAGTTATTTAGCAAATCATATACCTGAAAAAAAAAAAGTTACAAGAAAATTTTTAAAAATAAAATAAAAAAACAACACAATTTTTTTTGCTACAGAAATCTTCTTTGATGTCACTATTTCTTGATCCTGATTGGTTATGTTTTTATAATTTTCATCTAGTGTGTACGCTATAATCAAAATTTTCAAAATCTTTCCATTTTTTTTTTAATGACAAATGTTGGCAAAGAAAAGAAAACCGGTCATGTAGATCGTATTATTGATCTAGTGATTTTATTGGTCTAAACCCTACCTTTTTCAACAATGACAGCTAAACGTCCATTTTCAATAATGAAGATTAGCAAGACGACATAAGATCGAAGATGATTTTTTTTTTTTTGTGAATTCATTGATAACATATATTAAAAAGAATATTGATAACATATTTACCTACACACATGTAGTAGCAAAATTTTGTTTCCACTAGTATGTACATACATATAGTCACAAAAAGTAGCTTAGAATTAGAGGTGTCAAAATCGGGTTACAGGTCAGCGTTAGGTTCGGGTCGAACCTGACATTAACCCGTTGTTGTTTGACACAACCCAAACCCGACTCATTTTTGCAGACGGGTTAGAAATTTCAATCCAGACCCGACCCGTCGGGTTACCAAGTTACCCGACCCGTCGGGTTACCAAGTTACCCGACCTGACACAAAATCACAGTGCGAGTCCCTAACCTGGAATTTTATGGTCATATTTGGATCGAATTTTCAGGTCGTGTCAAATATTGAGACTCCTACTTAAAATTTCCTCTTTTTAAATACTTTTTATGTCACGTGTGTTTTAAAGTTTATTAATTAATGTATATATATTATATGTTGGGTTAATTTTGAGTTGAATAAAATTTATGCTAATTGCTAAGCAAGCCATTATCAAATTAGAGCATATCAATTTTAATTTAGTTGCTTCAAATTCAATCAATTGTTGATTGAGCTTCCAATTTCAGACAAAACCCTAAATCCTAAATTTTAATTTGGTCAATTGTCAACCCAAAAGTAAAATTTACACAATTATTTCTATCTCCTTTTATTAGTATCAATCAATCTATATATACCTAAATTTTAAAAAAAAAAAATCACTTTATTGAATACTAATATGACAAATTATTACAAGAACACTTTTTTTTTAATGGGGCATCGAATTTGTCCATTCCACCTTTCAGTTCTTCTCTTCTATGCTCTCTTGCAGAATTCTAACAACGACAGCTAATATAGGAAGAAAAATTGGTTTGGGCTTCCCATTAATAGCCACGTTTGATGAGAACAATGCATACTCAGCAGCCATTGGAGACTGCATATAGCCACTTGGTAACTAGGGGTGTCAACTTTTGACCCGATCCGAAAATCCGACCCGGAAAATTCGGGTTGAACCCGACCCGTTTGATAAACGGGTCGGGTTCGGGTTCGTAAATTTGACCCGTTTGATTAAACGGGTCGGGTCGGGTTGACCCGGCGGGTTGCCGGGTCAACCCGACAACCCGTTTAATTTAAAAAAAAATTTGAAATTTCCCGCCCGGCTGCCCGCTGCCCCAACCCGATCTGCCCGCTGCCCGCCTGCCCAGCCCGAGCTGCCCGCTTCGCCAGCCGCGTGCCCGCCCGCCTGCCCAGCCCGCGCTTCGCCTGCCGCGTGCCCGCGCTTCGCCTGCCGCGTGCCGCGCAGCCGCTGCTACTTTCGCCTTCCGCGCAGCGCGCTTCGCCAGCCGCGTGCAGCGCTTCGCGAATCGCCTGATCTGCCCGCTGCCGCGCTTCGCCGGTTCGCCCGAGCTGCCGCTGCCGCGCCGTCCAGCTGCCGAATCGCGTGCCGCAACGGATTATCCTGGGTCGAGTCCTCGGGTCGGGTCAACCCGGCAACCCGGCAACCCGGCCGGGTCGGGTCCGGGTTGAAATGTCCGACCCGTTTGCCAAAACGGGTCGGGTCCGGGTTGACCCGTTTAGATCCGGGTCGGGTCGGGTTCGACCCGAACCCGACGGGTTGACCCGAATTGACACCCCTATTGGTAACCAGTGTCCATGTTATATTTCAGCGGTGATGAAAAATTTAAATTTTATTTGGATAATTTTCTTATTAATTTTTAAAATAATTTTTTAGCACAAAAATTTTTATAATAAAAAATTATTTTAGAAAGAAGTAATAAAGCTGTCTAAAACAAAGCTTATGGTTTTGTTTGGGACGGCTTTTTTCTGCTTCTAAAGTCACTTTTTAGTACAAAAAAATTTTATTTTGTACTAGAAAGCTGCTTTAAGAATTAAAAAGAAAGTCATTCCAAATGAAACCTTAGACTTTTGTTTGGGACAACTTACGTATTAGTTTTTAAAGCAACTTTCTAGTACAAAAATTTATAGTTTAAAAAAAATTTTATTAAAAATTGTTTTAAAAAATATTAAGAAAATTGTTTCAAATGAAGCATAAATATTCTAAAAATGCTACAATTAATAATTATTGAAAAATACTATTTTATGTCTCCTATAAATCTAAAAAATGATGCATTAGCACTAAAAGAGAAAGCCAAAGGGAGGGCCTCAAAATCTTAATACTTTCATATGATTTTATATTATTTTTAAAAATTTTGAATCAGCTGAGCATTTTAATATATCAAATGTTTTTTAAGAAAATGAGGAAATAATATAGCATTATTCTTAAGTATCAATAATTTTATATTAACGGAGAAAATTATAGTTTTTTCTAACTTTCTTTTTCAAATAGTAAAATACAATTTAGTTTGATTACTTTTTTCTTACTATTTTCGATTTTTTTTTAATTTTTTGGAATTGGAAACTATTATCTGCAATTAGAATACTTAAATTTTTTTCTCCACAAAAACTTGACAATCAATTTTATAAAAAATATAGCAAACTTTAATTGCTCAATGATTAAATTTTATTTTATATTTTTGTTTTAGAATATTATAAAGAAGTAATATAAATATAACTTCAAGGGTTATATTGATGTTTGAACTGTTGGAGAATTTCTATATGTGGGCAAATATATTTTATACATATAAATAAAGAATTATACATTAGACGCTATCTAAAATTAAGCCAATTAAATTTGTGATCTATTTAAGCATTAAATAATTATTTGGCTTATGTGGCATCTCAATTAAATTTTTTATGGAATTAATTTGTGTAGAGGCCGGGTATTTATTTTATTTTAATGATGGGCCTGAAATAAAATAAATTTACACTTTAAGTATATAAGGGTCGTTGTCCCCAGTTTAAGCGGTGAAGTTCTCATTTCCCATCTTGAGTGAAAAATAAGGGGTCTCTCGCTCTCTTGGAGAACGCCGCTCTAAACGTGGAAGATCGAAAGATCTTGATTCTGCATTTCAATGGATTCAGGTACACTTCCGAAAATTCTTCTCGATGATTTCGCATGTCTTTCGGAGACGATCGAATTGATTTTTGTGTTTCCGTTAAATCCTAACATGAACTACACGCCTAAGTGAAGCAACTTTTTTTTTAGTGGACCACTCGAGTTTGGGACACATGCCTCAACAAAATTGTAATTTTTTTAAATGAGATTTAGATACACATCACGGGATTACTATTATTTTACATATCTAACACTTCAAATATTAATATTATAGTTACACCACCGAAATAGCAAGTTTACCTAAAATCTATGACTCCGTTTTCGTAAAGTTCACGAGATCTTCTTCCTACGGAAATACCCTATTTCACGCGCTAGGTCTTAACTTCTAAGACCTCCGGGTGAAGTGAAGAAGGTGAGCTCGCATCTGGAAGGAAGTTAGAGTTCACATCTTTGACGGAAGGTGAGTTCTGTGTTAGGGTCAATAATTTCTCGAGTAAGCAATTGCGTGCTCTCAGCAACCGGCCATCTGAGTTGGTTGAGTTTGTAAAGGGTTACATTCGATCTCAGCAACCAACGGTTCCCTGAAAATTATAGTTACATCCATTTACAAAATTTGAATCCTCTAATTTTACTTTGAAAGATGAATTTTTTTTTAATTTGCAAAAATTACGTATTTAATGTGCTGCTTTGCTATGTTATTTTCCAACCAATCTGCTTTGTCTTGTTATTGCTCATCTGAGTTCATAGGGTATGAGGAATAAAACTCTGCTGCATAGTTATATGTGCTTATTGCATTCTCATCATCCAAATTTTGTATTGTTTTGACAGATTTTGTGTAGTTTCTAAAGAGTTCTTCAAATTCATCTATTGTCAAAGTCAAGCGAGAAGATCCCAAGATACGATTGCTACGTATGTTGGCCATTGAAGCAACACTTATTGTATTCTCTTGCATCACTTGTCTTCAGGCGGAAACTCCGGTGTCACTTGGAGTTTGGGAGGAACTCCGGCGATGGTCGAGCAGGAGTCTCTTCCTTCTCTTCATCCTTTTTTTTTTTCTTCCCTTATTTTCTCTTCTTGCTTTGGTCCCCTCTTAAGAAAAAATGAGGGGCTATTTATAGTTCTTTGAGAGTGGCATGACGAGTAAATAGGAGGAAAATCAGGGGCGAATTGTGAGTGGTTTGAATGGACGGCCGATGTTAAATCTCTTGATCGCGGGCTGTTTATCAAACATTTGAAGGCTATAATGATATCAGAATTCGACGATCTTGGGCTCGTTGGATTCGTCTCGTTGAGCCGCTCCATTCGACTATAAGCATGTCTTGTTTGGAAAATGTTTGGTAATCGAAATTGTGGTTTGAGCCTTCCAACAGTGCTTCAGGTCTTTGATCCGAACCCATTTGTGCTTGGATTGAGTTGAATTTGGTGTCGTTGGGTTCGTATTTTCTAGACACTCGGTTCGACTATAAGTTCGCTGAAATTGGAGTTCAAATGTTCCCATATTTAATTTTTGAAGTTTCCAACATGATTTTTGTCTTGAGATTTGTGCCCGATCAAAATAATTTTTTGATGATATATCAATAATATAATGTATTTTTAATCCTCAGCCGGAAACCAAATTGCAGTTCTGTTTTCAGACCTTATCTTATTTATTCCTTATTTCCTTATTTCATTATATAGCTGCAGTTGAACTGAACCCAACAGCTGCTGCTTTTCCAACTTACGGAAATAAAAAAATATATATAAATTTTTGCAAAGCATAGAACTATTGAAATGATCTGAAGGGGTTGTTTGATTTGTTGTAAAAAAATGATGTAAAATATTATAAATGCAGGAGTTTTGAAAATAATAATACTTGATTTGAAATAAAAGAAATACAGAGTAAAATTATGAAGGAAATAAAATTTACCGTCTACTTCAAATCCAATATATTTAAAATTCTTCGTATTTGAATGATTTTCAAATACACCATAAAATCATCGTCATTACCACCGCCACGACTTGTCGGACGCCGACCACCACGGTCAAAACCTTTTACACTTTATATTGTATTCATTTAGTTTAAATCAAATAAAAGGAACAATCTTACGTATTTATTTTACAATCCAAACTACTTTACAATATTTCTTTTTTACATTACATTCCTTTTTCAAAATTATTGTCTAACTATTAGAATAGCTTATAATCATTGCAGAGTGCTAGAGTCCGACATTTTAATACAAGGACAATTATAATGATAAAATAACATTTATTGCAAAAATATGACAAACTCACCGCTGTTTGTCCGGGTGGTGAAGAGCCGGCTGGGCAAAGCCTAGGTCCCTTATTCAAATCCCTTGGCAAACAGTGAAAGTCTTAAATGTTGGCTCGTGTAAATTGGTGTGGGTTGCAAGCTAGGTCGACCGGAGTTTTCACTTGCCTAAAGGACAGCGCTTCCTCGTCACAAAAAAAAAATGACAAAAGTGATGCCATATAATAATGGCTTTTAACTTTAGCTACAAATACAAACATTATGAATCAATCAACAATAATTACTGCTATTATTTCTAACATTTTAGCAGCAATTAAGTACTTTCCGACATCAATTTTCATTTCATATGTTCGCATACATGAAAATGGTTATCCTCATCAGAGCTTTATTTAATAATATTTTGTTGCTAATACCGCAATGAATTGCCTCCTACTACAAAGACAAGAATGAGAAACTGCTTTTGAAACCATAAATTATTTTGTGCAGAATCTAGACGGAAGAATCATCCAAATTTATTATATATTTATTACGTATTTATGCAAATACTCAATAAATGCTTATCTAATACTCATACAATACTACTGATTATATTATAAATATGAAACTGGTTTTCTATCGTATATATTTTTACTATCTTAACAGAAAAATATACTTACATGATAACACTTTCTGCCAGAAAATCAAAATTTATTCTCTTTTAAAACTAATACAATTATTCTAATATAATTTAGTAATATGACTCATTAATTTAACTTCACTAAAATTAATACAATTTTGAATATCTCTTGTATTGTTGAATATTAATATCAACATATTCTTTATCTGATTAATTAGCATTTCCGTAATGATTCAATTTTCATCGAAAATAATGTTAATCAAACCACCATAAAAGCTTTCTAAACATTATCTTAATCAATCTTCTTCTAATGAATCTGACTTAATCAAAACTTAAACAAAATTTTATCTTTCACTACTTTATATAATCTTATTTTTGGTAAAACATCAAAACTTCTAAAATGAAACCAAGACACTGATAAACATAAAATATAATTAGGGTGTCAAAATGAGTTTTTATGACGGGTTTGGGTCTAACCTGAAACTGACCCACTCTCAACTAGTCCAGCCTGATAACACAAACAGGTCAAAAATTTGAAACCGGGTCCAACCCGCCCCAAAACCAGGTCAACCCAAATCCGACACGTTGACCAAGTCGAGAAGGGTGCGATCACAAACATCAAACATGACACTAGCAAGCGGGATGCACGAGAGTAAGGTTACCAACACGATGAAGCAAGCGGGCGGTACATAGGTGCAAGCATTAGGTTTTTGAGTCGTGTCATCAATTGGCACCCCTACCTACAATAGCGTGAGAAAGGCCTTGCAACAAAAATGGAATGACATTATGTTGAAAAGCTGAACCTCCATAAGCAAGATTTAAACTTTGTTTAGAACGGCATTTTTATTGCTTCTTAAAGCAACTTTTTAGTACAAAAATTAAAATTTTTTTGTGCTAAAAACTGCTTTAAGAAACAGTTAAAAAGCTGCCTCAAATGAAGCCTTAGTTCGGCAAAAAAATTCCAACATACATGCATATTAGCCGTATACCAACAATGGATCGGCTTCATAAACCTTTATACTGCATGCATTGTAATTCTAGTACTAAAATTTAAGAATTGACCGCTCAACAAAATCACTGAAACAAAAAGCCCGGGAAGCAAAAATAACAAATTGAACATTAACAGATCCTAATAAACTCAGAAAGTGCATTAAGTAACAGTTTTAAAACTTACACATCTAAACAGGATTGAAACCCTCATGGCCTTAGAACTTTAAGATTTCATCTGAAGTAGCTTATGCCTTTTTTTTTTTAACTTCTACTAAAAACTAGTCTCTAAATCACATTTTCTATCATGTTTTCACAAAAGCAATTTTTTTACTTTTTTTCTTTTTAAGGAAATGACCCTGTCATCCAAACAGAACAAATTTTTATTGGTCATTTTTTCCATCATGAAAACAGTCACAAAGTCGTCTAAAATGGATACAAAGTATACAACAACAGTACCTACAACAACAACTCAAAGGTTCAGCTGGCAACCAACAGCAACAATAAAGAGACGAGCAATCCCATGGCAGCAGAAATAAGACTACACAAATAGCTCAATTGGCAGAAGCCCCGAGAAGATAATATGCTGCTTTCATATTTTGTGAGCACCATGCAGAATGCAAATTAAAGGTTACATGATGCCATGACACCTCAATCAAGCCTAGCATCCTACGGTACCTACCCCGAGCTCACCTTAGGGAAGACATAGACTTCGTTTGGAATAACTTTATTCCTTCTTTCTAAAACAGTTTTTTAGTACAAAAATTTCTTTAACTATAACTTTTTTATTAGAAAGCCGCTTTAAAAAAACGTAATAAAAAAGTTCTCTCAAACGTATCCTTAATCAGTCTAGCACGAGTCCCAAAACAAAAGTTCATTGACTCAACTTCAAGAAACCCACACAGATAACTCAAGGATGACTATTTCGGAACTTGACAGCCATTAAATGCCTCGTAAATAATCTTAGCAAAGCAACAAATATATAGAGATATCAGAAGTTCACCCTAGATCTATACAAGTTTACCAGGTTTTGTTTTCTCTTTCATAATTAAAGAAGAATTGAACAAGATAAACATGACCTAAGATCTAATTACTGACCAAATGCAGATGTCCTCCAAAATTGCAGATCTGGAATGGAAGTTGACTGAACGGAAGGTTGAAAATTAGAGGAGAACACTGACCACTTCTGACACTTCCATCTCATAGCTTTGCCATAGCTTAAGAGTAACTATCTGGAACATCAGAAAATTCAGAACATATAAGATGAGAAAGTTTGCACAAAGTAGATATGCAATTTAATAACAAACAAGTTATATGTGCACTAATGAAACAGGGCATATCAATATCAACTAGCTATAGAATATACTTTTAAAACCTTTAACAAGAATATTCAGAAGATAAAAATCGAAGTATCAAATTATATAATAAATGCATTGACCTTGTTACTCATAAGAAAATTTCAACAATTAATTTAGTCCAGTAAATTCCAGCCTAAAACATTAAAGAACATTAGTATAAGACTGATTAGGCAGTTTAAGATGAAGACTTCATTTGGGACGATTTTCATACTGCTTTTTAAAGCAGCTTTCTAGTACAAAAATTTTAATTTATTTTTTACTAGAAAATTGATTTAAAAAGCAATAAAAAAGCCGTCCCAAATGAACCCGAAAACTGAAGAAAGCTGTGTTTTTACCATATTGTCAAAACAAGGTGAGCTATAAGGCCCCCATACCCGCCTCACCAACAAAAACCAAGTAGTTTATTGAGCTGAACAAGCAAATCAGTACAAAACCTGGGCTACCAAGTATTCAATAATTTATCTGTGTTACAAGTTTGGAAGTTAACACATTTGGAAATTTCAAGATACATACGATAATAGGAACAACTGATCTACTAAAGCACACAAACAATAACATTCAAAACCCCTCAAAGCCCCAAAAAAGGTACAACAACAACAACATCAAGCCTTTATCCCACTACGTGGGGTCAGCAAAGCCCCAAAAAAGGTAAATTATTAAAATTTATACAAATTCTTATGGCATGGCATGACTAACCATGGTTCATTACACTCACCTCTCTTGATAGTAACTATTCCACATAGCTCCTTAGATTTTCAGAAATAATATTTCACTGATTGTTAGATATTAGATTCCACATTAACCCCAACAACTTTTTTGAAATTAAACTTGTCAATCCTATTAATAGCTATTAAATTGGATTCCACATTAACCGCAAGCACTGTTTTTTAAATAACACTTGTTGTTCCTATTAATAGCTATTACATCACATATTAATCCCATTTCACTAACCTTGAGCTTGAACAATAAGAGTTAAGCATAATTTTAGAAAACACAAAGGAGATATGCATAATATTAATAATCACAAGTCTGAAGAAAATGTCATCAATGAGTTTGAAGTCCAACACAAGACAACGATGATACAACAACAACAACATCAAGCCTTTGTCACACTACGTGGGGTCGGCTACATGAATCCTTTTTCGTCATTGTGTCCGATTAAAAGTCAAAGTCTCATTTAAATCTAATAAAGAAAGATCATTTCTAATATTTTCTAACCAAGTCTTTTTAGGTCTACCTATACCTTTCTTAACATAAGTCAAATCTAATACCTCAACTTTCCTAACCGGGTCATCAGAAGGCCTCCGTTTAATGTGACCAAACCATCTAAGGCGACTCTCTCTAATCTTATCTTCCACTGGAGCTACTCCAACATTTTCACATATATACTCATTTCGTATCCTATCTTTAAGGGTCAAGCCACTCATTCACCTAAGCATCCTCATCTCTGCAACAAGTTATTATGCTTTTCTTTTAATAGCCAAAATTCAGCACCATAAAGAGACAAAGATGATGTGATGAGAAAAAAAAAACAATACAATAAGCAAAGAAACAATAAAAGGACCAAAAGAAAAAATGCTTATGGAAAATTACAAAACACATACTCTCAATAGAAACCACCTTAAACGAAAACTGAAAAAACCATCAAAACAGAAGCGAACATGTCAATAAGAGGATTATTCCAAAGCTTTGCATTTCAAAGGGTAAAAG
The DNA here is from genome assembly GCA_019514585.1 of Dendrobium officinale. NCBI lineage: Eukaryota > Viridiplantae > Streptophyta > Magnoliopsida > Asparagales > Orchidaceae > Dendrobium > Dendrobium officinale. The sequence goes on from CM033692.1 coordinate 26,971,779, forward strand.
GGGCCTCAACAGGACAACAAACCCACTGGTTATTTCATTCGGTAGGGAATATAGGAAAATAAAGCTACAACATAACAACGTCATCTAAAAGAGTTAGGATATGGGAAAGGAAGGGAATGGAGAAAGTAAAGAATGGATTTATACAATAAACAGGCGTGCCTAACAATAAGTTCAAATTACTTTTGGTTGAATTAACTATCCGGACAAACAAAATAACATATTCACTTCCTAACAAGAAATGAGACGCCCAAAAAATAAATTATAATGTTAACAGAATAAATAAAGATATGCCTTATCTCTTGATATTACATGAACCCCTAAATCTTCAAATTTTTCACAGCATGAATCGTCCAACAAGTTCAAGTAAACTATTAAGATATTTATGTGCAATTGATACAGAAAGAAAGATAGAGGGAGGCAAGGACGGAGAGAGGGGGGGATGGAGAATTGAACATTCAAGAATTATATGCTATATAAGACAAACAATGCTACTATTTACATGGGAATGAATATTTTTTATTAGTTGAGGGCACCATAACTTGCTAGTTCAGAAGAGTATATTATATTTATTTGTTTGTCAGGTACTTTGCTTTATTTTGAATTAATTTCTCATTAAAAAAGATACTAGAAATTTTAATGGAGATGTCATGATCATGAATGATAATATCTTCCATTCATACGAAGTAATTTTCCCTCTTTCAGGCGAGAAACTGTAAGACTCACAAATCAATGAAACTCATTTTCTCATTTTTTATTTAATTTTTATTCATATCATCTCCCGTTCTATCTCATGATTACTCCATTACTTCATATAAATCACAAGTTGCTAGTAATCTTGGATAATATACTGTGCCAATGCCTAAATAAATGGTTTATGAGGCCACCTAATTGCTTATAGTTTCAAACTCAAATATGTTGGAGAGTGATGAACTCTCCATCCAAGGTAGCTTGCTATGCTTGGATCCGAAATGCTAACTTGCAAATGCACTACTAAACAATGTTCCTCGCCACTATTGAGAGATTACCAGGATGCGACATTGCCGTAACCAACAAGGTAGGATAACCGCCACAACAGGTCATGGACAATATGTTTTGGAGAACATCAGTTATAATTTGCTAAATAAAAATATTTCATCAAAATATACCTTGATTTTCAATGTTAATACAAGATAAAAAGCATATGATCAACTTTCATATACACAAAAGCAATAGAGAACCTTCAAAGTGCTAGTTCTTTAATAATGTGTTAACTTTTAATTAGCTTCTTACTTTACAAGAGAATCAACAAAAGTTCTCTTGTAGAAAAATAATTTAGCTATTTATCGACCTATAACATAAATAAGCAAAGAGTCGAAATTATGGCATCATAGAATCAATATCGGTAAATTAAGGTTCATCTCAAGAAACTCAATATACAAAATTCTAATAAATATTGAGAATATATTCGCATTACCAAGTTCACAACTACTAGAGGAATCTATGCACTAGGCACCATAAACCAAAACAATCAACAAATGGATAGACACAATGTCAAATAATGTTGCTTTAGATACATTACCTACCTCTAACTAATAAGCCTTGTGATCAAGTGAAGTTACATCAATCTTTCTATTTTACTCATCATCCATATTACTTTACAGAGAACATCAATAACAACAAGTCTTTATCGTATTACGTGAGTCGGCTACATGAATCATTTTTCTCCATTGTGTCCTACAAAGAGTCAACTTTAAAGGGGGAAAAAGAAAAAAAAAAGTTCAATCATCAAGAACACTCAAAATATAAAAAAGAAAAAGGTAAAATATAGACCTCAAACACTCTCATATGATCACAAATACAACTTCCATATACAAAAAAAACAATAGAGGATCTTCAGAGCGGTAGTTCTTTAATAATGCGTTAACTTTTAACTAGCTTATTAGTTTACAAGAGAACCGACAAAAGTTCTCTTATAAAAAAATATAGCTATGGAACTAGAGCATAAATAAGCAACGAGTCGAAAATATGGAATCATAGAATCAACACCGGTAAATTAAGGTCCATCTCAAGAAACTTAGTATACAAAATTCTAATAAACACTGAGAAGATCTTCGCATTACCAAGTTCAAAATTACTAGAAGAATCTATGAACTAGGCACCATAAACCAAACAATCAACAAATGAATAGACATAGTGTCAAATAATGTTGCTTTAGACACATTACCTACCTCTAAGAAATAAGCCTTCTGATCAGCTGAAGTTACATCAATATTTCTATTTAGCTCATCATCCATATTACTTTAACTAGTTTTTATCCCACTATGCAGGGTCAGCTACATGAATCATTTTTCCCCATTGTGTCCAATTAAGAGTCTACTTTAATGAGGGGAAAAAGAAAAAGAAAAAAAAAATTGAAGCATCAAGAACACTCAAAACATAAAAGAGAAAAAGGTAAAATATAGACCTCAAACACTCTCATTTCTCATTGACCTACATAACAATGAAGCATCTACGGCAACTCCATTCAAAATTCTTCTAGATATATTAGAGAATGGGGAACACTCATAGCACCATCTCCCTGCTTATATGGTCTTATATTCTGACCTTAAAGTCCAAAAAAGGAAGATAAAATATGACAAGGGCATAACAAAATTAAAGCTTGCATTCTCCGGTTAGAACCATTCTAGCAAGGGCCGGGGACAGCAAAAGACGGCGTGGACCCTTAAAAGGCATTCTCCAACAAAAATAGGTTCAAGAAAGCAACTTTACGGTAATAGTTTACAACTATTACAGGCACAGTGCCTTATGATCGACAAAGGAAAGGTTCGTCGAAATATTTGAGAATCTTCAACCATGGAAGGCAAAAGAAAGAGAGCCAAACATATAAAACATAGAAGGAAAAATATATTTAGATATACCTAGAACTAGATCTAGAATTAATTGAATGTTTACAAGAAAACATAATAAAAAAGATTCAATTTTTACATATGGAGCAAGAGGGGCTGCAAAAGGAAAGGAAGGGTTGAAGAAGATCGATGCTCACCAGCATCAGAGCGCCTGGTGCGCTTAATTTTCTCCATCTGAACCTGAGTATCCACAAACATTTGCATGCGTTGGAACTCGAGCCCCTTGATGAACTCCATCCTCTGCTTCTCCAGTTCGATCATCTGCCGTTGCTTATCACCTTCCACCTTCTCATAGATCTCAGAAAACCGCTCGATCGCACGGGCCAGCTCACGGATACCATCAACATCGCTACCCTCTCGCCTCTTCCTCCAACTCTTCGCAGATCTCTCCCTGCTCGATCTAGACCTCTCCATGCTGGATCGCGAAGACCTAGACGAAGACCTGGAGTCCCCATTAGCCGCCGCTGCTGCTGCAGCGGCTGCAGCCGGTAAGTTCCTCCTGAAGAAAGAGTCGTCCACCGGGGATGCGGTGGAAGCCGTACGGGCACGCTTCTCCTTGGGCAAAGGATCCACGGTGCGGATGGCCGCCGCGGCCGCTGCCGCCGCAGCAGCAGCGGGCGGAAGGGGAAGACCCTTGCGATGCGAGGGCAGGGGCAGGGCAAGCGGGGGCGAAGGAGGCTTTTTGGCTGACACAGAAGAACCTATGAGCATGTCGAGGCGGGAGTAGAAAGGCCACTGGCTAGCGAAAGCCCCATCGGAGATCTTGTTCTTCTCGATCTTGTACTTTTTCTTCAGCGTATCGATCCGATTCTTGCACTGAACATCCGTTCGCGGAGGCCGTCTTCCCCCACCGGGACGCGCGTTTACGGCGTCCGCCACTTCCTGCCACTGCTTCTGGCGAAGATTCCCGCGGTTGAGCTCAAGGTAGCGATCTCCCCAAGCATCGACCAGCATCGAAGTCTCCCCCTCGCTCCAGCAGTCCTCCCGGTACGGCATCGCAGGGTTCGGCGGCCTCGCCGGCGCAACATCCCTCCCCTCCATCTACGATCTAACAAACAGTGACCCTAATCCTAACACAAAATTCTCCCTTTTTTTTTCTCTCTCTCTCTCGCTCTCAGCCGGCCGGGGCTTCGGTATTCACGGTGGGTGGAAAAGGAAGGGGAGGATGGGATGTGAAATGTAAAGGGGTCGGCGAGGCGCCGGCTGGGGACAGACGCGTGGGGGAACGCATGTGCGGGTACGGGAGGTCGCCGGTAAATCGTGCGCCGACGTTCCCGCGCTGGGGTTGCTGGCGTCAGCGCCGAGACCGCGCCGATTAAGGGGATCGGCCAGTCGGCCCATCGCTGCCGTTCGTTTAATGGCTAGGGTCGGAAAAGATTTGAGAAAAATGCGCGGTGGGAAATTGGAATTTGTAAAAGGCAGCTAATTGTTTGGATGATTATTACGCGCCGGGTCCGGGGACGGACGGGATTGACAATGAAATTACGATTTCACCCTTAGCCAGTCTACTGCGATCGTTATTGGTGGGAGGCGGAAAAGTGGGCCCATGGATAGCTTGATCGGTGACGTGATATGCGGTAATTGGGCCCACATTGCGGGAATGGGTTAATAAGTTGAAAGGTGAGTAACGCCGGTTGCGTGCAGCATGGAAGGTAGCGGCAGGCGGGACCTTTCGCCGTTTTTGGAGGATTTGGTTTTGGCATTGGCAGGCGGGCTGCGGCCGGCGAGCGGAATTTATTCGCGCGAGAGCAGAACCCACGTGACATAGACCACATGGATGCCAGCAAAACAATTTATACTCATTTTTTTAACATAGAGTTCCATTATTATATTTTTCACAATATTTTTTTTTTTTTGCTGAATAGACTTGACAGTTCATTAAAGATAAGATTTTTTATTGTAATTGTGGCTAGATCATAATTGCCCTGAATCAATGATCAACTGAATCAATGTTAGACACAACATCAATTTGATCAAGTCTATTTCTAATACTCAAGAAGTTTTTACTGCTCCTGCTAATATCAGTAATGTTGTTGTCCACCACTTTAAAAAGCTTTTTAACGCTAATCATGAGGAATTTGATCTTGGTGGGAATGTTCCTGTTATGCAAATGCTTCCTCAAAATTTGGTTCAACAACTTATCACCCCATTCATCATAGAGGAAATCAAAAACACTGCTTTCTCCTCCCCAAACTCATCTACCCCTGGACCTGATGGATATACGTTTGAGTTCTACAAATCCTCTTGAAACATTATTGATAAGCAGTTCTGCGAAGCTATCCTGCATTTCTTCAACACTGGTTCTTTACCTAAGCATGTCAAAGCCACGGCTATAACTTTGATCCCCAAAAGACCACATGCTTTTGATATTAAGGACTACAGACCGACTTCCTTATGCAATTCCTTTTATAAAATCATTGATAAACTTTTAGCAAATAGGATGAAAGAAGTTATGCCCTTTATTATTCATCCTAGTCAGTCTGATTTCATTAAGGATAGAATTTTATCTGACAATATCCTGCTAGCGGCTGAAATTCTTAGGGAATTAATTTAAAAGGCAAGCACAAGTACTTTTGTGCTAAATTTGACATCCACAAAGCTTTTGACACGGTCTCCAGGAGCTTTTTACTGAACAGGCTGCTTACCAAAGGTTTCCCTCCTATCTTTGTTTTTTGGATCAAGGGGTGTATTACTGATGTGCACTTCTCCATTTCCATTAATGGGGCTTTGGAAGGGCATTTCAATTTAACTTCTGGTCTTAGACAGGGATGTCCCCTATCCCCGTATTTCTTTTTTATTGTGATGGATTGCCTTTCTAATTACTTTGAAGAAGCCCTCTCCAACAATTCTTTCCAAGGAATTACTTTTGGTAATGTCTCTGTCTCACACCTTCTTTATGCTAACGACTTACTAGTTTTTGGTAGGGTTACTGTTGAAAATGCTAGGACTCTCAAAAACCTCCTGAAGAAGTTCACTAACTCCACGGGCTTACATGTGAATAGTGCTAAAAGCACTGTTCTTTTTTCTAATAGTGCTCTGGAAGCTCAGGCAATTACTGAACTTTAAACATCCCTATTGCCACTCAGGCGATTGCTTACTTGGGCATCCCTATTTTATGCAAAAGATTAAAAATTGGGAACTTTCTTCCTTTGCTTCATAAAATTCAATGCTCTCTTGATGGCTGGAAAGCAAAGACTCTCACCTTTGCTGGGAGATTACAATACCTGAAATATACCATTAGCAACATCCTTGCCTATTGGGTTAGGGGGGTGAGGATCCCGAAAAGTTGCTGCAAAGTTATTAATAAAACTTGCTCCAGATTTTTGTATTTTGGAGATATTCAAAAAAGGAAACTTCACATGATTTCGTGGAAGGAGACTTGTAAACCTACTAAGCTAGGTGGGCTGGGTATCCCATCTATTGATTCTTTATATCACGCTTTTGGTTGCTCCATGATTTGTAGATTTTATAATACTGAGAGCTCTCTTTTCTCCTGGTGGCGTGCTAAACATATTTCTTTTTGGTATCACCGTAGCAATCATGCTTCTACTTCTGCTTATTAGAATTTTTTATGTGATTTAGCCGAGAAGGTTCAAGACTGTTTAAGCCTCAAATTAATGATAATTGTGCCTTATCTTTCTACTGGGATCCTTGGTGCTTTATTAAAACTATTGCTGAAAGACTTCTTGACTTAAATCCCAATTATAACTTCTCTGCCACCTCTCACCTGAATGTGAAAAGTTTTTTTATTAGCAATTACTGGAGCTTTCCCCCTGGTTTTCCTGCTCATATGGTGAATTTGATAAGCTCTTTGCCTTATTGCCTGATGGGTAGCAATTCTTTGTGGCTTAACTTTGCAAACCCGAAGTTCTGCAATTTCTTGGGGCATTACTACTTGAATTGCAATGTTGTTTCTTGGCATAATTTCGTCTGGCATAAACATCATACGCTGCGTCACTCTATCTTTTCTTGGATGGCTTTTAAAAATGGCCTTAAAACTACTGGTGCATTACTTATTAGAGGTTTTCAGGTGCCCTCGAACTGTGTTTTTTGCTCTTCTACCAGTGAAACTCAAAACCATCTATTTTTTGAATGTGATTACACCTTTAGCATCCTCAAGAACATTTTTCCTGCTCTGGGAAATATGCTCCTGAGACTGACCCTTTTGCAAACGTTTAATTGCATTGATGAGAGGAATATTGATAGTAACACGAAGATTTACTGTTTTCTGCTTCTTTGTACTACCATCTATTATATCTGGAGGGCTAGAAACGACAGAGTTTTTAGAAATTCTATTAACAGCCAAGCATCTATCATCACCAAGATTAAGAGAGGCTTCTTTATGGAAAATCACAAGCACAAATGCTTCCAGAATTTATTCAATTTATCTGTGGTTGTTTCTGAGGCATTCTGATGGCCAGGCTAAATACAGACCCGTCTGGACCTTTTTTTGGCATTGGGAGTCTATTTTTGAAGGACAATGATGACAACAAATTCATTTGGATTCCCCTTGGACGATCTTCTTCGATTACCAGGGGAACTACTATCATCTCTTTAGATGAATTTTAATGCCTTCGACAATTTCAGGAATTTGCAACCTGAGTCTTTTTTGCTTTACTGTTTTCCTGCTATATTTATGCTTCTTTTTGTTCAACAGCCAAGGCTGATAGGGTTTTGTCATTACCCATACATTTTTTTGTGTGGGCTTATGACTTTCTTTTCACTGTACTACTTTCATTTTTAAATGAGATGTGCTAAGGCCCCAAATATTCCCCAAAAAAAATGATCAACTAAAGTTATATTAAAAAAAATGAATAAAAACTTGAATTGCTCGTCTCGAGTTAATGTCCAATTAAGAAATAGTTCAACATTATTTAAACAACATAGAGAGGAACAATGGAAGTGTAAAGAGAAAAAAAAGCTGCTTAATTGGTTTAGATTTTGGCTTTGTTTGGGAAACGACTTTCTTACTGCTTCTTAAAGCAGCTTTTTAGTAGAAAAATTTAAAAATTTGTACTTAAAAGCCGCTTTAAGAAGCATTAAGAAAGCCATCCCAAACAAAGCCTTTGTTTGGGACGACTTTCTTATTGCTTTATAAGTTTATTGACCACATGAAAAAAATAATGATCTAAAGTTATTCCAAACAAACCTTTAGTCTTATAGTTTTAGCCAGTGCGCCCAAAAAATAATTAAAAATTGTTATTCTAATGGCGATCTCTTTTTAGCTTCTATTCCTCTTATCAATTTTTTGGCAGAGTTCAAAGGAATGGAGAATTTATAAGTCATGACATCTTTAGAGTAACTGATATGACAAATTATTGTTGAAATAGTTGGCCAAAATTTGATGTTTGGAGGATGATTAGAGTGAGAGAGTCAAATGGCTCTAAATTATTATAAGCCTAGTCAGGCCAATTGTTTGGATGTAGGCCCATATGAAAATTTTGGTGTAATCTAATTACCATATGAAACTAGTTTTTCTTCATTATTAAATTAGGTTATATGAATTATTTGTAGCATACTTCTATCTAATGGTGTCAAAAAATGACTCGACTCGAAAATTTCAAGTTCGACTTAATCCGGGGATTCGGGTTGATGTTTTTGAACAATTTATTAATAAGTGGAGTTCGAGTTGACCCACCAACCCTTTTTTGACTAAAAAATCACATGATTAATTTTTTTTTTTTACTTGTGGGTATAATTTTCTAATTTTTTATTAACTATCCAAAGCTGAATAGTTAATAAATTATAAAAACATTTAAGTAGTAAAACAATTTTGTTTTAACAAAAATAGGTTAACTGGTCGAGTTCGGGTCATTCGGGTTATAGCAGGTTGGTGTTTTTGACCTATTTATTAAATGCGTCAGGTTCGGCCGTTCTAGTTGAATAGATTAGGGTCAAGTCAATTTTAGGTTGGATCTGAACCTAAGCCATCAATCCATGTTTACACACCAACTTCCATCACATATTGACTTGTGGGAGACATTGATGAGGCACAAAAAGTGAAATTTTTTATGTAGAATAGACTCAAGTGGTCAAGTGGTCCATAGGCGGCCAATGACACAATCACAAATAAGAATCCAACATCTTACATCATTGTTGTAATTAAATATTTAATTTATTTTAAGGCATAATTAAGTGGATAATACTTTGTAGACCTCTCCTTCATCCCGAATAGGTTTGTTCGATCCCACTCGCCTCTGATCTCCACAAGAGTTTCTTCCAAAATAGAAGACTTTCTCCACAATGCCCACCATAATTAAAGCATGATTTCAATGAGTTGGTTACCCCTTCTTTGATTTTAGATTTTTTATTACTATATTCCTATTTTTTATTTAGGATTGAGATGGTAATACTTTTAATTTATAATGTATTAGATTATTTCTATAAAGGCTAAATTTACATGAATTTTATTTCATATTTAATCTTTGTAGAAAATCACTTTGTTATTAGTTTACTAGATAAACAAATTCATAAATCTTCTTCTATTTAGAAGTTTTGAGAAAAATGAATAAAATTTTATAAAAGATGATTCTTCATTAGAAAATTGACTAAATTAGGTATGAATCTGAATGTAATACTTATTTTAGGTTTTCTATGGTAATACTTTTAATTTATAATTTATTATATTATGTCTATGAAGGTTAAATGTACATTAATTTTCTTTCATATTTAAGCTTTATAGAAATATTGTTTGTTGTTAGTTTACTAAATTAGATGAATTCATAAATCTTCTTCTATTTATAAAGTTTAGAAACACTAATAGAAATTTTTATAAAAGATAAAATATTTAAATTTAAAACATTCAAAATTAAATTTAGGATCATCGCTGCTCTGATTTCATAGTCGAACTGAACATCTCAAAAAGTTGAATCCAATCACACTAAAGGTGATTTGGTTTGATTTCAAATGAGCTCAAATTAAGCACTTGAAGTATAGTTTAGAATTGTTATATTTATTGAAGAACTAAATGATCTCTTAATATGACATGCTTATAATCAAAAGGAATGCTGAGATATCTATAGGCCTAAGATCATCCAATTTTAAGATAATTAAGGCAATTAAATATTGAAAGAACGATCAATGATTAAAGGAATAAATATGAGCCATTAAGTTGAGTGCTTTGTGATTTTGACTAAAATTATCAAAATGCCACTTCAATATATATTCATAAAAAGAAGTTGAAAAATGAGAACTTGGAATTAAATCTAGACTTTGAGTTGTAGATTATCTACTTGACAACTATCACCAACGACTATCATCCAACCACTGTCACCCGACTATGCTCTCCTTAACCATCATTAAATGTAGTCTCCCGATCACCATTACTTGACTATTATTGCACTGACCATCATCACTTGACTTCAATCTCCCAACCACAATCACTTGACTATTATTTCTCACCAAAATCGACGCAAGCCATCCCCTATAAGGATGATGCAGGTTATTAACACTAATGTAAACACCCACTAATTTTATTACATGTTATAATAAATAATGTTGATACACACAATCGCATATAAAGCCTAAGGCATACTAGCAAAGTATGTCATCGCCTATAAGATTGATATATGTCATCAACATATGTGATCTCCTATAAAGTTTATGCTATGGAAAAAAATAATGATGTTGTGACGGTATTCCTCTCATAAAGAATATTCATATGAAGAGATAAGCGAAGAGATCTAATAGGGTTTAACCAATAAATTTTATCTTGACCCATATAAAATACTCATAATAAGTGATATCATCAAATTCAACTTAAGTAAAAAAAAATTGAGTTTATTATTCTCCCAAAAGGACTAGGCTCTCTATGGTTAATTATGCTTGGGGACACTATTAAAATATACTCTTGATAAATGAAATATTTCTTTATTTTAATTTGACCATTTTAACATAAATGGAGGTTTATGATTCAAGAATTGTTATCCTAATATGATAGTCTATTGTTTTAGATAGATTAATCCATAAGGTAGGCCACCATAATGTATCTTTCAACTCACTATACATTTTTCTTCTCCTTGAATGAATAACATAACCTAAATAGTTTGCTTCATATAAAATTACTTATCCCTGATATCTAGAATTAAGAGGACATAGCCTTTTCATGTTGAACGTAATACCAAACTAAGATAATCGTAGTTCAGGTTTCTTAATAGACCTAATTTGATCCATTAACTTCAGATGTTCTAGCTTTGACTTCTAAGCTTCCTGAATCTTTTCCTACATGGAAAGTTGGATATTTATTTCAGTTAGAATACCAATCAATAGAAGAAATCACCTGCAATTATAGTCTTTATATATCTTGAATTAGATGTCTGTTAAAAGTAAATTGAATCTTTAGTCAGATCTTAATGTATGATCATCTTAAGCAACCTCCTTCATCTTACATTCAGATTCTGTTGAGCAAATATATACTTCAGACTTTAACGATTAATGAATATCTCACACCCAACTCCATACAAGTTATGCCTCCATTTTTTCAAATAAAACATAATACCAATAAGCTCTAAGTCATGTGTAGGATAATTTCTCTCATATAACTTCAATTGCTTGGAAGAATATACTATAAATAAATCTAATCAAGATCATGTCTTCCTTAATTATAAAATTGTATGATCACCATTATATAGGAGAATCAACAAAGAGATTGTTAGATGAAACTTAGTTTCTTCTAGACGATCTATGATTCGATTGAACTAATTATATTGTACTATTGTACATCATTTAATATGATTGAAAGTTTGAGGAGGCTGTGAGACCTCAAAGAACAAGCCCAAGGCTAATCAAGGGGGGGGGGGGGGTGGTGAATTGATAATTTAAAATTTTCTTTAACAAAAAAAATTCTTTTTATAACTTTTTCAATATCTAATAAATATAAAATTTTATTCCTCAATGAAGAAGTGAATTATTTTCACAAATACAAAATGATCAGAGTTTTTAACCACAGAATTAATCACAGAAAAATAAAGTATGAAAAATAATTAGAACAAAAACACTAGAATTTACAGTAGCTCGGTCCAACCTAACCTAGGTCCACTCCTTCAAAATCTTCTTTTCAGGTATTGCACTAAGACTAGTGTCTCTCCTTTTGCCCCCACAACAAGATGGAGAATCCCTTATAAAATCTCTTCCACCAACTCGATGCGACAGAGGACTTTAGTCCTTTTCACCCTACTGGTGAAGGAGTAGAACCTTGAATCCTTTTTTACCCTCTTAGTGAAGGAAGAGAATCTAGAATCTTTTCTCTCACTTCTAGAGATAATAGAGAATCAAGAATCTTTTTTCTCCCTCCTAGAGATGGTAGAGAACCAAAGACCTAGTGCTGTAGAATATCTCCCTAAAGACATAAAAGGATCAAGGAAAAAGCTTGAAGAAGACATGGAAGAACCTTTTTTGGAGTAACCTTATGAATCCCTCACAACTCTCCCTCTCTTCTCTCCCAAAGCACTTCATAACTCCCTCTCAAGATATAGCAGCAAAAGTCTCTAAAAATAAGACAAAGTGAGAGTTTAAATAGAGAGCCTCTAAAAAAGCGCTAAATTTAAATCTATCGACTTTGATCATCCAATATGATCTAAGATTGCCCTGTATGATTAGTTCAAAGTACCCCTATTAGCACTGTATGAAGTGACAGACCTTGTACGATTAGTTTAAGAGGTTCTACTGATCATTCAGTATAATAGGTAATTATAAATTCTCATTTCATACAGAGCACGGTTCGTACGTACAGTATGATAAATTATCGTCCCATGCATTGCTCGGGTCATACAGTACTATTGTCAACAATCGTTATGTACGTTTTGATTGAATAAATTAACGGTAATTATTCACTAATCACAAGATCAATTTAGGCATGATTTTCATATATTATACAATATGATGAATATCATACGATACGATTAAAACAAAAAAATGAATTATAAAATATTACCTAAATTGTGATTGGGGGCTATTTTGATGATTATAGCTGATCATCATGTATAATATAGATCATATGGTATGATTAATTTAATCAATCTTAATTATCACAGGTGGCCTAATTAAGGATTTTCTGGCTAACTGATCATCCCATATGATATAAATTATACTGTGTCATTAGTTCAGAAAACTCAACTTCTTCCTAACTCACTAACTCACCCCTTTGAGTGTGTGTGTGCAAGATTACTTAGCTTTAGGATCCACTATAATATATAATTGACTCAAAAAAGATAAAAAGTCAAAAAGACTGAAAATATAAACTTTAATCATTGTCTATCAAATCTTGAGCTTATCGAGGTTACAGGTGAACTGTGAACCTAAAATATTAGTAAGGCAAAAACATATATATAATAAATTCAATTATGAGGAGCTAGCATAATGAGAAATCCAATAATATTTATAATCATCAAAATTATAAGACTTGGGTCCAGATTTATAATAATCTCCCCAATTTTATGATGACAAACATTATTTATTTATGATTTAAGAGTGTTTTGCTATTCCCTAAACTCCCACTCACTAAGTAATTTTTTTCAAATATAACGGAGGTGTAAATTTTTTTTTTTAATTTTTTTTAAATGAAAAACAACATGCAATAATAGAACATAGAAAATTAACATACAAACATGGAATTAAATATTTTAAAGTAAAATACAAGCTACCAACACATGTTACTCCCGCTTTCAATATCATAAAAATTGAGGAAATAAAAACAAGCATACAGTAAACAAAAAAATAGTAAAAGTAAAATAATCACAAAATTAGAAAAACTAGAACAAAGAGGGGTCTTGATCAGGTGAAGGTGGGGGGAGGTGGTGACTAGAAGTACTGGTGGATCAAGGAAAACTAGTTTCCAAGCAAATCCATATCCTAATCATATTGTTATTGTTGTTGGGCTATGTACTGAACAAAATGAATTAAGTCATTCTCATTTTACTGTTGCTGCTCAGCTACATAGTAATCAAAATGGAGCTCTTATTGATCAAACTTCTAGGCCAATAAATCGTACTGAGATTGCTGGCAGGTAAGAGCTGGTGCTGGAATAAGTCCTCTCTCTTTTTTTACAGGCTCTTCATCCACATAGTGAACATTGAGATGATGAGTAGTGTGAAGAACATGAAAGGAGCTACTGGTTTAGTAGACTAGGAGGAGATAAGGTGGTGCAAGAAATTTGAAGTTATACTTGGTTTAAGGACAAATGTAATGAGATATCCTAAGACTAAATTAGTCTTTCTCTTATGTCAAGGATCTCTAATGATGGTCAAAGTTTTGAGAAAACAGATAATAAGATCAACTGCATTGAAATCATTTTGAGCCATAATGAAATAGGTCACAAGAGAAAGAACATGAGAAATGTTGATTATATCACCAGCTTTAGAAATGATAGATTTTCTAAGTATGTGCTGGATGATTCAGACATCCTGAACTAAAGTGTTGATGTGGATTATATGGTATATAATATTGGATTTCCTAAGGGTGGTGTTGGAAGGGGTCCAATCATAATCAAGATTTACAACCATAATGTAAATTTTCTCACCAATAGTAGAAAGGTGTAGGAAGTCATGGAAGTCCTAATAAGTTATTTTTACTGGTTTCCTATTAACATAGTATTGGAAGGTAGTACCTTCACTATTGATTCTAATGCTTGCAAAAACTCAAAAAGTAGTTCAAAATTGAAAGGATAAGCAAGAGTAAGAATGAAAGTGAGAGTGGTATGGGCTAAAAGTTGTAGTACATGGAAGTTTTGATCATCTTGTTTAATGAATTTGGTGGAAGTAATGCCAGCAATCTTATAGTTGTGATAGGCCTTTTCATCAGCTGCCTCAGGAAATATAGGATCTACTAGGCATTAAGAGGAACTCCCGATGAGTGCTCAAGAATGCTTACCTCCCACCATTTCTAAGATTGAGAGATTAGGAAAAAATAAAAGAGGGTTGAAGAGGATTGAGTGAAGAAAAATCTTCAAATCTAGCAGATAGATAAACACTAAACATAATATCAGGTTTGTTAGCAGTCAAGTAAAGAAGTGATCTGCTTATTTCTCTGTATTTCTTCTGATCATTAATTTTCTATTTGAGCCTTATCTAACTGAACTATAAGCTCATAGGAGTGTTTATTATCTTGGTCTTATACATTTCATATTTCTTAAGGATGTCCTTAATATAGTTCAATTTACTAAGAAAAATTCCATCATCCTTCTAGATTGTACTAAATCCAAGAAAATAGTTCAGTTCTCCCATCATACTCATCTCAAACTTCTTACTTATTATTTTAGAGAATTCATCACATAGTTTTCTATCAGAGGATCCAAACAAAATATCATCAATATAGATTTGGATAATTAGTAGTTCTTCTCCTACCTTTTTGAGAAATAGGGTGGTGTCTACGCTCCCTTAATAAATGTTCTATCTAGTAGGAATGTGCTTAGTCTTTTATACAATGCTCTAGGTGCCTAATTTAGTCCATAAAATGTTTTTTTTTTTTTTAATTTGAACACATGATTGAGAAATTATAAATTTTCAAAGCCTGGGGTTATTCAATATACACATATTCTTTTATTACCCATTTAGAAAGGAACTTTAACATCCATTTGGTACAATTTGAATCCCTTAAAGTAGGCAAAAGCTAGTAACCCCCCTATGGCTTCTAGTGTAGCTACAGGGGCAAAGGTTTCTTCAAAGTCAATCCCTTCTATCTAGTTATACCCCTTAACCACTAGTCTTGCTTTTCTCCTTATCACTACACCAGAGTTATGCATTTTATTTTTTAAAACCCATTTTATTCCAATAATACTCTAGTCCTTAAGTCTTTTAACTAGCTCCCAAACATTATTTCTAGTAAATTGATTCAATTCTTCTTGTGTGGTTAGGATCCATAATTCATCACATAGTGCTTGATTTATCCTTTCAAGTGATTAATCCTTTCAATTGGATCGTCCTGGACGTACAAAATAAATCATACTGTATGATTAATTTATAAAACACAACTTCTTTCTAACTCAATAACTCACCTACTTGAGTGTGTGTGTACAAGGTTACTTATCTTTAGGATCCACCAAAATATTAAATTGACTCAAGATAGATAATAAGTTTAAAATGTCTAAAAATATAGACTTTAATATTATTCTACCCAATCTTGAGTTAATCGAGATTACAAGTGGATTGTGGACCATAAATGTTAGTAAGTAGGTCTAAAATAGAAATACAATAAATTCAATTATCTTGAGATAACATAGTGAGAATTCCAATAATGTTTGTTCTTATCTACATCATAAGGCTTGGGTCTAGATTTATAATACCCAAAGAGGATGACCATTGGGAGTGTACATAGGTCAAATTTGATCGAACCATAATAAATCTAGTTTGTGTAATCTTTACTTTTTTTAAATTTATTTTAATGAACTGTGATTTACTCTTGATTATTTTTTTGTTAAAGAATTTTTTGTTGATAAATCTTTGATTAAAGTTTTATTTTGAAATTAAAAAGAAAATATTTATTTTCTAAAAAATAAAAAAATATATATTATTTTCTTTTGGGTGAAATGTTTTATTCTCCTAAATACTTTGCATATCTCATTTTGATCTTAAGTAAAAGATTTTTTAAAACACTAATTCACCTTCTCTTAGTATTCTATAAGAACTTTCATAATTAAGAACTAATAATTTCCATATTAGATATTGAATGCAGTGTTTATTAAATCTTCTATTTTTACCCTCACTTGATAATAATTAGATCTAAGGTTAATATTTAATAATATATAAGCTTCTACAAGTTGATTAAATAGAACATCAATCATTGATTGAGGATACTTATTCTTGATTGTTACCATATTCAATTCCTTATGGTCAATACTGTTGACCTCATTTTTGTATGAGGTCACTAGGGACCCATCCAAACTCCAGATCAATCCTGACCCTATATCAATCTAGACTCTAGACCCTAGGATCCTTCCAGATCAATCTAGAACCTAGGATTCTCCTAGAATACAGACTCTAGGATCTACTCTAGATCCTAGGACTTCTAGACTCCAGACTCTAGGATTTTATTAGACTATAGGATTTCTTAGATCCTACAACCCTTCTAAAGTCTAGCTCCTAGAATTCTTCTAGATTCTAGGACAAAATTAAATTCAAACCAATTCAAACTCCTGATCAACCTTGACTTCAAATAAACCTAGATTTCAAACCTAGCCAATCATGTCTAGACTCCTAGGCAACTCAATCCCTGATCTAGACTTTGAACCATTCTTCTATCAAACCTTAATTTGGTCTAATCACTTATGATTCTCTCAAATAGTCATAAATGATTTAGGCACCCCAAGTCCAATCAATCAAACTCAAAATCCAGATCAAATCCAAAATTCAAATTCAAATCCTAAGTCCAAAGGCCAAGTCTCAAAAGCCTTTTCTTATGAATTTTCAAACATTTCAAAACCTAGCCTAATGACCTCCGATTTAGAGTCTATCAGTTGCGTACTGATGGGACATGTCTCTGGAGGCAATCCTCCAAATTTGAGCCCATTCTGAGGTCTCTAACCTCAGAAACTTAATCAAAATCCATAGGCTGTAAAACCTTCAAATATTTACAGCCTATGCCACTGGACCTGTCACTTTGAAGATTCTGATCTTAGAGCCTTCACCAAAGCCTCTAATCACTTCCAGACCTTTAATCTTGATATGTTGAACTTTAAACTGCATTTTTCTAGACCTAGTTTGACCCCTAGTTGACCAGGGGTCAAAATGACCAAAATACCCCTATGGGGTTCAAATGGTGATTTCAAACCAAATGAACTCCGAATTGAACGCAACCACCTCCAGCAAGTTTCAGATGTCATTTTAAACCTAATGAACCCTTTCCCAACCCTTGGGTCAACCTGGTTGACCAAGTCAACAGGTTTAACCCAAAAGGCCCTTTAAGGGTCCAAACAGGTGTTTTGACCCAAATGACCTCTCCAGGCCATGTAACCACTTCCATTGGTCTTGAAATGTCACTTGAAACCTGTTGAACCTGATTCCAGACCCTAGACCCACCCGGTTGACCAAGTCAACCAATTTTGACTTAATGGCCCATTAAGGGCCTAATAAGTCTATTTGATCCAAATGGCCTATTTAAACCTTGAAATCACCCCCACCAGACTCCAAATATTATTTCAATCCTGTCCAGCCTAAACCCATACTTTGGGTCCACCTAGTTGACCCAGTCAACCCAGGTCGACCAAATCAACCCTTAAGCCCTTTTATTTTTGAATCAAATTTCAAATGGATGAAATTCTTGTCAAACCCTTTTTAGTTGCTCTAATTAACTCTTCAAGTGACCCTAGTTGCCACCTCACTCTGAGTTGACCAGTTGACTGGTCAACATAGTCAACAAAGCTCTTTAAGGGGCTTAAATCCCCATTTGGCTTGGCCCAAGCTAACCCCTTCCCTCTTCAATCCATTCCAGCACTTCCTTCTAATTCCCAGGCCTCCTCCCATGCCACCTCAGCTGCCATGTGGCATGGGGACCAGTCAAACAGTCAAACTTTTGTTTTAAGTTGGTCAAGCTTGGTCAAAAAACCTCTTAGAGCTAATCCTCCCTAATCTAAACCTCTCCAGCAGTTTGAATAGAGTCTAGAAGCTTCCTAAAACTCATCTTGACCCTTGGATCCAAATCAAACAGCTCCTATCAAGCCATGTGTCCAAATAAGGGACAAAATACCCTTTACACATAGGATGTCCTTGAGCTGTCCTTGGCTGCTGCTCCCACCAACTCCCTGGACAGATGGCATTCATCTGGAAGCTCATCCAATTGATCTCAGCCCTTCATTCAATCTGGAGGGGATTGAATAGGGCAAAAGGCTCAAAATGAACCTCATTCGCATCCCTACATTCTCTCACCCACCTAGAGCATCTCCAGTCGAGTTCTTTGTTCTTTCGAGCTCTACTGGACCTCCTTGACATTTCCCCACCCAAATCCCTCTGGTTAAAGCTGCCTCCGGCGATCTTCCGGCGAGCTCACTACCCAATCCGTCCAAGGCTTATTCCAGGAGATTCGTGGCGTGTCGGAGCTTGGAGTCAACTAGGAACTTATTCGTGGACAGTCTACAAGTTCAGAGAATCCAAAAACGGTTCAAACCGTCCATTGAATCGTTGTAAATCTCTAAACCTAGCTTAGGACGCATAGATTTAATTAGCTTTTTATTAAGTGCTTATATAAAAATTTAAAAACTTCCCCAATATTTCTGTTCATCTGGTAAATCTAGGTTTAAAATTTCATTCCATTTTGTTGATTAAATCGAGAGAACGAGCAAAACTTTGATTCTAGGGCGTCATTCACGGTCTGGTCCAGGCGTGCGATTTCAGGACCGTTGATCGCTCAATCAACGGTCCCGATCGAGCTATTTTACAGTCTGTTCCGACCGTGTATTCCATTTGGAGTCAAATCTTTCGTGCGACGAAATCTAAACCATTGATTTGGAACAGCGGGATCAATATCTCGCCGTCTGATCTTGCTGAGTTGAGATCAAGTTACGGGATTTGATCACTGCCGTTAGATGCAATAGGCGCCGATCCAACGGACAGAGTTGAGCGCTGACGTGGTTAAGTGGATTGCGCGTGGGGCCCACCCGCCGTCATCCAATGATTGGCCCGCCGTTTTCTGCATTTTGACCGGCCAACCTCAACCCGCCACGTGGCCACCACCAGCGCCGTTATTACATTTGAAATGATTTAAAAATTGTTTTAAATCATTTTAAATACAGAAAACTTTAAAAAAATGTTTAAAATTAAGTATAAGTCCAAAAATTTAATATAAGGTATCAAATTTCTCAGAAAATTCATATCTTTAATTTAAAATTAAATTCAATTTAAAATATTGTGTATATTTTAAGCTATTTCAACTATTAAATATTTCACTTTTAAATCAATAATTAACAAAAAAATTGAATAAAATATTTTTAAATATTTCAAATATATATATATATATATATATATATATATATATATATATATATATATATATATATATATATATATATATATATATATATATATATATATATATATATATATATATATATATATATATATATATATTTATTTAATTTTTTTTTTTTTAAGAAAATTGAGAACCTTATTTTAAAAGTATTTTCAAAATTCAAAAGTTAACTTATTTTAATTAACTTTTGTTAATTTAAAATATATAGTATTTATATATCATTTAATTAAATATTATATTTAAAATTAAAAAAAAAATTTCTTTTCATATAACTTTAAAAATTCAGTGGGTCTCTCAATCCCACAAAATTTATTTTAATTATTTTATTTTGAAATATATATATTTACACATATATGTATTTCTATATATATTTATATATTTTAAAATCTACTTTAAAATTATATATGTTTAAACCTTCCAAGCTTGAGAGATCCCTTGAAAGTTTAAGTATAGATTGAACATGATGAAATAGAATTTATGGGGAATTGATTAGTGAATAATTGCATGTTAATTATTCATTAATAATATTATTAGCCATCTTAATTAATATTAGTTCTTGCATGTTTAGGTTGTGCACACACCACTTAGATTTAGGCTCTCCTAGATTTAGGATTTGTTTGGTGTGATTACATGCTATGGATGTTAGTTTAAAGGGTTAGCAAGACTTTGATTCAAACCTATTAAACTTAGGGACATTAAGGACAATAATTAAGGATTTATTTGTAGAAAACTTAGAATATTCCCAATAATTAGGATCCACCTCCTATTGACTCAAAACTTTGAACTCTTGAACTTAGGGACATGTACAGCCACTGGAAGAAGTTTCACAGGATTTAGAAGTCATTAAGACCCCTAATCAATTTTCCTAAGTTTAAACCTTAATTAAGCCTTAAAACCTTCCAGAAAATGTAATAAATCCATTTTAAACTCAAAAATTATGAGTAAGACCTCTAACTGACCAGAATCATATCCTTAACCAATGAAAACTAAAACCAAAATTATTTGACAGCAAGTTGAACCTTAATTTAATTTTAAGAGAAATTGAATATTTAATTAATATAATTAATTAATAATAATTAAAAAAAAAAATCCAAAAATTGCCCCAAACACTTGGGAATCTTTCCGTAGGTCATGCCTGACCTTTGGAGCTGATTTCAAGGAGTTGGGATCTCATTTGGAGCAAAATCACAAGAAGGGGCCTTTAATTAAGGATTTTCAATAATTCAATAAGTAGTCAAAACTTTGAACCTTCATAATTAAATCTAGAAAAATACAAATTGAACAAACTCAATTGCATTCAACTCATAATAAGGCATAATATTTATTAAAAATGTTAAACTCCAGAAATCTGTAATATTTCAAAAAGTCAACGTTTTGGTCAACCGTAGGTCAAATCTAGTTCAAAACTTCAAACCTATGTAATAAAATGCAGAAAAATCCGATTTTAACGTACTTACCTTCTAACTGATTGTAGTAAGGTCTAGTTTTTTTATAAAATATAAACATTCCAGAAAACGCCCTTAATCCAAAAGTCAATTTCTAACCCTTTAATTAAATGATTAAAATATTCAAAAATTCATAAAACTCGAAATTGCTTTAAAACTTTAGAAAATGCTAGGTTAATGTTCAAAGCATTTAAAAAACCTTTTAAAACACAACAACCATCCTAAAGATGAAGTTTATTGGCTGGACTACTCCGGGCTGCGGGGCTAAGTGTCCTAAGGAGGCTGGTTCCTCGAGCCTGGTGGCACAACGCCACGAATGGATTCTAAGGGGTGTTAAACCTTAAAATTGATTAATTATTAAATATTCAACCTTTTAAAATCTTTAATTCAATTACATTAATTTGGTTTATCGACTGGACTACTCCGGGCTGCGGGGCTAAGTGTCCTAAGGAGGCTGGTTCCTCGAGCCTGGTGGCACAACGCCACGAATCAATTAATGGAAAACTTAAATTAATAAATCTTTAAAAATCAGCAATCAAACATTTTTTTTTTATTAAAATACATTAACTTTCCAACCCTTAAAATCAATGATCAAACCTTAAGCAATTTCAAATTAATAATCCTATTTAGGACATATCAAAACCACATGACCTACCTCACACACTTTAGATGTTGTGCTAGGATCACCGACTCTAGTTTTAGGATAGGCCGGTGTTTTACTTTTTCTGCTGTGTGCCGGATTTTCGTAGCTTTCACTGCATGCTGTTTGCTAGTGTAGAATTGTTGTGTTTATTTACTTTCTTTCTGCACTCTGTGTTTGATTGTGCGTTAGACCTACCCATAGGCTAGGAATGAAGTCTATATATTTGTGCAATCTTATGCAGGTGGCCATGCTCATATAAGGAGCTGAAAACTAAAGGGGGCAGTTAATAAAAAAAAATATATAACTCTTTGCACAGGTACCTGCCGCGCTTAAGACCCCCTTTAAATAAAAAGAGCATGGCCAAGTGTGACTAAAAAAAAATGCATTTCAATTTTCTATATTACAACTGCTTGGGATTGAGTATATAACTGTTGATTATTAGGATAACCCTGCAGGATCGAGTCTAGATTTTCATTTTTTAATTGAGATGTAAATTCGATTGTATAAAGGTTGTAATTGTTTAAAATGATTTGAATTTGGGATATTCGATCCAATTTGAATTCCAAAGAGGTGAAGACATCCCTAAAGGGGAGAGTCTTCTTCCATTTGGAAGTCAAATTAGGATCTCTTTCAAATATTCAAAGAGGAAAGATAACACCCCAATTAAGGGGGAGTTTCTTTTCATTTTGGTATCCGGAACCGACGAATCAAGATGTTCGTGAGAAGACGAAGAAATGGACAACGAGAAGAATCCCAAATTTCAAATTCATTTAATTTAGGATTAGAAATCCGGGTTGTAGTCAGTGGTGCCCGGCCACTTTACTTTACTGTCATTTCTATGATGTAATAATAAGTGGCACTTGCCATATGGACATTCAATTTGATATATTTAATGTAGTTGATTTATTTAATTTGATTGCGCATTAGAACTCATGTTTTTTCTAGTCTCTTTATTTGCATGTCGTATTTGGATTGACCTGGAATGCGAATTTAGGCTCCTAGGGGTCTGTCAAAAAAAATTCCTCTATTTTAATTAAAGAAAAATTTTAGGATAAGATAGTAACTCTAAACGGTCCTAAGAAGTAAGCTCGGACTCGCCGAGGGTTTTTCATGCATACATATTGTACTTTCTCAACCTTGTTAGGCATCTCCCCGCCTGCGGGTTCTGGCAGGCCACCTGACCTATGAGGGTGCCGATCTGTCAAGGGGATGTTATGCAATCTCTAGGATAAAACCTATTTTCTAAGCCAAAAATTTTTAAACTGCTACATACAAATTTTGCATTCAATCGAGTCAATTAGCATGCATCGCATTAGTAACAAATTTAAAGGAGTCTAATATTTAATTGCATCTATTTAGACATCGAATACCCGACATAAGTTAAAGGGGTCAATTAAGGATCTGCTCTAGATGTCGACCCCATTCCTCTAAAATTTTCTAATTAACGTCCCTATCACTCAACATTAAAAGACCAGACTCATATTTTAAAATCGTTTAGGTGGTTTAGCTGGCTCCCCAATCCAGGTCGGGGTAAGACCAGATCCGCATTGCACTAGCTAGGTTCGGGGCACTAATTTCGAGTGCCCAAATTTAGATTTAGGTTCCGAGGCTGGCCCGGGCCATAAGACCTCAAATTTCGGGAATTGAATCCCAAATTTCTAATAAAATTGACCACTCAAACTAAAAAAATTCCTTTCAATCGAATATAAGCCCAACACTTAGGATAGATTGGGATGTTTCTGAAGTAATTCAGAATCTCAAAACATTCCCTACTCCTCTTCCTTTGGTTTCGAAAATAAGTGTTCAATCTTGAACCAATCCCCCTTGAAATTCAAACCTTAACTTCCTTTGATATTTAACTTTGAATTCTAAATAAAATTCATATCGCTATTTTAATCGAGAGTTTTCATAGGAAAATCTCTAATTTTCCTACGATGTAATTAACTACGAGGGCTTGCGCTCGTAGGAGATTTAGTAACTCAGATTTAATTTTTCAAAATTAAAATTGATATCTTTTAAAACTTCAATTAATTTTCTTTTGGAAATTCAATATTCCCAAAAATAATTAAATATTTTCAAAACTATATATACTTAAATGATATTTTTTTAATCAAAACAAATACCTATGTGCATGTTACCATCCTTTTTTTGCAAACAAAACTAATGTTTTCCATGAAAACACACTAGCACAAACAAAGCTAATATTAACTAACTCTTAAAGTTGTACCTTTAACTCTTGAAGCACCTTAGATGCCATCCTATATGGTGCCTGAGATATCAGAGCCATACCATAAAATACATAACCCGATCTACATATTTAGATGAAAACTCACTAACTCATAATCAAATACATCAAAAAATTATTGTACTATCAAGACATTAGACAAAGATCCAGATTTTATGCTTCTATCCCGAACATATGCTAGAAATACCACACATTCTTTCCTCTACAACTTATCTACTTGCATAATAAAATCTAGACATGACAGAATACCTCTAACTCCAAATTGATAACTCTTACGACCTAAAAATAGTGTAACTCTTATTTTCAAATAACTAATTTGAGATTTATATAGATTCAACCAATCCATGCCTAGAGTGACACCAAATTTAGAAAGAGATGCTGACCTCATTTTAGCTGAGGTCATTCAAACCCTAAATCCTTAAATACACTATTATCTTTCTTTAGATTTGATGATTATTCCAGATGCCCTAAACCTAGCCGTTAAACCCCAAACACCTTAAACTAAGTTTAAATACCCTTAAATTAGTGCAAAATATTATTCTACATTTAACTTACCTAATGGGATACACTATTCATCACACTGAAGTTTTGACCCAAACCTTTCTTGTATATATGCCATAGAAGCTCCATACACTAAAACTATCAAAAATAGCTACCCAAGATAAAGATTGACCAATTTGACCTTATTGAGCAAGCTCAATTGATAAAACCCTTGTATTGAACTAATACAACCCTTATCTATCCATCAAAATTCACCAAATTAAATTAAATAATGCTCTTCATGGTTTGCACATTTTTTGTCCACCTACCCTAGTCAAAGGTTGACCTAGTCAACCCAACCCAAGACTGGTCAAATAAATCCCAATTTGATCAAATCTATACATAGAAATAATTAAGCTCCACATATTACTTAAATTCATTCAAATTAAACTTTTAAATGTGCATAAGGCATAAGTGAGTCAAGGCATGGTGAGTGCAAATAAGGAATCCCTCCATAAATATGAAATCCATTCAATCAAACTCATTGGACTTAACCCAAATAGTCTTTAGAGGTGTTATAGGGTCTGTCCTAGTCAGCTTGACCAAATTTTTCTAATTAAACTGGTGAAAACCCTACAAAAATACTTAAATGGTCAAAACCATATACCATGCTTCTAGCCCTCAATAGTTGGGTTATCTTGCATGAACCCGCTCTAGATCTTTCTTAGATAAATCCTAAACCCAGACCATAGCCTCACTTGGCTTGAATCCAACATAGTGGTCCACTTCATGAAATGGCCTATATTATTATCCAACTTTCCTAGCCATATTCTTGCTCAGAGGCTGCTCTTTGATGGGGGTTTTTATGGGTGGTGTGTGTTGGACTTGAGAAAGGCAATATGAATATGATTAAGTTTTCTTTAATATACGCATAATGAAAGCCCCCTATATACATAAATATACATGCCGATCAAGAAATAAAGTGATAGAGAAGAGTATGAATGCCACAAAAAAGTATTATACTTAATTATAATCTACTAATTTATTATACATGCATGATTTATCCTACTAAAAATAAAATAGAGGTTTTTGAGTTTTTATCATTTAATGGAGACTTATAAGAAAATTTTCATAGTAAAGAAAATAAAATATTTTAGACTAATGAATGTAAAAAAACATAATTTTCCTATAAGAATCTTAATTTTAGAAGTGGAACACAATATATGTATCCTTAGATCTTTATCGAGCTTATAGGGATGAAAAGAAGGTTTATGACCTTTCTACAATTATACTACCTCCAGAGAACCTAGAAGGTTTAACATCTTATGTCTGAATATACTAAAATTCCATTTCAATACTCCTATTTGTACCAATATTCCTCTATCAAGATAATAAATCACACTAGATATTAACTACATACATGGCTATTATATGCATTAAATTAAGAATGGGAGATACTGAAAAAAGTCATGAAGTAATTTATAGCACAAGTGTTTATATTAGTACTTACTATATATTTATAATATTAGCCCAAAACTAAAAAATTTGGCCATATATAGATAACACAAAAAGCAAACTCATATTTATTTCATTCATATAAGAAAAACATACATGAAAATGAATAAGATAAATGTCATCAGGAATAAACATATGTTCTCCATGCTCCTTCCTCCAAGATTAGTATTACTTACATAATATAGGCTAAGATCTCTTAATGAAAGTATCTTTGCTCTTCTCTAGACTCCCTTAGAATTTACTCCAAAGGAGAACTAAATGAAGAAATTACAAAGTATAAGACTCCACTAAAATTATTGAACTCTCACAAAGTAACTAAAAAATAATATGTATATAAGTGTAGAAATGGACTCAAACCGCATGGTGATCGGCAAGGTTGTGTCACAGTGGCATAAAATAAACTCGCACCTCGGCCCTGTAAAGCTTACTACACTATGGAGCTGGGCTAACCTGGCATGGTTGATGGTTAAATTGATGCATTTTTTGGCTGAGTTAGTCTGGCTCTTCATTTTAACAACTGCACTGTTAAGGCACAACAAAAGTTGAGGGCTAAAGTGCTTCAAAGTGCAATCCAATGCTGCAACATTATGATAATTGGTGCTTTGATGCTCATTTCCTGAGGCTCTAATGTTGCAGTGCTAATTATTGGTACAACAACACTGACCTTGGCTCTATTAGGCTACTACATTTTCTTATATATATATATAATGTATTTCTTTACTTAAAGATAAAATTCTTTTTCAATAAAGAGTTAATGTACAATGCTCCTATGCTCAGATGTAAATAAAAGTGTCAATATAAATATAAATTTATAGACTCTTGTAAAAAGATTGAGTTATATTAAAGTAAAAAAGTTGTAAAAGAATTAAAAATAATTTGTTATATGCATTTATAGATTACAAAAGGAATTGATTCTTATTTTTTTAAAAATCATTAACTTTCAAAATTCTATTGAAGATTCAAGAGCCAGAAGATCAAAAGACTAAATTAAGCAATCATATTTAAATCTACATTATATATGAGTAAAAATCTAGGTTTATTATTGTGGAGCCTGACCACCTTACTTTTATATAGTTCATGTGTTGTACTTTATTTCCATTATAAATAAATAAGTACATGTTTTATTTATAAATTACTTTATAAATCATACATCTTATATTGTGCTAGTTAGATGTATTTGTATATTAAAAAGTCTTAATTTTTTTATGAACCAAAACCTTTTTAACTTAAATTAAATAAAAAGCCTTCATATATTAGGTGTTGTATGGCGTTTAGGTTGTTAATTGGCAATATACTCCAAGAAGATATTAGCCTATAATGTATACACACCTTAATATATATTTTTAGAGAGAGTCATCTAAATTCTAAATACATCATAAACTCAAACTAAATTTAAATCTATTCCTAAAAAGTAAAGCCTTCAATAAACCAATCGTTAGGCTTTGTTCACTAGTACTTGGAGGTTAAGAATCTCAAAACCTTGATAAAATTCATATAAATTTAAAATTTCAGTCCCCACTTTAATTAAGAGTTTTCAAAAGATTTATCTTGAGATGTAATTAACTATAGAGACTTTCTTCTATTGCAAATCTAGTACCAAATAAAATAATAAATCCTATTTTAGTTCTCTAAAGTAGGGGAAAAATCTTTAGACACAAACTATAGTTTATTCCTTGGTTTGTTTTGTTTTCAAAATGATCAGTGAATATTACTTTTATCTTTTAAGATGAATTTAAAGTTTTCTTTGTTGTTTTTTATTAGGAAAGCAAATATCGTTTCTCTTTTCAAATTGATAATGAAGCATTAGATATCTTTTGAGATAGTATAATGTTAGATATCCAAATTTGATTAAAGAAACATAAAGCAAATCAGTGGCCATAATTACTTTGGCCATAAGTGGTAATATTACAAAACTAGATCTCCAATTTCTATAATTTTTATATCACATAAATATACTCTACTGGGTACCTTACCATCTCTAGTAAGCAAAGTAATAAAGAGAGAAAACCCTATAAAAATAAATTAAGGATCCAAATAGCCACTTTAATCTAGACTTCAATCAAACTTCAATCTTTCAGAATTCAATCCAACCTTCAATCCAACCTTCAATTCAAACTTCAATCCAACCTTCAATCAATCTTCAAATCAATTTTCAATCAATCCTCAATTCAAACTTTAATTCAGCCTTCAATTAATCTTCAATAAATTTTTAATCAAGTTTCAATCACATCCATTGATAAAAATTATCCAATTAATTTTCATTGGTGTGGATAATTCAAATTCAATCAATTAAATCTATAATCTAGTTCAAATCCAAAATTTCAGACCAAAAATTCAAGGTTAAGGGCTCTTGTCATATAACCCTTTCTGGGTCATTTTTCAATCACTTTAAAACTTAATCAAATGACTTCCAATTCATGATATATCAATTTTATATTGATTAGGCATGTCTCTAGGGTCAACTCTCAAAATTTGAGGCCATTTTGAGATCTCTAACCCCAAAAACTCAATTTAAATCCAAAGGCTATAAAACCTTTAACTATTTACATCATATGCCATTGAATCTTCCACCTTATGGAATTTGACCTAGGGACCATTTCCCAAACCCTTGACCATGTCCATAACCCTTATTATGACATGTTAAATATTAAACTGTACTTTGGTGGACCCAGGTTGAACCGCAGTTGAGTAGGGGCCCAAATGACCAAAATGTCATTTAAGGGGAAAATTGAAGTTTTCTCTAAACCTCAACATGGCCCAGTCAAATAAAATCTTAAAACTTCCTCTAATGCATTTTAAACATCATTAGGAGTGCATTGAACTCAAATTCAAGCCTTGGACATGTATGGCTAACCAAGTCAACTCATATTGGCCAAATTGCCTTTTAAGGATCTAAATAGCCATTTCAAGCCAAACGGTCATTCCATGGCTTATGACCACCTCCATTGGTCTCAAACTATTCTCTTGAACCTATTAGACCTAATTATAGTGCTTTGTTTAACCTGGTTGACCAGGTCAACCATGGTTAACCAAATTAATCATGAATTATAGCCCATTAGGCCTAGTGTATTGACCATCCATATGCATTGATACCTATGACCTCAATTATGTTCAAACCACATCACTAGGAGCTCTATACATTAAACCATCCATCACTAGCTCTTCAACCAATAATTAACCTAGTATAGCCCAATTAAACTTTCTCAAGCTAGCTCAATTGATCACCAACACAAGTTAACATTTAATTGATCACTAAATCAATTTTGGTCTTCACCAAACTCCTCTGATCACCTCTCCTAGTGATTTAGGCCTGATTAGATATTTTGACCCAATCCGTTGGACCCAGGTTTGGTCAAACTTGACCTATTTGGGTCAAATCATTTCATTCAATCAAATCAACCCATTCAAACTTCATTAAACTCTCTAATTACCTCCCTTATATGGTTCATACACATGTAAACCCTTCCATGATTTAAATTCAATTGGTTTAGCCTAGTCAACTTGTCAAACTTGGTCAAACTCTATAACATGCATTCACCATTCATTCAAACTCAAATATCATGGCTTCAAATTCCTAGCCACTCATCTAAATAACATCCTTGCATCACCTATATGCCACCTCAACAATTCTTTATCAGTTGACTAGTCAAACTAGTTAACTTAAGGCTTAAAACCCTCCCAAATGGTCAACACACTTAAAATACTCCATTTCCATCCAAGTTTACTACCCTAACCTGCTTGAGCCAAATTAATTTAAAAGACTTTTTAACCTCCCTCAAACCAAGCCCAAGCCCTAATTTAAGTCAAAGTGGAAATAAGTGGCCCCCCTTCCACATGAGGCTATCAATGGCCATAAGTCTTGTCTAGCCTTTGGCCCTGCTCTACAACTGCCTGGGACACTTGCCCCTCATTAAAGCAACGACTCTAATTGATCCAAGCCATCCAATTTGAATTTTATACCTAAAATGTGTTAAGAGGTCTCATTCCACTCATCTAATTAATTTCTAGCCCCCAAGTCACCTGTTGGGGTTAAAAGGTATTTAAAAAGCAAGTTTTGAAAAGTTTAGTTTTCTTTGTAATTTTTAATTTAACATCTTAGTCTCAAATTTGAATATGTCACTATGAATGATATATCACCCTAGGAGGTGAAGATATCATTATTTAATGGGTTCAGATAATGAAACTAAAAATTTCACCCATATTGCAATAGTCAAATTTATGGGAGAACTACATAAAACCTCCAAAGGAATAAAATGATGGTCTACCAAATATTTTATTACAAATCTAGGAACCCTAGTATGAGATTTTGATGATGAAAAACTTTATTGATTAAATTGTACATTCTTAAAAAATATATTAGATATTATTTATTCATTATACACAAACAAATTGTAGGTACATTACTCAAGAAGACCATAAGACTCAAGATTGGGTAGGTCAGGATGTCAAGTCAAAAGAGTCTATTTTTTCATTTTCTTGAATTTTTTTATTTTCATGAGACAGGCCATATTAGAGTTTATCCAAGTGGGTGACCGTGCAAACACACAGGGGAGAGAGAAAATTTTTCTAAAATTAAAATTTTTTGAACTAATCATAAAATACGAATAAAATTCATATTGTATGATTAGTTATTTTTAAAGAATGGTTTAACGGTTACTTAAAGTCTCATATTCTATGAACTAATCATACTGTACGATTCATTTCATTATCAAAAAACTAGCTTCCATATTAATATAAGTAAGATTTTCAAATTGAAAATTTGAACTAATCATATTGTATGATAAAAATCATATTGTTCCAAAATTTGAAATCTTGCTAAAATTAACCCCTCTGATTAGGGCATTCAAATCTTGGTTTAGTTAATGATACTAGTTCATACTATACAAAGTCAATCATACCATATAATTAATATAGACAAATTCTCATTGTCCTAGAGTTCGTACCAAATAAAATCATGATTTTTATCCTAATCATACTGTATTATAGTAACATCATACTGGATGGTTCACCTTAAAACCAGAGATGAATTTTCGTTATCCTAAGAATCATCCCATACTAATAGATAAAATTAAATAGATCATACTGGACAATTAATGGATCGTACTATATAATATGTTCATAAAAATTAAACAGATTGTTTGACTGACTGTTCACATAATACTGGACAGGACTTATTTTGAACTAATCATACTGTTTGAACTTGGATCATACTGTATGAATAGAAGACGACCAACTTGAATTTTTATGATTTTTTAAGCCTGTTATAAATGTAATTCTTTAACCTTTCTTAAGTGAGGCGATTAGAGGAACACGACTGAAGAAGGAACTCTAAGAGAGAGCTTTTGGAAAAAAATTAGGTTTATGAGAGGAAGGAGAATGTGAGCTTAAGCATAAGGGAGAAATAGTGTGATGGGTATTACACGGCTATGCTGGGCTAGTTACACGCTTGCTCCTCATGTGGTCTTGGTGCATCTTATGGCAGCTCTCTAGGGAGAGAGGCTTCTTAATCCATTCTTGAGGTTCTCTACCTTCTCCAAGAGGGAGAAATAGGAGTTGAGGTTCTCTACCTTCTCTAGGAGGAAGAAAAATTATTTGAGGTTCTCTTCCTTCTCTAAGAGGGAGAAAAAAGAGTCAAGGTTCTATGCCTATGAAAAGGTTTCAGTCCGATGCCACACCGGGTTCGTGAAAGAGAGTTTGTAATGGCTTCTCCGCCATACTTATGGAGCAAAAGGAGAGTAACTTTACGTTAGTGCTATACTCATAGTGGACTCTAAGGTGTGGACGTAGGTCATGGTTTGACCAAACCACTATAAAATCTAGTCTATTCTTTTTTATTTTATTTTCTTTATTTTACTTTTAGCAGTTTATTTTTGTTATAACTACTTGTTGAATTTTTTAGTTCTATATTATATTATGCAATTTAGAATTTCATCATTATTATTAAAACTATTATTAAAGTTATAGCTTCCACATTGTGAAATTTATATGCCTATTAAAAAAGTTTGAAAATTCCAAAAAATAGTACTCCTATTTAGGATTATTTTTAAAAGCACAATTTCACTCCCCTCTTGGTGCATCTCGTACTTGTAAGTGGTATCAGAGCGGAATCTCAAAAATAGTGTTTTAAAAATCCTTGAGAAAAAGGATCAATGACACATTTTGGTAATCCTAACACTATAAAGGGTTATTCAATATCCCGTCCACCTTTATTTGAAAGCATCCCATTTGGTTTCTAGAATATTAGCATGTCTATATTTATGCAATCCATCGACTATAAAATTTGGCATATGATTCAAACTGGTTACTCACCTCCATCACATATTATTAATGTTGTTAAAACTGATATTTCTTTTATTGAATGGAGCAATGAGGATAGGGAACTCGCATAGTTAAATGCTAAATGTTTGAATTATTTTTTTGTACTTTAAAGTCTGAAGACTATATATGAGTTTCTACATGCACTACCAGGAAAGAGATTAGGAATAGATTGTGTATAACCTACAAGGGAACCAGTGAAGTTAAACAGTCTAGGATAAACATTCTTTTGCATGACTACAAATATTTTTGCATGAAACCTAATGATATTATATCTGAAATGTACACTAGGCTGACCCAGATAGTAAGATCCTTATAAATAGTAGGTAGAGAACTATCAAATTTAAAAAAATTAATAAATCTTTACATTGTTTACCTCTATCTTATGATGCAAAAACAACTTCAATTACTGAATTAAAAGATTTAAATATTTACTCTATTGACAATTTGCTTGGATCACTCATTACCTATGAGCAACGAGTGAGGCAAAGGCAAAATGATGTAGGAGAAAAAATGAAGAAGAGAACTAAAGCACTAAAAGCAAATAATTTTGATAGTGATAGCTCTTAAGTCGATGAGGATGATAGAATAGCCTTGATGATGAACCAGTTCAAGAGCTCTCTAAAAGAAAATAAAAACATCATCAAAACAACTAGAGCAAAGACAATGTCCATAAATTTATTAATGTTTAGAGGATAATTTGCTTTGAGTGCAAGAAACTAGGTCACCTTCAAGCTGACTGCCCCAACCTGAAGACTCTCCTAAATAAGGAGAAGGGTGAAGAGAAGCTAATGTATAAAAGGGGCAAGCAAAAAACAAAAAAAATCTTTTTGGGCTGACTCTTCCTTAGAATCATCAAAATAAGAAGCAAATGAGGAGGTAAAAAATTTGTGTCAAATGGTTAATAATAATTTGATTAATCTGATCAAAATGAGGTATGTTAACTCACTAATGATGAATCGCTTATTATTTCTAAAAATATTCGTCATTCATATAAGAAGCTTAAGAAAATGCATAATAGTCGTAATACTGAATTTTTTACTTTGCGAAAAGAGCATGCTTGTTTTAATTACCGAACACTCTACTTTAGATAGCGATCATGTGACTTTGTTAGATGAGTTTGATACATTAAATAAGAAGCATATTGATCTATCTAATGCACATATTTTCTTAAAAATATCACATATTGAGCTAAAAAAACAATTAAGGATTTAGAAGAACTTGCATGTCAATTAGATAGCAGTGAGCATGTATTAAAATTAGAAGTGTAAAACTATGAAAGTGCAAATGAATATTTACAAGAAAAAACTACTACACTAGAGAATAATAAACCACCACTTTTAATAGCCCAGTGGTACAACCCCTCAACATAGCATGCCTTACAAAAACCTAGGAAGAGGCACCATCACCTGTATAGGTTAGTAAACCCATTCCCTGGTGTTCGGTGTTACTCTTGTGGAATGTTATGACACATAACCCATGCTTATATTATCCATTGTAGGAGACATTTAGTGTGGAGGCCTAATTTGCATTTATCATAGCACATAACATGCGTACATATCATTCATTCAAGTATAAGGTGGAACCCAAACTCACTTAGGTTCCCAAATCTAACCTTTGAATGATATTATAGGGATGCTCTCCCAAAAGACTTAATGAGAGTATGTAGTATATGGATAGTGGCTACCTGAGGCATATGACTGGTGATATAAAGTAATTCATCATAGTTGATGCCAGGTCTAGAGGTAAAGTGACATTAGGAGACCATACCACTAAGAAAGTAGGGGGATAAGGTATAATGAGAAACTCTAAACACTTTATGATTGAAAATATTTTGTTAGGTTATGGTTTAAAGCATAGCTTGTTATGTATTAGTCAACTATGTGACAAAGGATTTGATGTAAAATTTCTTTCTAACAAATGCATGTTTAGCTTAGATGATAAACTTGTGCTAGAAGGAAAATGGATAAACAATGTTTACATGTTTGACTTGAATTTTATTGAATATTAAAATTCCTTATATTTAAAAATAATAGAAGACTATACCATATTAGTATGAAAACACTTAGGAATATAACTTAGAAAAACCTACTTAAAGGCATACCTAAGTTAGACTTAACTAAGGACCACCTATGTGATACATGCCAACTAGGAAAACAAGTAAAATTATCATTTCAGTCAATTAAGGATATCAACACATCTAAGACACTAGAAATCCTTCACATGAACCTATTTGGACATATTAGTATAACTAGCCTAGGAGGAAAGACTAATGGATTTGTGATAGTATATGACTACTCTAGGTTCACTTGGGTAATTTTTATGAAACATAAGAGCGAGTCATTTGAGGAATTTAGAACTTTCTACACTTATATTCAAAGGAAATTAGGATATGAAATTTAACAATTCATAGTAATCATAGTGGAGAGTTTGAAAATGATAGATTTGAATCTTTTTATCAAGATATATGAATAGAACATAATTTCTTTGCCCCAAGGACTCCCAAGCAAAATGAAATAACTAAAGAAAAAATAGAACCTTGGTGGAAGCTGCTAGGGAAATACTAGATGAATATTCACTCCCTAGGTATTTTTGGGCAGAAGCATTGAACATTGCTTGCTATGTTTTAAATCAGGTGAATATTATATACAAGTTAAATAAAACACAATATGAACTCCTTTAGGGTAGGAAATCCAATTTTTCTCACTATATGTTTTTGGATGTAAATATTTTATCCTAATCAATGGAAAATCACCCTTAGGAAAATTTTATGCTAAATCTAATTAAGGAGTCTTCTTAGGTAGACTCTTCTTGACCTAGTAGTAGAAGAGTCTACCCATGTGGTATTTGATGAATTAGATAAGACTTATAAATCTAAACATGAAAAAGAAGAAGAAGAAGAAGAAGTGGAGGTCATTCAGGGGGTATAAACCATTTCCATAAGAGATAGTGTAGAACCTCAGGAACACTTGCCTAGAGATTGGATATATTCTTCTAGTCATCCTAATGAGTAAAAGAGTGATATTTTTGTATATAAAAAAAAAATGTGTATGAGAGATGTATTCGAGTTGGGGATGATGGCATAAAAGCCTCATCCCTGCTCCTATTATCTAACTTTTACTTTGCCCCATCAAAAATAAAGGCTCTTAAATTTAATAAAAAGCATCCTTCTGATCAATTTTGATAATTAATAATGAAAATGAAATGCAAGTTGTTTCTTTTTTAAATGAAAATCAAAACCTAATTGAGATCACTCAAGAAGTTCAAAAGCTCAACCTTCTTGATTCGACCCCTAAAAGCAAATCAAACTTGAGGTCTTTTAAGATAGTGACTTCCCTAAATCAACTTCTAGGTAAGTCCTATTGTGATAAAGGTTTTAGATTTAGACTCCTCACCAAAAAATGATGTTGTATTACCTATGGAGAGCATAGATCCCATCCTAATTTGTCCCCCTGATTAGATTGTGGAGATGTAATTTGGGGTTGGTAAACTCTTACCCCTAAGGCTACCTCCTAAGGAGGAAGACAAGAAAATTATCTCTAATAATCCAATTCCAAATCCTCCTCAAAAATCCAATCTTCCTTCAAATTTTTTGGTTCGTGAGATTGATGTTTCTAAGGTTGATTATAATGTTCTAACTCATCTTAGGAAGTTTCCCACCAAGTTGAGTATCTACGACACCCTCATCCTTCTCAAGGGAAATGATAGAATCCTTAATCAAAGCACTTCTTGACCTAGAGATTTTCTTAGCTAAGATAGATTCTATTTCATTGGATAAAGCCCTTTACTTCAAGGAAATCCCATCTGTAAATTTCTCATATGACAACTTAATTCTAGGTGCTGCCTATCATAATTGCACACTTTATATTACTGTAAATGTGGAAAACGTCAAGTTATCTAGAGTTTTGGTTAACCCGGGTGCATTGGTCAATGTGATGAACATAAATACTTTCACATACCCAACTAATTTCTGCTTCACGAGTTTAATGAAAAGAGTGAAAAGACTTTAGGTTTGATCACCCTAATTTTAGAGATTGGAGAATTGAAAACCGAAGCAAAAATTAATATCATTGATATTACTTTAATTCGAGATCACTTTCATTCCCCTTCGTGCTACGAAAGGATACGCCATTGTTGACTTCCTTACAGTGCACCCACTATTGGTAGATTCTCCTTTAAATAGTGATTTACCTAATGAGTAAATCATGAGTTTTAAGGAATCTGATAGTCTTGTCTGGAAATTATATATTGATGGTGTGACATCCTCTTAGTGAGGTAAAAAACCCAGAAATTTATAATCCCCACAAAATGGTTTGATTTTTATAACATCATAATAAAAAATAATGCAGTTTTCCTATAATTTATCATAGCCTTGTATGAACACTGAGGCTAAGTATGAAGATCTGATAATTAGCATGGTGCTTGTAATCTTAATAAAGATTAAAGAGATTATAATCTTTAGTGATACTCAACTAGTAATCAATTAGAATGCAGGAACCTATAAGGTTTTGAATCCTAAGTTTCTCAAATACCACCAATACACCTGTCACCAACTTGAGCAGATCCTTATCATAACTATGTATAGAATTCCTTATGGAATAAATTCTGTGGTGGATGTCGTAGCAAAGATCATGATAGAATTTGCTTGCCTAGAAAAAGATTTCATTCCTATAGAGATTCAAGGTATTCAGGTCCTATGTCAAATAGATTGGGAACACATCAGCAAGAAGCCTTCACAGGTCCCGTCAACCTCTTTAGTAACCGATGAATATGGCAATTGGAGAACTATTAGTTGGCTATCCTCGATAAGGCAAACTTTCTCAAGACAAATCTCTTGCCAATTGGATCAAAAAAGCGCCCTATCATATGCACTTGTGAATAATATGTTGTACCGCCAATGTTTCAATCAGATGTGGCTATATTGTTTAGACAAATGAGCTGTTGCAACTTAGTTTTCATAACTATATTTTTATATCATATGTGTTTTTATGATTCCAAATATTATTGTTTTGATTACTATTTCTCCTAACATATATTGGATATATTACTTTTGTTATTTGTGTGTACAAACATTTTAGGGAAATCATATTTCAGATAGTTAAATACTTCAAATTAGATTAGAATATGATTCATTATAAATGGTGTCTATATTTTTCATTTTTATTGAGTTTGAGAGAGTGTGATTATAATTGAGTAACCATGCACACACACTAGGGGAGGGTTAAAAATTTGTAATTTTTTAAACTAATTGTAATGTATAATTTATATTAGTATGGGATGATTTATTCAGTTATTTCCTGCAAGAAGAAGTTATATGAACCAGCGAAAGAAAATTTTCTAAGTATTGTTCATACTGTATGAAGAGACCATCATATAGATGATGTCTAGAGTATGAAATATAAATGCACAAGTTTGTTGTAATGATCATAAAAAAAAATTTTAACTAATCATACTATATGAAGTGCCTTTCGTACAGACGACGTCTAGAGTATAAAAGATTTATATCTTTTCATCCTGATGATCTTGAAATTTTTCTGAACTAATTATAATGTACGAAGTTCCCTTCATACAGACGACATCTATAGTACAAAAAGAATAGGTCCCTTTTCACCCCGATGAATAAAAAAATTTTAAACTGTTAATAATGTATAATCTCATATTCATACAGAAATCTAGAGTACAAAATTATGGGTTATCTTTTAATCCCAATGAATCATAAAATTTTATGAATAGTTCATATAGTATGATATAGGTTCATACTATATGATCATTGTGTATGAAACTGGTTTGTACAGGTACATATGAGTAAATTTTAAACTGTTCGTATGTATGATTATCGATCATCCTGTATGATCATGTATGCTTAAAATTAAAATTTTTAGTTTTCTGGACAGTTTTTCATGTCTTTCATATAAAAGGTCCTTAGAAACTGGCTTGGACGAATATGGACTTCATGATTTCTTAGAGAGCAAGTGAAAGGGTGATTTGGGAGAGTGTTTGAGAGAGTTCTTATAAGTGGAGTGTAAAGGATTCGTTAGATTATTCAAAGGTAAGAATCTCTTTTATTTTTGTGTCAATTCTCTTTCTTTTCTTTTTTGTTGATTTAGAGAAGATCTAGTACTCTGCTGACACTTGGAGGATATAAAAGGATGACAGTACTCTACCGACACTTAGAAAGTATGAAAGGATGATGGTACTCTGCCAACACTTGGAGGATATGAAAAGATGATGGTCCTCTATTGACACTTAGATGATGGTACTCTGCCACACTGGAGATTGATGGAAGAGAGGAAAATTATAAAGGCTTCTCCACCTTGCTTAGGGGGAAAAAGGAGAGTCACTTTGGTAATAGTGCAATACCTGAAGTCGGAGTCTTCAGGGAGTGGACGTAGGTCTTATTGGACCGAAAAATTATATATTTCTTTATACTTTTTTATATTTTTACATTTTAATTTTTAGCATTTTTTATTATAGTTGAAAAGGTTATTTTAAAAGAAAATCAAATTGTGTTAAAATTATTAAATGATTTTTATTAAAATTATAAGAGAATTTTTAAATTACCAATTCATCCTTCATCATGGAAACCTTAGGTTAATTGTGTAGGTCTAACAACCTATACAGACTTTTCAAGTGGTATTAGAACTTTGTTTCAAAAATTAAAGTTTAGATTACTTTTTGAAAATGATTATGACTACTTTTGAAAACTATAACACACCATAAGGGTATTCAATCACTAGAACCCTATTATTTGATAATATCCCTTTCAAGTTTTAGAAAATATAAATGTCTACTTTTCTTCAGTCGCTTGACTATCGCATGTGGATTTTAGTTCAGGATGGGTACACTAGGCCAACTAGACTTGTAGATGGCATTAAAATTGAAACACCCTTTGCTGACTGGATAGTAGAAGAATGAGACTTAGCATAATTAAATGTAAAATATTTAAATAGTTTCTTTTATTCTCTTAAATCTGAAGACTATATAGGTGTTTCTACTTGTAAGAAAAGAATAGAAATTTAGGACATAATTTGTATAATATATGAAGGAACTAATTAAGTGAAATAATCTAGATTAAATATTTTATTATATGATTATGAATTATTTCGTATGATACAAAATGAATCTATATCTAACATGTACATATGTTTCACTCAAATAGTCACTTCTTTGCATGCATTATGCAGGGAACTAATAAATGCTGAAAATGTTAATAAAATACTTTATTGTTTGCCTACTGCTTATGATGCTAAGATAATTACTATTATAGAGTCTAAGGAATTAAATATGTTTTATATTGATAATATTTTTAGATTACTAATTACTTATGAGCAAAAAGTGACCCAAAGATAGATTGATGCAAGAGAAAAATTAAAGGAGAAGAACATATCTTTCAAAGTGGATGACTCGAAGAGTGATCAGTCACAGCTTAAGGATGAGGATGACATTGCCTTGTTGATAAGGCAATTTAAGAGTTTTATAAAGAGGAAGCAAAGGAGATGCCAATAATAGAACAAATTTAAGTTTCACAAAAATGTTAAGGTTTTTAAAGATGTTATTTGCTATGAATGTAGGAAACCTGGACATATCAAATCAGAATGCCCTAATCTTAAAGCCAATCTTATCAAGGAGAAGGTATAGGAGAAAATAAATGTGAGGAAGGGAAAGAAGAGATTTCAGGGATATTTTTGGCCGGACTCAGCTTTGGGTTCATCAGAAATAGAAAAGGAAGAATAAGTCACAAATCTATGCTTAATGGATGATAATCTTGATCAGTTAGATCAAGAAGAGGTATGTGACTTAACTTATGAAGTGTTATTTGATGTTCCTAAAAAAATTTATATGGTATATAGAAAACTCAAGAAGATGCATTCTAGGCTGAATTTAGATTTCCTATAGTTATAAAAAGAGGATAAAATTCTTAGGAAAAAGCATGCACAAATTGATAACAACCACATAAAACTTTTGGATGAGTTTGATGAATTGAACAAACAACATGAATAATTAAAATCATCCCACACTGAACTAGAAAAAGATTTTAAAATTTTTATGGGTGAATCTGATAATAGAGAACATTATTTGAAAGTTAATAATATTGTGTTAGAAAGTGCAAACATATTTTTAAAAGAATAATTGAATGCACCTGAGAAAAATAGGATTACACCTACTCTTGAAGAATTTTTTTATCCTGATTAAAAGACAAAAAAATAAAAACTTTGGAAAAGAAAATTTTCATAAATAGATTAAAAAATCCTTTTCCTGGAGTTAAATATTTTTCTTGTGGTATGATTGGGCAATATCCCACACTTGCACTATTCATAGAAAATCATATCTAGTGTAGAGACCAAAGATGCATAAAACTAGTCATTTCATATATGCATCAAGTTTAATTTTTCTAATATAAGGACCCAAACTTGTTTGGGTTCTCAAGATTAACGATTGATCATTTTGTAGAAATTTTCTTATACAAGGCATCATAAGAGTATTTGATACATAGATAGTGGATATTCGAAGT
Source organism: Dendrobium officinale (assembly GCA_019514585.1). Taxonomy (NCBI): domain Eukaryota; kingdom Viridiplantae; phylum Streptophyta; class Magnoliopsida; order Asparagales; family Orchidaceae; genus Dendrobium; species Dendrobium officinale. The sequence goes on from CM033692.1 coordinate 27,012,772, forward strand.
ATATGATTGGAGACACTACATAATTCATATCTCTAGAAGTCAGGAATGGAGGTAATGTTATACTGGAAGATAATACCACTAGGAAAGTGGTAGGCAAAGGTATGTTCAGAAACTTAAACAATTTTTTCATAGAAAATGTTTTACTTATAGAAGGCCTAAATCATAATTTGTTGATTATTAGTTAGCTTTATGATAAGGGCCACAGTGTTAATTTTTTTCCCAATAACTATATATTAATCCAAAATGGAAATGTATACTACATGGAACTAGGGTAAATAATATGTATATACTAGATTTAAATTGTATTAAATCTCATAATACTTTTTGTTTGAAAAACATTTTATGATGAATCTTAGTTATGGTATAGGAGGCTTTGTCACGCTAGTATAAAAAACTTTAGAATAATTACCCAAAAAAAACTTATTAGAGGTATACCAAAACAAGAATTTACTAAGGATCACCTGTGTGATACATGCAACTAGGAAACATGCGAAGTTCTCCTTTCATTCTATTAAGGATCTTTGAGATGTCAACTAGCAAACCATTGGAGATTATTCATATGGATCTTTTTGGATTGGTTACCACTATAAGTCTAGGAGGGAAGGTTTATAGATTTGTGATTATTGATAATTTTTTGAGATCCACATGGATTAAATTTTCATTTCATAAGAGTGAATCATTTAAGGAATTTGAAACTTTTTGACTTAGATTCAAAGAAAACTAGTATGTGAAATATTAATAACTCAAAGTGATCATTGAGGTGAATTTGAAAATAAAAATTTTAAGGAATTGTGTAAAGAAAAAGGAATTGATCACAATTTTTAACACTTAGGATCCCTCAGCAGAATGGGGTAGTCTAAAGAAAGAACATAATATTAATTAAAGCCATTATAGCCATATTGATAGAATACTCACTTTTAAAATATTTTTGAGCTGAAGCAGTACAGCTTGCTATGTTGTAAATAGGGTAAACATTAGATCAAAATTGAATAGAACACCCTATAAGCTTCTTAAGGGAAGAATATCAAATTTGTCACATTTATATGTTTTTGGATGTAAGATGTTCATTCATAATAATGGAAACTCTCCTTTAGAAATTTTTGATCAAAATTTTGATAAATGAAATTTTCTTGGATACTTTAGTATTGAAAAATTATGTATAGTATTTAACAAAAGAACTTTGGTAATTGAGGAGACTACACATATTGTATTTGATGAATCTGATATTTTGGAAGAACCAAGTTTAGAATAGGATCATATAGAAAATAACTCCCAAAGAATTGAAAAAGATAAATTTGGAAAAAAATATGGAAAAAGAAAACCCTTTACCTAGAGAATTAAAATTTTCTAAGAATCACTATAAGGAATTTATTTTAGTTGAATATAATAAGGGTGTTAGGACCAAGCATGAACTTAGTAAAGAGGTAAACCATTCTACTTTTATATCAATGATTGAACCTACAAATATTAATCAAGCACTTTCAGATAAATTTTGAATTTTGACCATGTAAGAGGAGTTGAATCAATTTATAAGAATTAATGTTTGGGAATTAATTAAAAGGCCAAAGGATCAAAGTGTAGTTAGAATTAAGTGGTTATTCGAAAATAAAATGAATGATTCAAGAGTTGTGATTAGAAATAAGGCTAGATTGGTAGCTAATGGGTATAACCAAATTAAAGGCATTGATTTTGAAGAGACCTTTTCTCCTATAGCAAGACTTAAAGTAATTAGGGTTTTATTAGCATTTATCTATTTTAAGGGATTTAAATTATTTCAAATGGATTTTAAGAGTGCCTTTTGAATGGGGTGATATAAGAGGATATTTATGTTGAGCAACATCTAGGTTTTGAAAATTCTTATTTCCTAATCATGTTTTTAAATTGAAAAACACATTATATTGATTGAAATAGACACCTAGTGCTGGGTATGAGAGGTTAAGCACTTTTCTATTAGAAATATATTTTATAAAAAGAAGTGTGGATACCACTCTCTTTTTTAAGAAATTAGGAGATGATATACTCATTGTTGAGATATATGTTGATAAAATCATTTTTGGATCTATAAATAAAAAACTTTGTGATGATTTTTCAAAAATAATGAGTAGTGAATTTTAGATGAGTTTAATGGGATATCTAAGTTAATTTCTTTATTTTAGCATTAAGAAAAATGAGAATGGAACTTTTCTTAGTCAGTTAAAGCATATTAAGGACATTCTTAAGAAATTTGAATTGGATAATACTAAACCAGTAACAACACTAATGAGTTCCTCAGTTCAGTTGGATAAGGACCCAAAGCAAAAATCTATTGATCAAAAGAAATTTAGAGGTATAATTAGATCATTACTTTATTTAAATGCTAGACGATCAGATATAATGTTTAGTATTTGTTTGTGTGTTAGATTTCATTATGATATAAAATAATCACATTTGACACTAGTAAAAAATATTTTAAAATACCTTTTGAGAACTCAAAATATAGAGATTTGGTATCCTAAGTACAACTCTTCATTTGAAATCATTGGATATTCTAATTCAGACTTTCTAGGTTGTAGGATAGATCAAAAGGGTATATCTAGAACTTATAAATCCAAAAAATATTCATTGGTTTCTTGGTCCAGTAGGAAATAGATATCTATAGCTCTATCTACTATTGAAGCTGAATATAGTGCCTTAGAAAGTTGTATGGCACAATTACTTTGGTTAAAATAACAGTTGATTGATTTAGGATTTATAATAGACATAATTCTAATTTACTATGATAATACTTGTACCATTTATATTTCAATGAATCCTATCCAACATTCTAGAACCAAACATATAGACATAAGGTATCACTTCATTAGAGATCATGTAGTCAAAGGAGAAATTAAATTAAATCATATTTTTACTAAAAATCAACTTGCAAATATTTTCACTAAATCATTGACTTTTGAAACTTTTAGCACCTTAAGAACTAGGTTAGGTGTAATTGATCTTAATTCTTAAATTAAAAATACTGCAAACTTAATATGTGTGCATTTTTGTGTTTGTTTAGCTTGTTTGATTTTTTGTTATTTGTTATTTGATTTATTTAGTTGTGTGTTGTGTTATTTTATTCTTATTGATAAGTATGTCACTTGTTGAAGGATGATGGATTTTGAGAAGCTTTTCTATTTTCATGCTTTGTTTTTTAAGTGTGTTGTTCATATTATATGAAATATTTTCGTTTGTAAGAATTTTGTAGCATGTCTATAATTGGATTTGGAGTTGGACACAGAAATTTAGGTTTTTCATAAATTTTGTATTGTATAATGACATCATCATACTGTATGATATGTATAGATTCATTTGTACGGTTGGGGACGATTTACTAGTTAGGATCAATTATTATTACTGATCGTATGTACGAAATCGTCTTTCATCTATATAATCTAGTTATCAATTTATGTGAGAGACAAACATATCTTTAAAATAATCTTTCATATTTTGAACATCCCAGATGAACACCTATTTGTCTGTACAAATGCGTGGTGAAAATGTTTCTACAAAAGGATGCCACATAAATGGCATTTTACCAAATGTCATTTCATTTTTGGTCGTTTCCATTTATATGTACAAAAATAATTTCGTCCCATACAATATCGGGATCGTACATACGAGCACAATTTTGTATTGTATGATAGGTAGTTTTTTTATATATAGAACTGTTTAGGAAATGTTTTCACTCACTTTCATTTTCACTTTTAAACCTTCTAAGCAAGCATTCTCATGTTTCGCATCATCTAGAAGTGGTGAAGATGACAACTTTCTTTCAAAGGATAATGAAGATGCCTTTTTTAGGTATATTACTGCCAAGATCACTCCTTCTAAACTCCTTAACCAAGATGATATTCACTTTTCTATTATGACCTCTTTTTGTGTCAACCCAATTCTCTTTCATTTTCACTTTAATTTATGTCTACCATAATGAGACATTTCAATATTTCTTAGTAAACATGAGGTTTAATGAGGACCAAATTAGGATAAGTTCTTTTGTTCAAAAATAGTAAGTTGAAATCACAAAAGAAGACTTAGGGAATTTTCTTCAATTTAGAACTCATGGCACTCGAGCTCACACTTTAACTTCTAAATCTGATTACGACTGGATCGAAATTAATAAAACTATTAAAGGGGTCTCTCAAGTATGCCATTTAGCAAGAGTCTACACTTTGCACCAAAATGACTGGATCATCCAGTATGTCTTAAGAACCTCAATTATTCATAAAGCTCATGATCATATAAAAATAATTCCTCTCCTATCTACTATCACATATCTGATTATGACTAAAAGACCTTTTGATGAGGCCTAACTTGTCATTTTTTACATGTATAATCTTTCTAAAATTAGGTTTCCTCATCATAAAAGAAAAAAAGAATATTGCTCTAGTACACTTAGTGGCATACATCTTAGATAAGAAGTACCACATACTTCATCCTGATGCTCCCACAAAACTTCCTATCTTTTCACTAATGCTTCATTTTAATCTTTGTTTGGGAGAGACTAGTGTTTGAGTAGTGACTCTAAATAAGAAGGGGGAGCTCCTGTACCTATACCTGGACCCAATCAAAACTACTTTAAGGAGATGGTCCAGCATTTTGATTGGTTAGATGCTCACTTTGATCAATATTTTGATCAAATTGAGACTCATTTGAATCAGCAGGATGCGAGATACTAGGAGGACATGGGGTGGATCCATGGTCAAATTGATATGGTAAATAAAAATGTAATTATAATGCATAGCTATTTTTTAGTGTTCACCCAACCTCCTCCTCTAGACCAGGACCCCTCTGAATTTTAGATGTACTTCTTTATTATTACTGCTACTAGCCTTTTGCAAGTGATACGATAATGTTTTTTATTTCTTATTTATAATGGTTGTTTGGTGTTCTTATGTTTATGTGATGATGTTATATTTTTATTTTAAATTGATATCAATGTATTGAATGTATTTGATCCTTTTGATATCGATGAAAAATGTCATGTTTTAGAAACATGTGTTTGTTTCTTACTTTTTGAAATGTTAGTATGCATATACGAAAAATCTTTTGAAATTTATCCAAAATGTGCTATAAATTATTTTGCTTTATAAATTAATTTCATTACAAAAATTTAATTTTTTTTCAAAAATTTAAATTATATTATAATTTGATTTAGATAAGGAGATTATTTTCATATTCTTTTAGGCAAATATAACTGTTAAGATAGTTGCTATTTGCATACTTTACATTTATGCAACTTATATAATTTTGATGATTCCAAACATTATTGTTCAAATGTGTAGTTATCTCCTAACAATTTTAGAAGATTTGTATTTGCTCTTGTGTGTACTAACATTTCAGGAAAATCAAACTCCAGACTACGAAGACTTTAAATTAAATTCAACATGAGATACTTTGTGAATTTGAAGCTTGTACTTTTCTTTGAATTAAATTTGAAAGGGAGTGATTGTAATAGAGTGTATAAAAATATACACACATATATAAGGAGATCATATAAAATTTATACTGATCGTACGGGACGATATCATATCGTACGGGACGATCAGACAATTATCTCCTATTGAGCACATAGAACGAATAAAAACTGGCTTGAAAAATTTTCTAAGTCCTATTCATCTGGGACGAAATTAAATATCGTCCAGGACGATCTGGTCTCTGTAAAATTTTTGTCCAGACAAAATTAATTATCATCAGAAAATGAGTTGCTCTTTATAAAATTTTCGTCCAGACAAAATTAATTATCATCCAGGATGATCTGGTCTCTGTAAAATTTTCGTCTAGACGAAATTAATTATCGTCAGAAAACGAGTTGCTCTCTATAAAATTTTCATCCAGACGAAATTAATTATCGTCCAGGATGATCGGGTTTCTATAAAAATTTTGTCCAGACGAACCAATTTTCGTTCAGACGATTAACCGACTTAGAACGGTTTTCAGCAATTTCTAGAACCGACCTAGTAATAACCGTTCGTACCGGACGAATATAATTTGTACGGGATGATCATCTGTACGAAGACATTTCGTACACATATACAAATAGGGTCGTTTCAAATCGTTTAAGTAAAATCATCCAGGACGATCCACGATCGTACGGGACGATCCACGATCGTACGGGACGATCCACTGCGTACATAATTGAAAACTTGCAGTTTTTGGGCGGTTTTTCTTGTCTTTTGTATAAATAGTCCAAATTAGACTGCCACCCAATCTTTTTGTCATTTGATCTTCGTGACTTTTGAGAGAATAGCCAAGGAAAGAGTGGAAGAGTGCATTCAAGGGAGGATTTCTACCACTGGAGCGTGAAGGCTTCACTTGGAGTTCAAAGGTAAGAATATCTACTTGCAAATTGGGATTACTTCACTCTTTTCCTTCATCCTTCTAAATTCTTGTGAGAAGATCTATCAAGGAGATCCAGTTCTCTGTCGACACTTGGAAAGTGTAAATAGCCGAAGGGTTCGCTGCCTACACTTGGAGAGTGTGAAAAGCCGAAGGGTTCTCTGCCCACACTAGGAGAGTGTGAAAGGACGAAAGTTCTCTGCCAACACTAGGGATTATGTGAAAGGACGACGGTTCTCTGCCAACACTAGAGATTGTGTGAAAGGACGGACGGTTCTCTGCCAACACTGGGGATTGTGTAAAAGGACGACGGTTCTCTGCCGCACCGGGTAGTGGTGAAAAGAGTGTGTTGTAAAGGCTTCTCCGCCTTGCTGTGGGTGCAAAAGGAGAGTCACTTTTGGTATTAGTACAATACTCATAGGGTACCTCTAGGGAGTGGATGTAGGTCTAGTTTTAGATCGAACCACTATAAATTTGGTGTCATTTACTTTACTATTTTTATATTTCCGCATTTAATTTTTTAGTTTTAAAAACTCTATGGTTGAAAAATATTTTCTACAAAACTTAAAAGAAATAATTTTATTTCGGTTCAACATATTTTTAAAAGAGGGCTTAAAATTTTTAAACTACCAATTCACCCCCCCCCCCTCTTGGTAGTCTTGGGACATTAACTTAGGCTTAACAACCTAATTACTAGACTCAACAAGTGGTATCAGAGCATCGTTTCAATATCATAAGTTTGAACTACTTTTTGATTAATGTAGATGGCTACATTCGGAAACCGAAACACACCTGAGGGTTATTCTATCACTAGACCTCCACTGTTTGACAATATTCCTTTTAATTTTTGAAAAACATGCATGTCTACTTTCTTACAGTCACTTGATTATCGCATGTGGATGCAAGTCCATGATGGCTACACAAAACCAACTAGATTAGTTGATGGAGTTAGGGTAGAAACACCTTTTGTATATTGGACTATAGAATAATGTGACTTAGCATAATTAAATGCCAAATATCTAAATAGTTTCTTTTGTGCTTTAAAATCTGAAGACTACATGCTGGTTTCTACTTGTAAAAGTGGAAAGGACATATGAGATAGACTTTGTATAACTTATGAAGGGACAAATGAGGTTAAGCAATCAAGACTCAATATCTTGTTACATGACTATGAATTGTTTCGCATGAAACCTAATGAATCTATCTCTGACATGTACACAATATTCACACAAAGTGTCACTTCTTTGCATGCACTTGGTAGGGAATTAACTAATGCTGAAATGGTTAATAAAATTCTTCGATATTTACCTACTGCTTATGATGCTAAAATTACTGCAATTATAGAGTCTAAAGATCTTAACATTTACTCTATTGACAATCTTCTTGGTTCACTCATTGCTTATGAGCAATGAGTAAGTCAAACAAAGATTGATGCAGGTGAACCACGAAAAGAGAAAAATATTGCACTAAAAGTGGAAGAGTCAGAGAGTGAACACTCACAACCTGAGGATGAAGATGATATTGCACTGATGACTATACAATTCAGAAGCTTTTTAAAGAGGAAGTAGAAGAGACGCCAGCAATGGAACAGAGGTAAGTTTAACAGAAATGACAAGGTTTCTAATGAAGTAATTTATTATGAATGCAGGAAATCAGGTCATATCAAGACTGAATGCCCAAAACTCAAAGCCACTCCTAGAAAGGAGAAGGTAGAGGAGAAACTAATGGTAAAGAAGGGCAAGAAGAAATTTCAAAGAGCTTTCTGGGCGGACTCAGCTTCAGACTCATCTGAGACTGGAAAAGAAGAAGAAGTCACCAATCCTTGCTTGATGGCAGACAATGTAGATCACTCAGATCAAGAAGAGGATTGCTCTCACACAAGACCTCGTGGGAGCATATGGTACCTGGACAGCGGATGTTCAAAGCATATGACTGGAGATACTGCTCAATTCATAAAGCTGGAAGCTAGGAATGGAGGCAAGGTTACACTTGGAGATAATACCATAAAGAAAGTGGTTGGATCAGGTATGATTGAAAATTTCAAAAACGTTTTCATAAATAATGTGTTATTGGTTGAAGGCTTAAAACATAATCTGTTAAGTATTAGTCAGCTGTGTGACAAGGGATATAATGTAAAATTTTTACCTACTAGCTGCATATTAAGCCTAAATGGAAAAAGGGTAAACAATGTTTACATGCTAGATTTGAATTCTATTCAATCTCCTACTGCTTTTTGTTTAAAAACTATTTCTGATGAATCATGGCTTTGGCATAGGAGACTTTATCATTCTAGTATGAAAAACCTTAGGAGAATTACCCAAAAGAACTTAGTGAGAGGTATACCAAAACTAGACTTTACTAAGGACCATCTTTGTGATGCATGTCAATTAGGAAAACAAGTGAAGTCCTCTTTTAAGTCCAATAAGGATCTTAGGACCAGTAAACCTTTGGAAATTCTTCACATGGATCTTTTTGGACCAGTAGGAACTGTAAGTCTAGGAGGGAAGGTATACGGAGTTGTTATAGTAGATGATTTCTCAAGATTCACCTGGGTTAGATTTCTTTTTCATAAAAGTGAATCATTTGAGGAATTCAGAAATTTTTCAACTTGGATTCAAAGAAAACTAGGATGTGAAATAATCTCTTTACAAAGTGATCATGGAGGAGAATTTGAAAATGAAAGATTTGAAATTTTTTGTAAAGAAAAAGGGATTGATCACAATTTTTCTGCTCCTAGAACCCCTCAATAAAATGGGGTAGTTGAAAGGAAAAACAGAACATTAATAGAAGCCGCCCGAGCAATGTTGGCAGAATACTCACTTCCTAGATATTTTTGGGCTGAGGCGGTTAGCACTGCATGTTATGTTCTGAATAGGGTGAATGTGAGATCAAATTTAAATAAAACACCCTATGAGTTGCTAAAAGGTAGAACACCTAACTTGTCACATTTGCATGTTTTTGGTTGCAAGGTGTTCATACATAACAATGAAAAATCTGCCTTAGGAAAATTTGATCCAAAATTAGATGAAGGAATTTTTGTTGGATATTCAAGTGTTGGAAAATCTTATAGGGTATTCAACAAAAGAACTTTAGTCATTGAAGAAACCATATATGTTGTATTTGATGAATCTGGAAATTTGGAAGAGTCAAATATTGTTGAAGAAGAGATTGAGGAAAACTCCCAAAAGATTGATAGATTAAATTTAGAAGAAAATGTTGAAGAAAATTTGGAAAGAGAAAACCCTTTGCCTAGAGATTTGAGATTTTCTAAAAACCACCCAAGGGAATTGATTATAGGTGAACCTAGTGAGGGTGTTAGAACTATGCGTAGATTAAACAAGGAAGTCAATCATTCAGCCTTTATTTCAATAATATAACCCACTAATATTGATCAAGCACTTTCTGATGAATTTTGGATAGTGGCCATGTAAGAAGAGTTGAATCAATTTGTAAGAAATAAAGTTAGGGAATTAAGTACAAGGCCAAAAGATCAAAGTGTTGTTGGAACCAAGTGGGTGTTCAAAAATAAAATGAATGACTCAGGAGTAGTCATTAGAAATAAGGCTAGATTAGTTGCTAAGAGGTATAATCAAATTGAAGGAATTGATTTTGAGGAGACCTTTGCCCCTGTAGCAAGACTTGAAGCAATTAGGGTTTTACTTGCCTTTGCCTGTTTAAAGGTTTTAAATTGTTTCAAATGGATGTCAAAAGTGCCTTTTTGAATGGGGTTATTGAAGAAGATGTTTTTATAGAACAACCTCCAGGGTTTGAAAATTCAAAATACCCAAATCATATTTTTAAGTTAAAAAAGCCATTATATGGATTGAAACAGGCACCTAGGGCTTGGTATGAGAGGTTGAGCACCTTCCTACTTGAAAGATATTTTGAAAAAGGAAGTGTGGATACAACTCTCTTTTTAAAAAAATTTGGAAAGGATATACTCATTGTTCAAATTTATGTGGATGATATCATCTTTGGATCTTCAAATAAAAATCTTTGTGATAATTTTTTTAAAATAATGAGTAGTGAATTTGAAATGAGTCTTATGGGAGATTTAAATTACTTTCTAGGTTTTAGCATTAAGCAACTTAAGGAAGGAATATTTCTTAGTCAAACTAAATATATTAAGGACATCCTCAAGAAATATGAAATGGATAATGGTAAACCTGTTAGTACACCAATGGGTTCCTCAGTTCAGTTGGATAAGGACCTTAAGGGAAAATCTGTTGATCAAAAGAAATATAGAGGGATTATTGGATCTTTACTTTACTTGACTGCTAGCCAACCAGATATTATGTTCAGTGTTTGCTTATGTGCTAGATTTCAATCAGATCCAAAAGAATTACATTTGACAGCAGTAAAAAGGATTTTAAGATATTTACTAGGAACTCAAAACTTAGGGGTTTGGTATCCTAAGTTTAGCTCTTCATTTGAAATTGTTTGTTATTCAGATTCTGACTTTGCAGGCTTCAGAGTGGATAGGAAAAGTACTTCTGGAACATGTCAATTCATTAGAAATTCATTAGTTTTTTGGTCTAGTAGAAAACAAAATTCAGTAGCCCTATCTACTGCAGAAGCAGAATACATTGCATTAGGAAGTTGTGTGGCACAAGTACTTTGGTTAAAACAATAGTTGATTGATTTAGGATTAACTATAGGCACTATTCTAATTTATTGTGATAATACTAGTGCTATTCAACATTCTAGAACCAAACACATTGACATAAGGCATCATTTCATAAGGGATCATGTATCCAAGGGAGAAATTGAACTTACTCATGTTTAAACTGAAAATCAACTTGCAGAATTTTTTACAAAACCTTTAGCCTTTGATACCTTCAGTACTTTAAGAACAAGGCTTGGTGTAATTGATTTGAATGCTTAAATAAAAATATTTTTGCAACATTGATATTTATGTTTTCTTAGTTTATTTGTTTTTTGTTTTGTTTTTGATTTTGTGATTTTTTTTTTGTGTTTGTTTGTCTTTGTTTTAAACTTTAGTGTATTTTCTTTTGTATTGATATTATGAAATGATCCTGTAATTCTTTTCATAAATATCAATATATATTGTAGTTGATTTTGATTTTAGATTGTTTTTGAAATGTGTTTAGTTCTTATGAATTTCATTAGTCTTTTTAATCCTAATTGTGCTTAAATTAGATTGTGATTTAAGATTAATTACATTAGAAAATCTAGTATTTCTAAATTTAAGATTTGTTTATAACTTGTCATAATTAGAATTTTTAATCTCATGTATATTCATTTAGACTACATAAAAGTTAATATTATTATTGCAATTTAGATGTTTTCTTATTTTGTATTTTTTGCTCAAGTAATATTTATGCACTTAGAAAAATTTTAAATTTTAGATTATTAATCTTGGAAAGAATTGGTTTCAATTACTCTTAAAAATTGTACAAAGAGTACAAAAATAAAAAAGAATACGCAAAGGTTCGCAAATATGAAAAAGAGCACAAAATTAGCCCAATGTCAAAAGATGCACAAAAATGTGCCAAAAAATTTGAAAAAGATGTGCAAAGCACCACATGTGGTAATTCTCTTCTTTCCAAATTCTTTCAATCTCTTAATTCAAATAGATCTTATGTTCATTTATATTCTATTGAACTTTGAAATATAGAATTTTTATTCATCTCTCTTGTAATGATTTTCTATATTCAAATGTCTAAATTGAATCGTGTTTTTGATAAATTCTTCTTACTTATAATGTTATATCACTTCTTAAATTTTATGAATTTCTATTATTTACCTAATGTTATTAGTTTTAGATTGCATACATTATGTCAATCACCATTTAGATTAAATTTTTAAATGAATTTCATATAATTACTTACATTTCTTGTCTATTTCTTCTTCACTTTTTGTTGTTGTCAAAAAGGGGGAGAAATTATTGTGTTTGTATGTTTTGTTTGCATTTTGATTTTGTGTATGACTTTGTGTCTATGTCTTGTATTATTTTGTTAAAAATATTTTTAAAAAACAAAAATATTGTTCTTTGCTTCAAAATGCCTCCTTATTTTCATGTATTCATCATTTCAGAGGGAGTTTAAGAGATTTGTTTAAATTGAAATCATACAAACAATAATTGTTTTGCCATCATAAAAAAGGGGGAGATTGTTAAGATAGTTGTTATTTGCATACTTTATATTTATGCAACTTGTATAGTTTTGATGATTCCAAACATTATTGTTCAAATGTGTAGTTATCTCCTACCAATTTTAGAAGATTTGTATTTGCTCTTGTATGTACTAACATTTCAGAAAAATCAAACTCCAGACTACGAAGACTTCAAATCAAATTCAACATGAGATACTTTGTGAATTTAAAGCTTGTACTTTTCTTTGAATTAAATTTGAAAGAGAGTGATTGTAATTGAGTGTATAAAAATATACACACACACATAAGGAGATCATATAAACTTTATACTGATCGTACGGGACGATCAGACAGTTATCTCCTATTGAGCACATAGAACGAATAGGAACTGGCTTGAAAACTTTTCTATGTCCTATTCGTCCGGGACAAAATTAAATATCGTCCAGGACGATCTGGTCTCTGTAAAATTTTTATCCAGACGAAATTAATTATCGTTAGAAAATGAGTTACTCTTTGTAAAATTTTTGTCCAGTCGAAATTAATTATCTTCTAGGACGATCTGGTCTCTATAAAATTTTCGTCCAGATAAAATTAATTGACTTCAGAAAACGAGTTGCTCTCTATAAAATTTTTGTCCAGACGAAATTAATTATTGTCCAGGACGATCAAGTTTCTGTAAAAATTTCGTCCAGACGAACCAATTTTTGTCCAGACGATTAACTGACTTAGAATGGTTTTCAGCAGTTTCTAGAACTGACCTAGTAATAACCGTTCGTACCGGACGAATATAGTTCGTACGGGATGATCATCTGTACGAAGACATTTCGTACACATATACAAATAGGGTCATTTCAAATTGTTTAAGTAAAATCATCCAGGACGATCAACGATCGTACGGGACGATCCACTGCGTACAGAATTGAAAACTTGCAATTTTTGGGCGGTTTTTCTTGTCTTTTGTATAAATAGTCCAAATTAGACTGCTACCCAATCTTTTTGTCATTTGATCTTCGTGCCTTTTGAGAGAATAGCCAAAGAAAGAGTGGAAGAGTGCATTCAAGAGAGGATTTCTACCACTGGAGTGTGAAAGCTTCACTTGGAGTTCAAAGGTAAGAATCTCTACTTGTGATTTGGATTACTTCACTATTTTCCTTCTTCCTTCTAGATTCTTGTGAGAAGATCTATCAAGGATATCCGGTTCTCTACCGACACTTGGAAAGTGTAAATAGCCGAAGGGTTCGCTGCCTACACTTGGAGAGTGTGAAAAGCCGAAGGGTTCTCTGCCCACACTAGGAGAGTGTGAAAGGAAGACGGTTCTCTGCCAACACTGGGGATTGTGTGAAAGGATGACGGTTCTCTTCCAACACTGGGGATTGTGTGAAAGGATGGACGGTTCTTTGCCAACATTGGGGATTGTGTAAAAGGATGACGGTTCTCTGTCGCACCGGGTAGTGGTAAAAAGAGTGTGTTGTAAAGGCTTCTCCGCCTTGCTGTGGGTGCAAAAGGAGAGTCACTATTGGTATTAGTGCAATACTCAGAGGGTGCCACTGGGGAGTTGATGTAGGTCTGATTTTAGACCGAACCACTATAAATTTGGTGTCATTTACTTTACTATTTTTACATTTCCGCATTTAATTTTTTAGTTTTAAAAACTTTGTGGTTGAAAAACATTTTCTACAAAACTTAAAAGAAATAATTTTATTTCGGTTCAACATATTTTTAAAAGAGGGCTTAAAATTTTTAAACTACCAATTCACCCCCCCCCCCCTCTTGGTAGCCTTAGGACATTAACTTAGGCTTAACAACCTAATTACTAGACTCAACAATAACTAGAATATCATTATTGCAATATTGATGTCTTATTATTTTTTATTTCTTTTTCAATATAATTATTTTTGTTAATAGTGAAATTTGTTTTTAGATTAGTGATTTTGAAAAGACTTTAAAATAAATTACATAATGTATGCAAAAATAGAAAAGATGCACAATGGTTCTTAATGTGAAAAAATGCACAAAATTAGCCCAAAAAGAAAAGATACACAAAGTATGCCACAAAAAAAAGATGTGCAATGTCACCAAATTGAGATTTGTTATTATGTTCTTTCCTCTATCATTCAATATGTAATCCAAATCTATATAAGTAACAATTATATTTTATATTGAATTTGAAGTTAACTAATCTTCATTTCATCATTTTTGCAATAATAATCTTTTTTTAATTTGTCTAGCATGAATCATGATTTAGAATAACTTCTCTTTTCTTAGTTGTACTTTAATTTAAAATTTTGAATTTTTCTTTTTTAGTATTATAGAATTAATATTGTAATTATAATTGATTTTAAACCATTTCTTTTTAATTCTTTTGGTGTATATATTGAAACTAATCATTTCAAGTTTACTTCCCTTTTTGTTATGGTCAAAAGAGGGAGTAATAATATTATTTGATTGAGTGTGTGATGTGACATTTATATGTTTGACTGAATGCAATGCATATTTATCATTGTGTTTTTGTTTTCTTCATTTTTCATCGTGTTTTGTATTTTTGTTTTCATCGTGTTTTTTTATTTTTGTATTTTGTTTGATTTTTTTGGGGTTTAGGTATTTTGATTTTCATGAGATTCCCTAGTTTCAATTGATCATTCATTTAGGGGAAGCTAAGGTAAAATTTTTGTTTTAATTTTTAACTCAAATAATAATGTTTTTTGTTATCATCAAAAAGGGGGAGATTATTACAACTTAGTTTTCATAACTATGTTTTTCATATAATATATATTTTTGATGATTATTATTTTGATTACTATTTCTCCTAACATATATCGAATATATTGCTTTTATTTTTTGTGTGTACTAACATTTCAAGAAAATTATAATCCAAATTATTGAAGACTTCAAATCAGATTAGAATATGGTTTATTATAAATATTGTATGTATTTTTTATTTTTATCGAGTCTGAGAGAGTGTGATTATAATTGAGTAACTATGTACACAAACATTAGGGGAGTGTTAAAAATTTCTAATTTTTTAAATTAATCATACTGTAAGATTTAGATTTGTACCAGATAATTTGTTCAGTTATTTCCTCCAACAAGAAATTATATAAAACATTGAAAAAAAAATTTCTATGTATTGTTTGTACTATACAAATAGACCTTCATACAAATGACATCTAGAGTATGAAATAGATAGGCTCAAGTTTGTCCTGAAGATCATCAAAATTTTTCTTAACTATTCATACTATATAAACTGCCCTTAATACAGATGACATCTAGAGCATAAAAAGATTGGGTCTCTTTTCATCCAGACAATTTTGAAATTTTTCTAAACTAATCATACTGTATGAAGTTCCCTTCGTATAGAAGACACCAGAGTACAAAAAGAATGGGTCCCTTTTCTTCTCAATGAATAGTAAATTTTTCTTGAACTGTTCATTCTGTACGATTTCATGCTCGTACAGATAATGTCCAAAGTATGAAATTATGGGTTATCTTTTTGTCCTAAAGAATCAGAAAATTTTCTGAATAGTTAATACAGTACAATATAAGTTTGTACAATACGATCATTATGTATGAAAATGGTTTGTACATATATGTACGAGCAAATTTTAAACTATTCGTACGTACGATTATCGATCATACTAAACGATCATGTATGCTCAAAATTGAAATTTTCAATTTTCTAGATGATTTTTTGTGTCTTTCATATAAAGGCCCTTAAAAACTGACTTGGACAAATCTGATCTTCATGATTTCTTAGAGAGCAAGTGAAATAGGTGATTTGGGTCAGTTTTTGAGAGAGAGTTCTTGAAAATGGAGTGCGAAGGATTCACTAGGTTACTCAAAGGTGGGAATGGCTTTTATTTTTATATCAATTCTCTTCTTTTTTCTTTCTAGTTGCTCAAGAGAATATCTTTAGAGAAGATTCGGTACTCTACCAACACTTGGAGGGCATAAAAGGATGACTGTACTTTGCCGACATTTGGAGGGTGTGAAAGGATGACGATACTCTACTGACACTTAGAGGGTATGAAAGGAAGATGTTACTCTATCCACACTTTGTAGGGTGTGAAAGGTTGATGGTACTCTACCGCATAAGGGATTGTGAAAGAGAGGAAAATTGTAAGGGCTTTTCTGCCTTATTGTGGGGGCAA